>JAJEJO010000831.1:581377-640915 GCA_020662805.1 Glaucomys volans
CGGGGGCGCCGGGCGCTGGGCCCGCGCCGGGCGCCCCCGGCCGCCGCGCACAAAGCGAGGCCCGCGGGCCGGGAGGTGGGCTCGCGGCGCCGGGAAGTTGGGGCTCCGGGCCCGGTCGGGCCGGCTGACAGCGGGGCCGCGGCGGCCGCGGAGGCCGGGCACCGGAGGGAGGCCCAGGCCCGGAGCCCCCGCCGCCTCCCCCTGCGAAGTTGCAGGAACTTTCCCCGCGCGGGCTCGGGGCGGCCGGGCCGGGAGAGGCAGGCGCGCAGTCGGGCGCGGGTCCCCGGAGAGGAGCGAGTGGCGGGCTCCGGAGCTGGCAGGGCTGGGGCGGCCGAGGGGACTCTGGCGAGGTGGCGGCCAGGGCCCCCACCCTCCACCGTGGCTCGGGAGCTCCCTTGGACCTTGTCCTGGCGGACAGGACCCCTCCCCGGTCTCCGCGCAGCTACTGGTCCCGGCCGGCCTGCGGGCCTGGGCGGGAGTGCGGTGACAGAACGGTGTCTCTGTGTGTGGGGGGGTGGGGGTTGTGGCTTTGCCGCCTCCTCCCTGGCCTTCACGGTTCCCCATTTCCCTCCTCTCTGTCCCAGGCAGGGACACCCCAGTTTTGACATGACCTTATGCTCTCTAAGGAAAATGGGGAGCCGGGTAGGAGGTAAGCCCAGAGACTGAAACCCGCTCTCTTGGCCCTTGCACATTTCCATGACCTGGCCGTGTGCCTAGTTTTCAAGAGATGAGGTCCCTTCCCACCCAGAAGTAAAAAGAGGAGGAGGAAGAGGTGATCCTCCTGCCTAAACTGCTCCAACAGGTTCTCTTGAATCTGACTTTGCCTGTGGGATGTGTTGGGGCCTGGTGGGGGGGGGGGGGGGGGGCGGGGGGGGGGGGGGGGGGGCTGGCCAGGGGCTGGATAGGGCTGTCTGCCTCTGGGACTGCAGTCTTAAATGGCCAGGAACAGGCTGGAGGGAGGGGAGGGGGTGTGGTGGTGGGTGGTCCCCGATCCTCCTTCCAGAGAGGAGACCCTCCTGCTTATTCTCAGCTGTGGGTCTTTAGGATTGGTCAGTGGTTTTTAAAAGTGAGCCAAGGCCTCTGGTCCAGCCTGGCTCCTGAACATATGGGGACCTGGGGGGCCAGGATGTGACCCAGACTGGTTACATTTGTCAGCCCTGGCCTGCATCCCACCTTCATACCTGTAATAGGGATATCCCTTATGAGGGTGTTGAGCTGTATGGCTCACTGAAATCTTTTGAGCCTCCTGGGTGGCCCTCCTGAGATGTCCTGGTCTATGGAGAACCCTCAGAATAGGGGAGACCAGGTGTGAGTCTGCCCAAAACAGGGCCACTATAAACACCCATCAACTGCCATCCATCTCAGAGGGGTTCGTGGCCACACCACAGTGGGTGAGAGCCTGTAGTGCTCCTCAAATCTCAGTAAGCTGAGAAGCTGACCCTGAATGTCCCCAAAGTGGGGGAGCCCCTTCCTTCTCTTGCACCCCCACCCAGGGCCAGCTGGGTACCTGTCAGCTCCCTGCTGCTGTCTGTACTCAGTGCCCAGACTGGGGCAGGCCCGAGGGCTTGGGAAGATCTTTGTCATGTACCCAGGGCGACCCTCTGGGAAAGCAAGGCTAGTTCTGGACTTCCAGGCCAGGGGAAAACCCAGGAGTAAAGGGCAAGCAGGGGAGAGGGACCGGGTGCTGGCCTGAGGGATTGGTGTTTTTGCTGCACTGGCCCAGGTAGAGGCAGAGGCAGAGATGCGATGCTCAAAGGAGGATTTGGGGGAGACCTTATCTCCTTATTACTTAGCTGAGGTTTTCGATTTGATTCAGTAAAGGCAGTTGATCAGCTGTCACCTATTTGAAGTGGTCCTGGATTCTGAAAGGGGGTCAGTTTGGGACATGTTTTCTCATTCCTCCAATCAAGGGTCCCTTGCCCAAGTGAACCCTGAGCAGGGAAAGCCTCCTGGTGGGTCTGGATCCCTGGTTGGCTCAGGGCAGGAGCTGCAATGTAGGGAAGGTTGGAAGTGGGACCTGGTGGGCCGAGCAGGGCTCTGCTGCTCCCACAGCCCCTGGCAGATCCCTGAGCCTCCCTTGGCATCACTGCTTATCCGTAAAATGAAGACATGAGGCAGCCGGTGGGTTTCTCAACCTCCAGGTGTTCTTGAACGACCCAGCCTCTTCCTGGCCCTGCAGACCACCTGCCTGTTGTTTACTTTATAGTTCACATTACAACTCACTTTTTAAAAGTTTGCATACTTTTACACTTTTTATTTTGGGGGAACTTTAGACTTACAGAAGGCTTTGAAAACGGCAGTTTCCTTAGTTGTCCCCTCCACTCCACTTCCCTAAAGTTAACATCTGACATGGTAACCACGGTGCCAGCACTGAAACCAAGGAGAGAGCCCTGGCGCGCTGCTGTTGACTGAACTCCAGGCTTTATTCAGATCGACTTGACCAGGTTTCCCCACTGGATGTCCTTTTCCTGTTCCAGGATCTCACATCACATTTAATTCCCTGTGTCTCCTTACTCTGGTGAATATTTCTTTTAAAAGGAAACTTCGTATCATTGCCTGAAATAGAACATTAGTGTAACTAGCCATACACAGTAACTGTAAAAATAAATACAGTCACCGTTGAAGTAAAAAGTCTGTTTGTCCTACCTGAGGTCACATTACATCGCCTTCAGTGAACCTTGTTTTGGGGAGAATTGAAGAGAGGGTCTCCCACGCTCACAGTGGCAGCATCTGGGGTGGAGGATTTGGTGGGGCAACCCTTTTCTGGGGCTGCATCTTGTTTCTAGTTCACCACTGCAGGGCTGCCGAGCCCCGTGGCACCCCTTGAGGCATTTGGGCAGAGGAGGGGGCAGTGCAGCTGGCTGGGGAGGTGTGCCCTCCTGGGGGGGTTCATCCTGCATTCTCTGGAAGAGACAGTGTGGGGGCGTGCAGGCCAACAGGGAAGGAGACCCTCCTTTCATCCCTGAGTTACCTCTTCCCCAAGTTGATGCAAGATTCCTCCTCCAGCCTCATCTTGACCTTGGCTGGTGTTCCTGGGGCTGGTACCTCATCAGCCCAGCTGGCCTTTGCTGACATCAATGCAGGATGCCTGGGAATTCAGGCTTTTACTTGACGGGTGGATTTGAGGGCAGGACTTGGTAGGAGGCAGCTGGAGGCCAGGCGCCACCGAGTGACTGTTTGGTGGGGATGGGGGCCTTGCACAGGTGTGAGAAACCTGGCCTCTCCTTTTAGAGGTCTTACTTTTGACAGACTCCTTGGGTCATGGGCTGTTGTCCCTCCTGGTTGCTGTGCCTTCCATCTGGAAGGTGAGACTAGGCCCCATGGCCCCCACCCCTGCCTCAGCCATACCTAGATGATCTGGCCTCCTTTCACCTTTTCGCTGATTTGATTGGAGCATTTTAATTTCTGGAAAGAATGATTCTATTAAAGTCCCCAACATCCTTCAGCCACAGCATTCTGCTCCTCTTTCAGGTGCTTGTTCCATTCCATTTGAAGGGTTTTGGGAAACATCATTTATTAAATTGACTCGAAAGAGCTTGAAGGCTGTGCAGGTGACTTTGGTGACAAAAGTTTCATTTATTTTTCAGTAAGTATTTGTTGGTGTGTATTCTTCGAGGGGCTTGAAGTTGGCCAGGAGAGCTCTGGTTTTGCCAGACAGGTCTCTTGCCTCTTGTGGGGTTTCTTACGGGGAGATCACACTTGCAGATGGTGTTTCATCTCAGTCTGGTGGGTCTTGTCACAGAGGGGTGGGTGAGTGTTCTGAGGGCAGAGAATAGGGCCATGAGGCAAGGAGGCCGTCAGGGGTGCCTCTAGGCTTAGCCAGGAACTCGGCTTCTGAGATTGGATGCCACACTGGGGCTTCGGAACAAAGGAGGGGCAGGGACAGGCTGAGGTTTTGACAGGGTCCAACGTGAGAGCCGACATTTGGGGGCAGCCAGTCGGTCAGGAGGCAACTGCCACCATCCAAATGAGAGACGGCAGGGCCCCTGTAGGGTGTGGGGAGATGGTCGGATTCTGGAAATGCTTGGAAGGTACATTGCACAAGACTTGCCTGGCACGTGCCCCTCTGATCCTGTGTGTCTGTGTGTCCCTCTGGGCTCTGTCTGCCCTCCTCCCTGGGGCTCTTTCTTTGTGTCCATCTCCTTTGGGACTGAGATGGACTGTGGGGCCGTCCTTATGTCTACCCAGCCTTACACTCCTCATGGTGGAGCTGTGTCTGGGTACCTGGGGACGTGGAGCAGGCTTGTGGCCATGTCCAGAGGGCCAGCTGTGTTGATGGCCAGTGGAGCATGGGGGCAGGGGGGAGGCCTGCCTTGGGTCAGATATGAACACTGAAATCTGGGGGATCCGAGGCCTGAATACTAGGGCAGGGCCCTCCTCTCAGAGACAGTGTTGTGAAGTATTTAGGAATAATGATTAATCATTTTAAGACAAGAACTTCTCCTGTGTGTTTCTGAACTTCTGGGGGAGGTAGGAAGGACGTCTGGCCAATCTCTAGAGGAGAAAGCAGACCTCCCTAATGATGTTGTTCAAAAGTGGTGTCTTGAAGAGAGCAACCTGACATGTCTCATCTTTTTTTTTTTTTTTTTTTTTTTTTTGTGGTGCTGGGGTTGAACCCAGGGCCTTGTGCTTGCAAGGCAGGCACTCTACCAACTGAGCTACATCCCCAGCCCGACATGTCTCATCTTAATTGCCAGAATGTTTGATGTGAGCCTCGGGACTGCAGCCTGCATTGTTTGGAGCTATTTGGGCATCAGGTGTGGCCACAAATAGCCTAAGATCTGGGCTGAGATTTGGTATGTTTGGTGTCAACCCTGCCACTTCTGTGCACCCTCTTTTCTGTGGCCATCTCCTCATAGTACATTGCTACTTGCTGGGTTCACCCGCTAGCCCCCGTCCTGGGGACTGAATCAGGGAGGTTGTACCACTGAGCTATATCCCCAGCCCTTTTTGTATTTCTATTTTGAGACAGAATCTCACAAAGTTATGAAGGCTGGCCTCTAACTTGGATCCTCCTGTCTCAGCCTCCCAAGTAGCTGGGATTACAGGTGTGCAACACCTTGCCCTGCTAGGGTTGCCAGGTCTTTATTTCAAAAGACTGAAGGAATTCATTGTTGGGAGTAAGTGGGGGCCATCATATGACATTCCCTGATGGAGACACTAGAAGAATCTAACTCCTAAAATTCAGGGTTAGGTAAGACAAAATCGACCAGTTGGTTTGTGGAGTTACAGATGGTGACTGTCATTGCTGCAGGCTCTGACCTTTGGGCCTTAGGGGCTCTTGTGTATTCATCACCTTATTTGGTTCCCATGTCGATTCTGAGTGGTAGACAGGGCAGCCACACCATAATCCACATTCTCAGCACTAACCCAGAGGCAGCCAAAGGAGATGTCACACAGCTCAGTGGCATGCAGGTGTCCAGACTCCAGGAGGTGTACTCTAACCTGCAGCAGGTGGATGCATGTGCTTCCGAAAGGGTGAAGGTGAGGAGGTGGCATCTGGCTTATGCTCTTGTGGCTCAAGGATCTGAATAAAGACCAGGTGCTGATAACTGCTCGTGTCCACGGTTGTGATGATGCACCGAGTGGAAATGTCACAGAGGGCTGCAAACCGTGCTAGGTCAGGGACAGGCTCCTTCACCGAGCAGCGACCTGTGGCAGCCCCTTCCGGGTCTCAGTCTCTTGGGGGCCCTCTCACTGTAGCGCCTCCGCCTCTGTGTCCCTCCTCCTCTGTCTGTCCACTTTGTCCACCTTAACCTCTGCTACCTCGAGTCCCAGCTTGGTGGCTATGCCTCCACCTTGCCACCAATGTGCTGGGGGAAGAGAGAAGAACAGAATTCCAGCCAGGCTTTCATCTCAGGCCTGGGAATGGAAGGTCTCTGTGCTGTCTGTCCAGGCAAATGGAGAAATCAGTCTTATATCTTTATTTTATTTTATTTTATTTTATTTTATTTTATTTTATTTTATTTTATTTCATTTTATTTCATTTTATTTTTAAGTTGAGGTAGAATTCAGATAACATGAAATTAGCTTCTTAAAGTCCAGGTTGGTGGCATTTAGTGCACACATATTTTTTTGCAGCCATCACCTCTTGTCCCCAAACATTTTCATGACACCAGAGTGGGTCCCCATCCTATAAGCAGCCATCCCTTGTCCCCTTCTCTCCCTGGGGCCCTTGACCACCACCATCTGCTGTCTGGTTCTCGGGTTCCCCTGTTCCCGGTGCTTTGCATGTTGTATGCGTAGACATACAACACGCAACCTTTCGAACCTGGCCTCTTTCACTGAGCACGATGTTTTTGAGGCTTCTCCTCATTGCATCCTGTGTCAGTGTTCACTGATTTTTGGCTGAACATTATTCTATCGTATGAGGCCAAAGTTTACCCATTTATCAGTTGGTGGACATTTGGAACCTTTCCACCTATGGCTGTTGTGAACATGTGTGCAGAGATGTCAGTTGAACACCTGTTTTCAGTTCTTTTGTGCATACTAACCATGTGGGCATACGCCTGCTGAGCTACACCCCCAGCCCTATATTTAACTTTTTGAATAACCAACAAACTATTTTCCATAGGGGCTGTGTTATTCTCCACATCCTCACCAACACTTGTTATTTTCCTTTTTTTTTTTTTTTTTTTGACCCTTATAAGCCACCCTGGTGAGTGTGAAGTGGTATTTCATTATGGTTTTCACTTGCATTTCCACAGTGATTAATGATGTGAAACATCTTTTTATATGCTTATTGGTGATTTTTCTTTGGAGAAATATCTACTCTAGTTCTTTGCCTTTCATTTTGGTAGTGTTGGGGTGCTGGGGATTGAACCCCAATGCATGCTAGCCAATCCCCTTGGCCTGTTTTTAAATTGGATAGCTGTTTTATTTATTCCTGAGCTTTAAACCATTCTTTATATATTCTAGAGACTATACCTTTATCAGAACATGACCTGCAATTTTTTTTTTTCCAGTTCCCGGACTGTCTTTTCATTTCTTGAAAATGTCCATTGATGTACAAAGTTTTTAACTTTGATGATGTTCAGTGTATATACTTTTGTTGCTCATGCTTTTGGTATCCTAAGAATCTGTTGCCATATCCAGGATTATGAAGATTTATCTTTATGATGTCTTCTAACAGTTTTATGGTTTTTGCTCTTATATTTAGGTTTTTCATCTATTTCCAGTTTATTTATGCAGTGGTAAGAGGAAGGATCCAGGTTCATTCTTTTGCATGTGGATATTTGGTTGTCCCAGGGTCATTTGTTCAAGAATATATTTTCTCCGCTGAAGGCTCTTGGCACCCTTGTTGAAAATTATTTGGCTATATACACAAGGGTTTATTTCTGAACTTTGAATTAGTCTATATGCTATCCTTCCATCAGTACCACACTGTTTTGATCATTGCAGATTTTTGTATGTGGGGAGGGGGCATGTTCTGGGCATGGAACCCAAGGCCTCATGCACACTAGGCAAGCTCTATACCACTGAGCTGCACCCCTCACCCTGTAGTAAGTTTTGATATCAGGAAGTGTAAGTCCTTCACCTTTGTTCTTGTCTGAGATTCCTTTGGCGGTTTGTGGCCTCTTGCAATTCCATGTGAATTGGAGGATCGCCTGCTCCAGTTCTGAGAAGAAGGCTGGTGGAATTTTGATAAGGATTGCATTGAATCTGTGGATTACTTTAGGTGCATTGTCATCTGAACAGCATTAAGTCTTCTGACAACCCGTGAACATGGAAATGTCTCTCCATTTATGTGTGTCTTCTCTAATTTCTTTCAGCAACATTCTGTATTTTGGAGGTGGAGTACTGCTGTCTTAACCCAAGGGCTCTTTACCCCTGAGCTCTATTTGTACCCCTTTTTATTTTGAGGCAGGGTCTTGATAAATTGTTGAGGCTGGCCTTGAACTTGTGATCCTTCTGTCTTGGTCTCCCAAGTTATTGGACACTTTATACTTTTCAGTGTTCACATCCTTTACCTCCTTGGTTAAATTTCTTCCTATGGTTTTTTGTTTGTTTGTTTTTTAAAGTGGTTGGGGGATGCTATTGTAAGTGGAAATGGTTAAATTTTTTTTTTTGATTATTCATTGCTAGTACTTTTTTATTTTTTAGTTTTGGACACACTAGGCAAGATCTCTACCACTGAGCCACACACCCAGACTCATTGCTGGTATTTTTATCCTTCTTTGTAATCACTCTTCAACATGTGATAACTGGTTTTCCAGAATCACACGTGTGCAGGGTCCCTCCTGCCCTCCTGGAGTTCATGCACGTGCTGGGGGTGTTTGTGTGTCTGTGTGCTATCTTTTTTTTTTTTTTTTGTACTGTGGATTGAACTCAGGGGAACTTTACCATTGAGCTATGTCCTTAGCCCTTTTATGTTTTATTTTGAGAAAGGCTCTCACCAAGATGCCGATACTGGTCTCGAACTTGTGATCCTCCTGTCTCAGCCGCCTGAGTTGCTGGGGTTATGCACGTGCCGCCATGCCTGGTGCTGCAGTCCTTCTTGACCATGAGCATGTGCCAAACCTCTCTGCCAGATGCAGGGCTGGGCATTTTCTGCACGCTTGTGGGATCCTCTTGAGGGCGTTTGAGGGTCCTCTTGTACAGGCCTCCATCTCCTTCCCCTGACCACCGTCCTCCCTGAGGCCTGCCTTTAGGGCTGGAGGTTTGGTGGGGTGAGCCCTTGGCTTCCAAAGCTTGAGGTGCAGTCAGTGATCAGTCTTGAAGCAGTGCTGGCTGTCCATGTGGCAACACATGGCCTCGCTGATCTTCATGCAGCATTGAGAGCCAGTCGTTGCTCAGAGGGCTCAGCTCCCAGGGTTAGCATGACAAGGCGGCAGAGTAGGATGTGCAGTAGGCTACCCCAGGAGCACTCCTTCATTGATAAAAGTGACAGGAAGCTCCAGGACTGGCCAGGGGAGCCTGCCGGCTGGGAACTGTCCCAGGGGTCAGGGATACCTGGAGCTAAAGCTGGGTGGGCCAGGAGGGGCAGAGCTAGGGTGTGCTTTGGCTGGAAGGCGGCAGAGGAGCCTGGTCCGGCATGGGTAAGGGATGCTCCTTTGGGTTCAGAGACCCAAGAAACTTGCAGGGAGGCCAGGAGGGAATGCTGAGGCCATGCAAAGCTTCATGTTGTGGGGGACTTCCTCACACTGTAATGTCCATCCAAGGTTAAAGACCAGAGTAAGGGTCAGGGATGGGAGGTACCTGACGGTCCTTGCAGCCAGACAGTTAGAAGCAGGTCTTCCAACCCAGGCTGCCCGTTGTCAGAGGTCACACAGCCTGAGGGCCGGAGGGCTAGCAGGTGAGAGGGAAGGGGAGGAAGACGGGACCCGGGCGGCAGAAAGAACCTGCTCCTGTGCTGTGTCTGACTTCCTGAGATACAGCCCCCCCTGCCTCACAGGGGCCATGAGGGAGGCCCTGAGGGAGCCACCAAGGACAGTGGCTCAGGCCTTCGGAAGAACTGTGTGCTGACTAGGGCTGTGTCCTTAGGAGTCTTTGGGGGCACGGCCTCTGGCTGTGAGTGCTCCAGGCTGACTCTCCCAAAGTGGGAGCACCATTTTCTGATCCACACAGAAAGCTAGGTGGGCAGCGTCAGCCCTGAGGGTGTGTAAAGCTCTCATTCTTTTATTTTTTTGGTGGCACTGCTGGTCAAACCCAGGACCTTCCATACGCTGAGCTACACCCCAGCCCTCCTCACCATCTGTGCCCAAATGCTGTGGGCTAGGACAAGTGCAAGGGTCCGATTGGCCTTGGAGGGGGTGACGGGTCCAGGGTCTGGGGTGGAGAACTCATCCACATCCAGGACAGCCAGACACAGGCACCAAACTGGACCCGGCACACTACCACTGCCACTGCCAGTTCCAGGCCCCTGCAGGACTGGCAGCAGATCAGCAGGCCAGACTGAAAGTCTGTGTGTGGCTCTGTGATTTCACCTTGACTTGCCCTCCCCTTAGAACACCCCACCAAGGAAGACTGTGTGTGGACCTGGGAAGGGCTGGGGAGGCAGGGAGAGCTGTTGGGAAGTGCTGGCTGGGAACTTGGGGGCTGGTCTTGTGGCATGCTGAGAGGGGACCAGGGCCTTTGCAATGGCCATCACTGGAGTGAGGGTACACCCTGATCTAGGGGTTCAGACCCCATTTCCCTATAGGAGATACTAAGGCCTGGAGTCCCAAGACCCTGGGTATCCTGGAACAATCCAGAAATGGTGGTCTGAGCCCTCTGCCTCCCAGGTGAACATGGCTGGGGAAGGGGCAGGAGGGTGTATGGGGAGCTCCCCAGGCCCATGGGGCAGGGGAGGACCCTGTGACTAGGCATGCAGCAGCCCACGTGGGCATGTTGGGCAGCACGAATTAGTCACATGGGGGCTTGTGGCATCTCTTTCCTGAAAGTGGACAGGATAGGGCTGAGCTCTGTCCAGCAGTTTTGGAGCTGCTGCCTATAATGGAGATGTTAGAACCACACACAGGGAGGAGCCTTTCTTGCCTGCAGTTGGTACATTACCAACAGGCACCTCCAGTGCCACCCTGGGCCTTGATGCAGCTCCACAGTGGGCCCCCAATCTGAGACTGCTAAGGAGAGACCAGCTGTGGGGAGGCCTAGCAGCCGCCAGCCACCTGCCAATCACAAGGCCCTTATGCCTTCCATTCCAGCTAATGCACGGGCTAGATAGGGACAGTGAGGCTTTTGTGCCACTCTTGGCTGTGCTTGGTGACTGCCCGTCTCCCATGGGGCATGCCTTGGTCTCAGGGCCCAAGCATCCTGCACAGGCTGCACTGGGAGGCAGGAGGTGTGTGGCTACCTGGACATGGATCCTCATCTGTCTCTAAGCAGCTGGCCACATGTCCTGATCTCCCTGGGTGGAGGGCGGGGCTCTGTTAACCACTGGGATGTAACCATGAAGAAGGCAGCAGGGTCAGGGTCCCTGTGCTTACGGGTGGCACACACCGGCAGCAGGCTCCACTGGGGAAGCTGGGTTGGGATGAGAGTGGCCCATCAGGCGGGCACATCCCTTGTTGCCAGTCATCTGGGAGGTGACCCAAAGTGTTCTATTTGGAGGAGACAGCTGGTGGCTGCCCCCAAGAGAGAGGACAGGCTGTGGATAAGCCTGGAAGCCATAGGTGGGAGTTTTTACTTTCTTTCCAATGCAAAAAAAGTCGGGCCGGGACAGGGACGCCTCACTCTCTCAGGGCCGGGACAGGGACGCCTCACTCTCTCATTGGTGTTTTTGCGAAGATCTCTCAGAAGGCTGCCGGGACTACGAGGGAGACCAGAGGCCGGTCAGAAACTGACAGCTTCAGGCGAGGAGTGGAAGATCCCTGGGGTGGGAGGTGAGGGAGCCCTGGGGTGACCCTGGGATGAGCAGTGACCTCGATGCCTGTGGCCTTGGCTGCTCTGGGCCCAGGGACGGAGAGGCTTGGATTAGTGCAAGGTTGCCTGCCCCGTGAAAGGTCTGAGCTGCTCCTGCTCTGAGCTCCGCCGGTGTCCCCTCCTCCAGAAGTCGGAGACTGGCTGCTTTTGTCGTTGCTGTGGTTGTGCTGGGGATGAACACAGGCCTCAGGCATGCTAGGCAAGCACTTCACCACCTAGTCCCGCCCCGAGTCCTAAGACATGCCTCCTGTGGTCTTGAGGTTCTCACAGTGCAGTCCTGATCTGTGTGGCTTACTCTCTGGTCTGCCGGTGTGCCCATCGGCCTCTCTGGCCGGTCCCCTCTGCTGTGGCCTGGTGCCATCTGAGTTGCTCCTGGGCCCTGGGTGTGGAGGTGGAGGTAAGCCACCAGTGCCCGTCATCTTCCTGGCAGTCACCTCCATGAGTGACCTAGATGCCTGTGGCCTTGGCTGCTCCGCATCTCTCCCTGCTTCAGGCTGCGGCTGCGGCAGGCCCAGAGCTCTGAGGACCCATGCGCCTCAAGGTGCTGGTGCAGACACTCACTCCCTGACCAGGGCTGACTCAGGAGGGCGCCTTGGGCAGCCTGTGTCCTGAGCATGTGGCCTGGCAGATACTTGCTCTCATGGGTGTAACACTGGGATCATGCCTAGCATCAAGTGACAGGGACCAGGGGCTGAGGGTGGAGGTGGGCAGCACCAGGTGAACTTGGTGCCAGCCTGGGTGAGTGCTCAGTTCTAGCCTGGGGCCAGGAGACATGCCCAGACCAGACGCAGCCCTCCCAGCGTTAGACACACAGTTAGACAAGTAATGAGAATAATTTGCTCTGGATGTCACCGATAAGCAGAGCCAAGCCTTGCTGACCTTCTCCCCAGTTCTTCCCACAGGCCCCATAAACTCCTTTGAAATGTCTGTTTGTGGCAATGTGGGGAGTGACCCCAGGAGGTCAGAGGGACTACCTGTGGGGGATGGTGTGAGAAGGGAGGACCTGTCAGACAGCCTATGGTCTGGGGACTGGGTCTCGGACTGCCCTCTCCTGCCTAGAAGTATTTCCTTTCTCCAGTTCCTTCTGCAGAGTTGCCACCCCCTTCACAGGGCTGGGAAGGAACCTGGTGAGGAGAAGGAAGCGTTATAAGTAGGCACTATGAGAACCTTTCTAGTCATTGGAACTGGCCCCCAAAGGGACACTGTCTAGAGAAACGAGGGTCACCGTGGACCCGGGTCTCAGTCCCAGCACTGTGGACCTTCTGGGCCAGAGATTCTTTGTGGCAGGGCCTGTCTCGTGCACTGTAGGGTAGTTAGTCTTGGTCTCCCCCCCTCAGATACCAGAAACAGCCCCCCACGTCCCAGCTGTGACAACCAAATGTCTTTATATATCACCAAATGTCCCGCAAGAGATGTGATGCCCAACTGAGGGCAAGAAGGGACTGACCTTCTGCGGAAAGTCCAGCTCAGCACACAGACTGCTGGAATTTATGTACTTACATATGGACTAAACTGCATCCGTCCACACTAGCGCTGGCTGAAGGAGAGAGAGAGAGAGAGAGAGAGAGCGAGAGAGAGAGAGAGAGAGCGAGCGCACACGCATCGCAGCGCCTCAGCCTCCTCTCCCTGTCCTCCCTGGAACCAACTCCTTTCTGGCTTTGCAGGCTCCTTGCATCTGGCAGCCTCCCCTTCCCCTTCCCACCCACCACCAGAGGCCCTGCACTGCTGCGGGGTCCCCCTCCCTCAGGTCTGCCTGCACTCCAGCCAGATGCATTTGGCTTTTAGCTTCTTGCCCCTCCTGAGCTCCCACAGCGTGCCCAGTGCACACCCTGGTCTGCCTTTTGTGCCCATATTTCAGGAAGGAAAGCGGTGGGGTCGAAGGGTACAGCATTTCAGAGTTTGAAATCCCCGGCTAGGTTGTACTGATGTCGCTACACTCAGCCTTTTTAACCTGTGAGAGTTGAACCTTCACTGTGGTTTTAGTTGCAGTTATTCAACAACTGAGCCTCCTCACATTTAAATCCTTCCCTGGAGCCCTGGGGTTCCGTCAATGGTCCTGATGTTTTCTAATGAAGCCGGAAAGAACAGGTGAAGTCAGAGGGCAAGGGCGCCCTCCCCTGATGGGCTGGGGATGACCCTCTGCTGTCTCCCACCCACCCAGCGCCCAGCGCTGGGTGGCTGGCTGCCTCCTCCCTGTTTGCTAACTGTCCCCTTCCTTGTTTGAATCCTGCCATGAGGTCCAAACCCACTGGCTTTCCCCCTCGCACACTTTTAAGTTTGGAGTTGTTTTACATTTATGGAAAAGTTGCCCACCTGGTATGAGTGCTCTGCACGGCCCTGGCCCAGCTCCCCTGATGTGCAGGTCCTTAGTCACCACGGTAGGAGCCAGTGTCCATCGCTGTCCATGAGGCTGTGGGCTGACTTAGTCCTTCCTGTGCCAAGACCCACCCCAGAGCCTTGCACCTGTCCTCACCTCTCCTGGCCCCTTTGGGTGGTGTGGCGACTTCCTGGACTCCCTTTGTCACTGGTCAGACCTGAATATCCCTTGATGGCTTCTGCTCCTTTGAGGGGCCCCTTCTCCCCAGATACCCCAGTGTGCCTCTGGCTGGCTCTCCAGGTGGCAGACTCGAGGTGACCCTGAGAGGGATCTGGAGTTACTTGGCAGATGCATGTGGTGACCAGATGTGGTCTCTCATGATCTGCTGGAACTCAGGTCCCAGTGGTGCCCTCATACCAGTGTCTGCCTGGCCCTGGCCATGGCCCTGATGACCACTGATAGCCATGGATGCTTTCTCCTGGCCATGGTTTCTTCTAGGTTTCAAATGTATTATTTTATTAAATTTTAAACTACTCTTTGGAAAGAAGAGAGTTTGTCACCCGGGTCTTCAGAATCTCCTCTGTTACAGGTGGACTCTAGAACAGCTTGGACTGGCCCAGGCTGTCTTTGGGGAGAAGGTTTGCTGGGTGATTGCTTCCAGGGCTGTCGCCCTCTCTGTGCCTCTCTGGAGAGGATGTACTGAGTCGGCCCAGGGAGCACTTGGTCTAAGCTCCTCATTTTGCAAATGGGAGATGGGCTACCCTGCAAGTCTAGGGTGGGCAGGGACCATGTCTCAGCTCTCTCTCCGCCTCATGTTCTTTCCTGTGCCTCTTCTACTCTGAAGGAAATCACTGGAACAGAGTCTGCTTCCGTCCTGAGAAGACCCCAGGCCCCAGGCAGTATTTGGGTGGGCTGCCAGCCCACCTTGCCCTCTCCCCTCTCGTGGAAGTGGGTCGCTCAGGAGGTACTGGCCTCACCCTGGGGGACTATAGCACTGTCCCTGCTCCAGGCCACGTCCTGCAACCAGATCCTCAGGGGGGCAGGGCAGGTCCATCTGGAGGCCCCAGGGAGAGGGGCCCCAACTACTGGTGCACATCCACATTTCTATTTCCTAGTATTTGTTTTCCTGTCCTTTATGACTTAAACAATAACAACAGCTACAACAGAGAGCCAAAGAACGGATGCTAGAATGTCCAGACAGGATGGGCCATAGTCAGGTGCATAGCAGTGGAGGACCTCTAGGTCCCAGAGTTATCAGGAGGGGCCTCCTGATTGTTACCTTTCATTCTAATGTTGCCCAGAGAGCCACAGTGCAGAGACATCCCTTGACCTCCTCCCCCAACCCCGCCATAGAGCTGAGGACAGGGCCTCACCTCCCTTGGTCAGGAGTCCCTGTCTCTGTTAATAACACCCTGGACCTCATTTGTTCTGTAGTCAGACTTGTCTTGTCTCTGAGGGTCTTATCCAGATAGAAGGCTTTAACACCCAGGGCTTCCCAGAAGAGATATTTGCTCTACATCTGCATACAACTGGTTTCCTTAGAAACCACTGGAGTAGATGTTCAGAAGACCTGCTTCCGATTTTTAAAGAGACCCTGCCCTTTATTGAGAATATCTGGTAACAATTCATAGAACAGGTTTAAAAGTACATACCGAGACAGTTTGAATATTCATTTAACAAACCAGGAATCCGACCCTGTTGAGTGGTAGGGCTGAGGGGGCTGGGTAGGTAGATGACATCGTATGCACGCTATAGGAAATGCCGCTGTCTCAACAGTGGTGGTTACAACGAGTTTCAATGACATGGGGCATGTTTATGTGTAGTAAGTGAAATGATAGTGGGTTTTAATTAGTTAACAGAAAATTAGGCTGGAAGATAAATTTTTAAATATTTTCGAGGTGATGGGGATGAAACCTAGGGCCGTAGGCATGTGAGGTAAGCATTCTATCACTGAGCTACATCCTCAGCCCTGAAAATTTAAAATACTTAGAGGTTAAGATTATCAAAAGTTAAGACTGCTCTTTTTTCCTACCAGTTTGGTACTTCCCTACACTTCCCAACTGTTTTTCCAGGCCCATTATATTACTTTTATAATCAGAAATAAAGCAGGCAAGGAAATAAGATTGTCAGAGTTTAGAGGTCAGGTCGCCTGACCTCCCCTTTGACAGATTTTATGGACTCTGGGTTTTATAGACTCTGGGGTTTGAGAAACTCCCTGTCCCAGAGCCTCTTGATACTGAAGGCTGGGGCTGGGTGCCCCCAAACCCTTCCTGCACCCTGCCCCCTTTCTGCTATGAGCCCCCCCTCCCACCCCATTAGTGCACATTAGCCTGCCACTCCCTTTGGGCCCCAGGGGCTGCAGGTGAAGCATTTGCTCAGCCCCTCACCTCCCTGGAACTGTTCTGTGGAGATGTCCTCGGTCCTCCCACAGCCCTGGCAGCAGGGCCACCCTGCCAGCAGCTGTGTTCTCTCACCCTGGGTGTCCTCTAAGTGGAGACTCAAGTGAATGGCCAGCTGTAGAGGCCACCATGGGCCTGTGTGACGCAAGCTCCTTCTGGCATGTTCCCCTCCTGCTCATGGGCAGCTGAGCTCCCATTACTGCTCCCTTCATGACATGGGGGATGCAAGTTGGGACCTTGTGCTGTACACACGGATTGCAGGGTGCACGTGGGGCAAGCTGAGTGAGGGCCCTGGGGCAGCCCGGCAAACACCATCCTTACCAAGCAGGCCAAGGGCACGGACCAGTGGAGATCAGTTCCGTTCTGGAGACATTAAACACCGTTCCTTCACATGGAGATTCCTCCTGCGTGGGGCTTCCGAGGAATGCTCACTGTTACCTGGGTACTCACAGAGGCGACGTGACTTCTAACGTAGTTGGGTACTTACAGATACCGAGCAGTTACTTAAGCTCTTTAGGTACTTACATCCACTAAACCATTCCAGATGCTCAGGTACTTATAAGTACTAAATGACTACTTTCAGATGCTAAATGATGACCCAGGAGTAGAGGGGCACTTGCAGATACTGAATGATTCCTTATAGGTACTTGGGTACTCACAGATGTTGTGCAGTTACTGTATAGGTAGGTACCCAGGTCCTTACAGGTGCTAACCAACCATCGATGTTCAGGTCATACAGGTGCTAAACAATTGCTCACAGATATTTGAATACTTAGAGGTGCTAGGTGATTGTATGTAGGCACGCCACCTAGAAGTAGAAAGTAAGGTAACCTAAGGTCAAAATACGGGGAGCCCCTTTGAGTAGGATCTCTCTCCTTAGGAATGACAGTAATGAATTTCTGAACATTCAGCGTAAGCCTTGAGAAATTTAGGACTTGGAGTCACAGAAAATATTTTCTGGTCCCTTTCATTGTGTGACCATTGGTTGACACAAAGCCCAGTTCTGAAATGCCTGCGGACACGTCTGCGTGTAGTGCCCAGGACCATTGAGTGCGCCAGACCCACTGCACAGCGTTCTTCCTGAACGAGACTGACGGTGACTGACGGTGGCCGCGGGTCCGCGGGTGGTCGCCAGCTCTGTGTCCTTTGTAAATCTGTGTGCGCAGCTGGTTTGTCGCTGACTATGCTCATACCCAGGGATGCCTTGGTCTTGGTGGAAGTTCCCGGAGGATGCAAAGTGGATTTCCTGAGCTGGTCTCAAGAAACAAAAAGTCAACATCCTGATGCAAGGCCACTTTCTCTACTTCAGCTGAGCAGGCTCCCTTACCCGTCATGTTAATGTCAGCTTCGCTCTTGTCTCACCCGCCCGGGAAATGCCGAGTTCAGATTTGATGACTAATCTTAGTGTGAATTCTCATGTCCTCAGCAGCCAAGTGCTCGCTTGCGTGAGGCCCTTGGGCTCCACCACTCCTGGTCCTTCCGTGTGTGTGAGGCGGCTTCTCCCGTGTGTTGGGTCAGGGGTGTTGGGCAGGCCAGGTCCAGCCAGTGATGTCCCAAAAGTTGACTTTAGTCCAGGGTGACAACTTTACTGAACCATGGGGCGGGAGTAGGTTTGGGAGGCTCCCCAGGAGCTCCTGAGCCCAGGAACTGAGGGGAATCTGTGCCCTGGCTGCAGCTGGAGGGGCTCCATTTGCCTGGGGGACAGCAGGACTGCAGCCTTGCGACCGCCAGCTTGCACTGGGCCTGCTGAGGGAGGCTCCATGAGGTCCTGGGAGGGAGGAAGCAGAGCTGCTCAGGGCACGCACACCTCCTGCCAGGTGTACCAACATCAAGACCCTAAAAACTTGCTCTTCTTGAATTTGGTGGGCTAAGGGTGGGCCAGGCTTGTCCTGGTGGGTGAGCTGGCCCCAGACCTTTGGGGAGTGGGCAGGCAGCTAGCCCATGCTCCTGAGCAGAATCAAGCAAACCATACCCCACTCAGAGCCTCAGTATCTCCGCCAAATCTTAAAAATCAGAGTGCTGACTTTGGCTGCTGGGTCTAGCCAAGCAACCAAGGAGCAGGCATTGTGGGACTTTGGTCTTAGCTCCTCTGTCCTTCCAGAATGTTCCACTCCTACGCTCTGGGTCTGGGGAGGCTGGCCTGTGGAGACTGCAGAATCCTGAGACCACCAGACAGGGGCAGCAGGAGCAGGATGGGGCCACACAGGCCTAATGGAGCAGTACCCAGGCTGGGTGGCTGGTCCTGGGAGGCACGGGTCTTTCTAGAAAGGTGAGGTGTGGGAGGGTCCTGTGGCCAAGGCCAGGGGTTTCTAAAGCCCTTGCCTCCTCTGCCTAGTTTTCACCTCTCTTCCCCTCCCTTGGGAAAGCCTGAACCAAGCTTCCTCTGGGTGCCCAGATGGGCAGGGGTCTCAGGAGTGTTAGTGAAGATGGTGGCCCTCCTGTGACTCAGCTGGTCCCAGCAGGCCTTTCTGTCCAGCAGTTGCATTTTATCCTTGCTGGGTGGGGAGCAGACTCCTTGGGTGGGTGGCCTCTAAGGGAGACAGGGGGAGCCTGGCCCACCCCTGCGTGCTGCACACTCGGACCATTCTTCCTCCTCTCCCTCCTCTTCTTTTTCTCCTCTTCCTCTGCCTTCTCCTCCCGCTTCCCACCCCTCCTCCTTTGTTTCCTCCCTCACACTGGGAATGAGCCAGGGGTACTCTACCACCAAGCTGCATCCCAGGCCTTTGTAAATTTTTTTTTTTGAGACAGCACCTTGCTAAGTTGCTGAGACTGGCCTTAAACTTGGGATCCTCCTGCCTCAGCCTCCTGAGTTGCTAAGATTAAAGGTGTGTGCGATGGCGCCTGGGGGACCATTCATTTTTGACAAGTGAAAGTTAGGCTTCACATTTAATGAATGATGCTCTGGGCCAGTGCCGTGGCTGAATGCCGGAACCATGGCCCCCATCCAACTGGAGACAGTGGTCAAGAGGGACACTGTGTGTCTGTGGGGGCAGGCAGTGTGCAGGGTATTCAGGGCTGGGCATATGCTTCCAGAATGGCAGTTAGAAGAAAATAAAACCTTCAACCTCATCCTGAAGTGGGTCAAGCCCATGCTGGCCCTGGCCTCTGGGCACCTTGCCACCCATACCTGCCCTCCCCTCCTGGGAGGGGTCCCCAGAAGATTGGTTGTGAGTGTTGAGGAGCCTTAGCAGGCCCTGCTGAGGAGGAGGTGAACAGAGCGCTCTGAGCTGGGATGGGCTGGAGGGCGCTTGGACCCGGGGCTCAGCTCCTCTGGCACAGGCCCTGAGAGAGGGCCTTTCCTCTTTCAGGTTTAATTTTCCATCACCTCCACACCATTTGAGAATACATTTACCTACAGAACCTGCGGCCACATTCCGTGCAGCCCCTTCCCATGGGCTGGTCCTGGTCCCTGCACCCTGCGGGGCTTCCCACGGCCCACGTTCTGGCGTGGGCTGGCCGGTCTGAGTGTCCTTCCGTATGGTGGCGCTTCTGCTGGAGCCTGTTTCTTACACTCTGCACGAGCCTCATGGCAGCCCCTCCGTCTCATGTCCCTGGGATTCGCTGCAGGGAAGTGGGGCAGCTCAGGGGGTCTTCCTGTGCACCTGCAGGGGCTCCCCATGTGAGCCATGTCCTCTCTGTGTGCCCACCCGCAAGGGAAGGTCAGCTTTCCTGGACTTGCTCATAGCTCATAGTTCGTCTTCCAGGGGCAGCAAGGGTCAGGGATGGGTGGCATTGGTGTGCCCAACTGAGGCTTCCCACCACCTGCAATGCTGCCACACCTCTGCTCCCTTGGAACTGTTGCTCTGTCACATCCAACAAATGGGAACCCAGTGAGACCTGGCAGAAGTTCTAGACAAATTCCAAATGAGCCGTGGCAGAGGCGGTGTGAGGAGACGGGGTGTGGAGGGCGGAAACCCCGACTTTAAAAGTCTGAGGGAAAGGGCGTCCACAGCCATTGAGCATCAGTGTTTCAGACAGGGACGCCGGCCAGCTGGGGTAAGTCAGTGGGCACCTAGAGGGCCACAACCTGTCCTGGACTGTCCTAAGCCACAGTGCCACACTAGTCCAGCTCTCGTGACGTGTGGGCTCCTGTAGCGGGGGTGCCTCAGAGCCCAGAGGGACTTAGACACAGGAGCCACACATCACCAGGACACCAGTTGCTGGGTGTTCCTCCTTATCTGACACTCAGACGTAACTGGGGCCTGTATTTGATTTGCCAAGTCTGGTCCCTGAGTGCCGACCAGCTCTTTAGCTTTGTTGGTGAAGACATGGGGGCCAGGAAGCGGGGACTTGGAGGTCCCTGAGCTGTCCGTGAAGGTTCAGCCCCGGCTCCCCCATCCCGAGCAGGCAGCAGACAGAGACAGCCTGACCCTGTCAGAGGAGAGCCTTGGTGTGTGGTGTGAGTGTGTGTGTGTGTGGTATGTTTGTGTGTGTGGTGTGTGAGGGGTCTTTGTGCTGGTAGTGTATGTACATATGTGGTGTGCATGTAGTGTGTGGTGTCGTGCATGGTGTGTGTGTGGTGTGTATGTTTGGTGTGGACACCTGTGGTGTGTCTACTGTGTGTGCTGCATGGTGTACGGCGTGTGTGCTTGTGCTGTGTGTGTATGGCATGTGTGTCTGGTGTGTCTGGCGATGTCCAGGTGGGCCTCCTGCTGGCTTCATCCGCTCTCTGAGACTCTAGAGGAGGCAGCTGTCACCTGCAGGCATTGGTGCTGCACATTTTCTCTGGAAGGGGAGGAGCAGCGCCTGGAGGGGTGCCCAGGAGCCTTGCCGAGCTGCGCCTTTGTGAACTGGTGGTCTGGAGTGTGCGCTTACCTGTGAGGACCCTGCCACCACCTGGTCTACCCACCGCCATGCTGGTGGGAGCCAGAGGGGCCTGGGGGAGCCCTCGCCTCCCCTCTCTTCCCTCCTCCGCTGTGCCATGGAAACGACAGGGCCCCCTGCAGGCTGTCCTGTGAATTGAAGCTCTGGTGCATCCCAAGGGCTGGGCGCTTGGGGACCCTGTGTTCATGCCCTGGCTCCCTGCCAAGCTCTCAGTCCTGCCCGATGGCCCAGGGGACTCAGCCCGAGGAGCCACACCCAGCCAGACCGTGGGCTACTTGGGGAGCCTAGCCTCTGACGCAGGCATTCGTCCAGGGCGGTGGAGGGACGCGAACCCCACCTCTGTATTCCTAGGAACTCGTGGATGTGAAGCGATCCAGAGCCATGGCAGCTCATGTCCCCTGTAGTAACTGATGGCAGGGACACACTGAGGGTGGGAGGCCCACGGGACAAAGCCTTAGGAGGAGAGAAGGTGGGCCGTCCCTGTTTCCCCTCAGAGGCTGCCTCCCGGCTCCCGGAACCCGCATTTCCGTCCCCTGGGGCTGCCTGCTCGCTGGGCGCCCGTGTGGCTTCCTGCGCACGCAGCCCAGTGCCCGAGTCCAGGTGGGGCGCTGGAGTGGCCCGCGGTCACCGAGGCCAACCAAGACCTCGGGGAACCGTTGACTCGGACTTGGGGGAAGGTCCTGTCATCGTCCCCCTCCTCCGCCTGCCTCAGTTTCCTCAGAGCTCCCTCCGCTTCCCGGGCCGGGTGTGGTGGGGGCGTTGGCAGGTGTCTGCTCGGCTGTTAAAGTGGCCGTGCAGTTTCGCACTTTAAAATCCTTTTTCATTTCTGGACGGCCCTGTTCGTCCAGTCCGCCTGGTCGTTGTCCCTGGTGGGTCCGAGTGCGCGTGCCGGGTCTTCCCGGCCTCTTTTCCCCTGTCATTTGGGACAGATTTCACCCCCGTCAGATGACCCTGTGGTATTGGTGTCCAGTTCTGGGGTCTCACCTGACAGTCCAAGTGTCTGCCGACTGGCACTTGGGCCCACCTTCTCCTTGGGGTTCAGCGCTACCCCCATGGGGTAAGGGCTGTGCACCAAGGAAGACGTTTTTAAAAAATGTTTATTTGTTCTTTTTAGTGAGACATGAAGACTTTATAAATTCATTTCTCACGTCCGGGCTCCTGGGCCTGTGGGGTGGTGTTGATTTGTGCTCCGCCTCCTGGAAGGTGGGTTGGGGCCCATGGCTGCCCAGGGGAGCCCTCAGAGCCCAGGCTTGGAGAGTGGAGTCTCTGCCTCCTGTGGTGGGATGTCACCGAGGGCAGAGTCCTCTGACGCTCCTGGCCTTCCGCCTGCGTGGGTGTGAGGGGGATCACACTGCCACTCACTGCTTTTCCTGTGACTCGCATTAATCTCCAAACCTGGGATTGTGGCTCTGAGACTCCCTCCCCCACCCCCGCCCTCATGGAACCCAGAGCGCCTGCCTGCCTGTTGCCCCATATTTCCTGGCACGCCCTCTTTGCTTCTACCTTGGGAATTTCCCGTCTTTTTTTGTTTATTCCTTTTGTTTTGTTTTGTTTTGTTTTTTTTTTCTGTTGGGGATTAAATCCGGGGCACTCTGCCACTGAACTACATTCCATCCCCAGCCCTTTTTATTTTTCATTTTGAGACAGGCCCTTGCTGAGTTGCTGAGGCTGGCCTCCAACTTTGCAATCCTCCTCCCTCAGCCTCCCGAGTGCTGGGATTACACACGTACACCACACCCTGCAGGAAATTCCCATCTTTACTGAGAACTTGGCTGGGTATTTTATGGGGTGTGTGCCATGCCACACCTGTGTCCCTCTGCTGTGCTGTTTGAGCCCCATACCTGGCAGGAGAGGGCCATCTGTGCAGAGCAGTGCTGGCAGAAGCCACTTCAGGATTTCTCTGCGGCCTGCTCCAAGCTTTGAGGCAAGGCCCTGTGAGGTGAGGCCCTGGTGCCCACCCAGGTCTGGCTGAGGCCCTCTTCAAACCTGTCCCCAGATGTCTGGGCCCTGCTCATGGCTCTTCCTGAGACCTTCCCTCTTGCCTCCACGGACCTGCTTTTCTGACGAGGCCCCTTGGGGCCTCAGTGTTAGGGGCTGAGCAGTGGCGGGATTGACAGTCAGGACTCCACAGTGCCATCACCGTGGTAGGACAGGAGCCCCGGAGCGTTTGTCTGTACAGTCCTGGCATCTCTGAAGCCGCAGGGCAGAGGTGATGCTGTGCAGTGAGGAGGAGTGCTGAAGGGCCAGGCGGCGCTGCAGGGAGGGGGCTGGGAAAGGGAATGGCTGTGCAGCTCAGCCCTCCCCTCCTGGGCCCCAGCGCTGCTGAGGCAGCTGGGCTGGATGGTCACACTGGTGCTGTGAGACTCCCAGGCCCTGTGTGGGTGCCCTGGGTGTGGCTCTCCTGTGTGTCCATGGCAGGGAAGGGCTGTGGGGTCCAAGCTCGGGCTGGCGTTTCTAGCTGCAGAGAGCAGGTGCTCTCAAGGGTGGGACACAGCTGAGTCCTTGTGGTTGTTTTCAGGTGCTCCTCGGTCTCGGTCTCCAGCGTACTGCTGGTGTTGAACGGAGAGAGCAGGGACCAGCCACGAGTTAGCCAGCCCTCCCCCAGCCCTCCACTGCAGCTGGAGGCTGCCGTCAGCTTCTGATGTGGGGCTGGGACGTGCCACCATCTGCAGATTCAAGGAGAGACCCCATGCCTGGTGACAGGACATGCTAGATGCTGGCCTATCCCCTGCCAGCCTATCCCAGCAGGGACCCGGGGGCACCTCCAGGTACACCTGTACTTTGGTCCGCTGGTGCTCCTCACCTGTGCACTTGCCTGGGGAAGCCTCACCCAGCCCTTGGGACCAGCCCGCCCAGGGCCTCCTTGGCGGAGTGGTTGGATGTGGCCAGCACCCTCTCCCCTGTACCCTCCACCTGAGGGTCCTGGCCTGGCACAGCACTCACCCTCTGCCCACTGTTGATCTGAGCACCCAGGGCTGGCTCCTGTTGGCTTTCTCCTGACCACCACCTGAGGCCAGCTGCGGCCTCAGCAGCATGCGCCTGGGGTAGAAGTGGCCTGTGTGCCCTCCTGGCCTCTGTGGGGCTGTTGCAGTGGGTCAGGGCACTGGCCAGCTGAGGGGCAGTTCTGCTGAGTCAGACAGCAACTGGGTTTGACCCTGGGAGCAGAGGCTGAGGGGACCTGGGAGGAGGGCACAGGGGCCCTGAGATGAAGAGGCCCAGTCACCGTGGGAAGGACAGGTCATCGAGTTGGTGGGGAGGAGGTGTGTGACTGTGGCCCTGCAGGTCACACAGGGCAGGGCTGCTCGTCTGTGCTCCTGTCCTGCATGTCCAGGAGCCCTGGAGGTGGAGTGGGCTTTGGCGGGGGTGGGAGGCTTTGCCTTTGGGTTTAGTGACATGAGAGTTCTTTGCGTTTGTACAGATTCTCTGACAGCTCACAGCTGCTCCGTGATCTCCTGACCCAGAATGTCAGTATGTCTTTCCTTCTCTGTCCCTTTGCTTGCTCATTCTGCATTATTTTGAGCAATATCTGAGGTAGAATTGTTGCATTCCAAGTGTTTGTTTAGCGTCACCTTCATGAGATGGTCCCATCTGGGTGGCTTTGCTCAAGTCTCCAGCGTTCCCACCTGTGACACTGGGGACTCTGCATGTTCCTCTGGGGCTCTTCAGTTGGAAAGCATGTGGACTGTTTCTCTGTGACTTACTTTTGACCGACTTAACTTTTAGACCAGTTTTAGATTTACAGAAAGATTGGGTGGAACAGACCCCCTGACCCCCACCAAGTTTCCCCATTATTTACATCTTGCAGTGGTGGCACATTTGTTTCGATGCATGAGCCAGTACTGGTTTATCACCACAACAAAAATCTGCAGTTTGCATTATGATGCACTCGTTGTGTTAGACAACCCGTGGGTTACTAACCTCAGAATCCACCGTTACAGAATAGATTCTCCTGAAGTCCTCTGTGCTCCACCTGCTTGTCTCTCCCCTCTTCCCTGAATCCCTGGCAACCATAGATCTTCTTATTGTCCCCATAGTTTTGCATGTCATATAGTTGGGATCATCCAGTGCATAGCCTTTTCAACCTGGGTTCTTTCGAGTAGCAATATGCATTCAGGTTTCCTCTGTGTCTTTTCATGACTTGATAGCTCATTTTTTTTTTAGTGCTGAATAATATTCCCTTGTCTGGATCTGCCACAGTTTATTTATCCATTCGTCTACCAGAGAACATCTTGGTTGCTTCCACACTTTGGCATTTATGAACAAAGCTGCTATAAACACACATGTGCAGGTTTTTGCGGTGACATAAGTTTTCAGTTCCTTTGGGTAAATACCCAGGGGAGCAACTGCTGAATCACATTCTAAGAGTATGTTCAGCTTTGTAAAAAACTGACAAACTTCCCAAGTGGTGGTGCCATTTTGCATTTCTACCAGCAATGAAAGGGAGTTCCTGTGGCTTCACATCCTCGCCAGCATTTGGTGTTGTCAGTGTTCTGGATTTTGGCCAATCTCATAGATGTGTAGTGGGAGGTCATTGTTTTAATTTGCATTTCCGTGATGACATATGATGTTGGCATCTTTTCCTATGCTTGTGTAATTGCCGTCTGGATATCTTCTTTGGTGCAGTGTCTGTTAAGGTCTGTGGCCCATTTTTAAGTTAGATTGTTTGTTTTCTTTTTTTTTTTTTTTTTGGAACCAGGAATTGAATTCAGGGACACTTGGCCACTGAGCCACATCCCCAGCCCTATTTTGTATTTTATTTAGAGACAGGGTCTCACTGAGTTGCTTGGGGCCTCGCTAAGTTGCTGAGGCTGGCTTTGAACTCGCGATCCTCCTGACTCAGCCTCCCAAGTCGCTTGGATTACAGGCGTGCACCACCGCGCCTGGCTTTGTTTGTTTTCTTATTGTTGAATTTTAAGAGTTCTTTACAAATCTTGGACGGATACCAGTCCTTTAACAAATATGTTTTCAAATATTTTCTCCCAGTCTGTGGCTTGTCTTTTTTTCCCCCCCTCTCTTAACAGTATCTTTTGCGAAGCAGAAATTTTAAATTTTAATCAAGTCCAACTTGTCAATTCTTTCATGAATCATGCCTTTGGTGTTGCATCTAAAAAGCCTTCACCAAACCCAAGGTTGTCTGGATGTTCTGTGTTATCTTCTTGGAGTTGTGTCATTTCACATTTTATATTTGGGTCTGTTATCTAAGTTGATTTTTGTGAAATATGCAAGTTCTGTGTCTAGGTTCTTTTCTTCCTCTTCCTCCTCCTCCCCCACCTCATCCTTTATCGTATGTAAATGTCCAGTTGTTTCAGCACCATTTGCTGAAAAGACTATTTTCTCTTGGCTCCTGTGTCAAAAATCAGTGAATTGTATTTGTGTGGCTCTACTGCTGGGTTCTTTCTGGTCTGTTGGCCTGCTTTACTGTGATTTCATCAATACCCCCAGCCCCTTTTTTTTCAGTACTGGGAATTGAACCCAAGGATACTTTACTAAGGGATGAGCTAACCTCCCTATCCCATTTTTGTTTTATGTTTTGTGACAGGGTCTTGCTAAGTTCTAAGGCTGACCTTGAACTTCTGTGCTCCTCAGTAGCTGGGATTTCAGCGTGTACCACCATACCTGTTTTTATCCCACTGTTTTGATCATTGTGTTGTTTTATAATAAGTCTTGAAGTCAGGTGGTGTCACCCCTCTCACTTTGTTCCCCTTTAATATTGTGTTGACTGTTCTGGGCCTTTTGCCTGGCCACATATACTTTAAAACCAGTTTGTTGATCTCCACAAAATAACTCACTGGGATTGATATTATGTCAATTCTGTAGATAGTGTTGGGAAGAACCAACATCTTGACAGTATTGAGTTCCATGGACATGGACTATCCACTTTTTTTTTTTCAGTTCTTTGATTTATTTCATCAGAGTGTTATCATTGTCTCATGTAGACCTTCTAGATATTTTCTTATATTTCTGTCTCCTTTCATTTTGGGGGGTGCTAGTGTAAATGACCTTGTATTTTTTAATTTCAAATGTCAAGCATTCATTGCTGGTATATAAGAAAGCAATGGGTTTTTGCATGTTAACCTTGTATCTTGCATCCGTGCTATATAATTGCTTATTAGTTCCAGGAGTTCTTTTGTTGATTTCTTGGAACTTTGTGCATTGACTATCATTTCATCTATGAACAAAGACTATCTCATTTCTTCTTTCCCAATATGAATACATTCTCTTCTTATCTTATTGTATTAGCCAGTATTTCCAGTATCATGTGGAAAAGCAATGGTGAGAAAGTACATTCTTGTCTTTTTCTTTTCTCTTTCTTGATACTGGGGATTGAACGCAGGGGCACTTAACTACTGAGCCACATCCCCAGACCTTTTTATATTTTACTTAGAGACAGGGTCTTGCTAAGTTGCTTAGGCCCTTGCTGAGGTGCTAAGGCTGGCTTTGAACTTGTGATCCTCCTATCTCAGCCTCCTGAGTTGCTGGGATAAAAAGTGTGCACCAACATGCCCAGCTTTTGTCTTTTTCTTGATCTTAATTGGCTTTTTCTAATTTCTCATGAGCATCACATATGATGTTAGCTGTGGGTTTCGTTGTTGGTTTTTTGTTTTCTTTTGCTAGATGTTGTTTATCAAGTTGAGAATTTTCCCTTTCTAGTTTGCTGAGAGTCTTTTTACTTTCATGAATCAGTGTTGGGTATTTATCAAATGCTTTCTATGCATTTCTTGATATGATTTTGTGAATTTTTTCTTTAGCCTATCGGTGTATTACAGAAACTGATTTTCAAATGTTGAACCAGTCTTGCATCCTGGGGTTAATCATAGTTGATCATGGTGCATAATTCTTTACATTCATTGCTGAATTCATGTTCTTAATATTTTGTTAAGGATTTTTACATGCGTGTTCATGAGAGATATTGGTCTGTGGTTTTCTTTTATTACAATGTCTTTGGTTTGTGTGTTGGGGTAGTGCTGGCTTCATGGCATGCGTTAGGAAGGATTGCCTCTGCTTCTGTCCTCTGAAGAAGATTATAAAAATTGGCATACTTCCTTCCTTAAATGTTTGGTAGAATTCACCAGTGAACCCGTGTGGGCCTGGGGCTGTCTGTTTTAGCAGGTTACTAATTGTTGATTCAATTTTTTCAATTAATACAATTTCTGTGTCTTCTTGTGTGAGTTTTGGCAAAGTATATCTTCAAGGAATTGGTCTATTTCATCTTGGTCACTGAATTTTAGGACATGGAGTTGTTCTATCCCTTTCCTTCTTTTTTGTTTTGAGTACCGGGGATTAAACTCAGGGGCACTGGACCACTGAGCCACCTCCCCAGCCCTATTTTGTATTTTATTTAGAGATAGGGTTTCACTGAGTTGCTTAGCACCTTGCTTTTACTGAGGCTGGCTTTGAACTTGAGATCCTCCTGCCTCAGCCTCCTGAGCCGCTGGGATTACAGGCATGCACCACTGCGTCTGGCTGCATCCCTTTACTTTTAACCTGAGTCTTCATATTTCTAATTATTCCTTCCCATACCTTATAACATTGCTGTAACCCACTGACTTATCCAGAGACCATCATCCTGAATTACACTGTGTTACTATTATTTTGAACAAAGCATTATCTGTTAGAGCAATTAAGAATATCAAGAATATGAGAACTAAAACTTTTAATTTTATCCTCCCTTGTTACTTCTTCAACAATGTACATTTGAATTCTTTTTTCTTTTTTAAATGGAACTGATTTTTAATTGTTTTTTATTGTACATTTGAATTCTTAACCTATATTATTTTTTCTTCTATCTGAATTTTCCTTAATGTTTCTTGCAAGGAAGGTCTAGTAGTGATGGGTTTTCATAATTTTTGTGTGTCTATAAAGATTTTATTTCTCCTCTGCTTTGGAACCCAGAGGCTCTGTACCACTGAGCTACATCCCAGCCCTTTTCATTTATATTGAGACAGGGTCTTGCTAAGTTGCTAAGGGTCTCATTAATTTGCTGAGGCTTATCTCAAATGCCTCAGCCTCCCAAGTCATTAGGATTATAAGTATGTGCCACTACACCTGGGTCTCCTGTGCTTTTGAAGGTTGATTTTGCTGTATTCAGAATTCTAGGTTTTTCTCTCTCTCAACACTTCCAATATTTCACTCCACACCCTTCTTGTTTACATGTTTTGGAAAAGTCTGATGTAATTCTGTCCTTTCTTCTGTTTAGGTAAGGTATTTCTCCCCACCCCCTGGATTTTCTCAAAATATTCTTTTTGGGTATGTGGGTTTTTAAAAGCATTTTTTAACCTTTATTTTTAAAATTCATTTATTTTTATGTGGTGCTGAGGATTGAACCCAGTGCCTCACATGTACTAGGTAAGCACTCTGCCACTGACCCACAGCCCCATCCCCTCTCTTTGTGTTTTGAGTTTGAAAGTGCTTAATTGTGTTTTGTAATTTGAAAGTGATTTTCTCAGTTTTTTTTCCAGGACTGGTTATTGAACCCAGGTCCTACCATTGAACTACAACCCCAGACCTTTTTAAAAAAATATTTTGGAAACATGGTCTTGCTAAATCACTCAGGCTGACCTGGAACTCTTAAAATCCTCTTGCTTCAACCTCCCAAGTAGCTGGGTCAACGAAAATTTTTTTGGCACTTATGCCACTTGCTGTCCTCTGAGCTTTATGGCCTTGTGGTATGATGCTGACTGTTAATTGAAAAATTCTTCTTTTCTTTGCATTTCAGTTTTGGAAGTTTCTGTTGACAGATGTTCAAGTTCCATGGTTCTTCCATGGCCATGTTGAGTTTCCTGATGAACCCATCAAAGGCATTCTTCATTTCTGTTCTAGTATTTTTTATTTCTAGCATTTCCTTTGGGTTCTTTTATATACATATATAACTTTATTTTATTTATTTCTTTTTTATGTGATGCTGAGGATCGCACCCAGTGCCTCACATGTGCTAGGTGAGTGCTCCTTCAGCCCCTTTTGGTTCTTTCTTAGAGCTTCATTTCTCTCCTTCCAGCCATTAGGTTGTCAGCTAATTCCTTAGCAAGTGAATCATAGTTGTTTATATTCCTGTTCTAATTCCAACATCCCAGCCATATCTGGGTCTGGTTCTTATACTTGCTTTACTTGCTTTGTATATTCAGACTCTGTTTTTTTTTTTCCCCCTGTTTGTTTGTTTGGGTGTTTGTTTTGTTTTTAGTATGCTCTACAATTTTTGTTGCAACAATTTGAAAGCAAGAAATCTAATCCCCTGTACATTGCCATCCTGCGGGATGTCACCTATAAAATATCTGTGCATATTTGCCTTGTCCTGTTAGTCTTCTCCATGGATGTTGAGATCATGTGTAATTGCTTGTGCTTTAGTCCCTCTGTTTTTTCGGAGTGGCATCTGAGAAGGCTTCTCCTTGGGCATGGGGCCTCCTCTACCAGTGCTAAGTGGTGCTTGGTTGAAGGTGAAAGTGTCATGAGAAGTCTCCACTCTTGACTTTTGTGTCCTCGTCTCACAAACCAGAGGGATGGGCAGGATGAGTAGATTCTTGATCATTTCTTTCCTGTGCTTGAGAGTTTCAAGTTTTGACTTATCTTAAGCTACTTACCCTGTAAGTTCTGAACATACCAGACCTTGCTTTTGACTTGCATTCTATACAGATTGATCTTTTAGGGTTAGAGAGTATTTTTTAAAAGTAAGTTTAGATATATTTTTCAGTTCAAATAACTGATTAAAACCAAATCAATTTGTTATGATTAAAAGTATTCTTTAAGAACTGGAGACATAGCTCAGTGGTGGAACACTTGTCTCCTACGAGTAATCCCCAGTCCTGGAGGAAAAGAAAACCAACAAAAACCAATGAACTTTTAACATTTTCACTGGGTGGATAACCGTAGGAAAAAATTCTACAGTTAAAACTTTGTAGTGAAGAGTCTGTCCCTCCTTGCTACAGACCACAGCCTCCAGAGCTCTCTAGAGATGTGTCTTTCCAGAACATTGTGATCACGGAGAAGCATGTTTTTGGATTTCCTTCAATTTCCCACAAAGAAACTGGCTACGGTTTTACACTCTTTGCAACTTATGCTCTTTGCTGAGCTGAACCTCGTGGAGAGAGTCCAGATTAGCAAGTGGAGAGTTTGTATTTCTCGGTACGCCAGTATGCCCACCTGCTTCCCGGGGGATTGCTCACGCCGGTTCTGACTGGCAGCTGCAGTAGATGCCCTGTGCACACGTGGGCTGCCTGTCCACAGGCAGAGTCTCAGGAGAGGGTGTAGAACAGGCATCTGTCTTTCAGATATTGGCGGCTCCCATCCAAGAGCTCGTACTAATGTGGGTTTCTGCCAGGAATCAGTGAGGATGCTTGTTGGTCCATAGCATTGGTCCCAGTGTTTGGATCTGGAACGTATCCCATTGATCCCCAGCCTGTGGCACTATCGGAAGGTGGTGGAACCTTTTGGAGATGGGACCTGGTGGGAGGTTTTAGGTCACTGGGGATGTGCCCTTGGATTGGATATCGGGATCCTGGCCCCCCTCCTCTCTCTTTCTTTACTTTTTGGCTGCCATGAGGCAAACAGGCTTCCTCTGCCATGTGCTCCCAGCATGATGTACCATGCTGCCACAGGCCCTAAGCAACAGGGCCAAGTGACCACTGATTCACAGCTTTGAAACTGAGCCAAAATAAATCTTTCCTTTTTGTAAGTTGATTATCTCAGGTGTTTTGTCACAGTGATGGAAAGCTGCTAACACAAGCAGTACCACCAATCACCCTCTGAAATTTTTGACCTTTACCATCCTGATGGGTGACGAATCTCATTGCAGTTCCAGTGGGCATTTTTTCCTGCAAGTGGTGTTGCACATCTTCTCATGTGTATGTCCTTTTCTGTAAACTACCTCACAACTTAAATCAACAGATTTGTCAAAAGAAGAAATATAAATGGCCAAAAAGTACATGAAAAAATGTTCAACATTTTTAGCAATTAGGGAAGTGCAAAACTCCACTGAGCTTTCCTTCTACCTTAGTCAGAATGGCGATCATCAAGAGTACAAGTAAACATAATTGCTGGTGAGGAGGTGGGGAAAAAGTTACCCTCATATGTTGTTGATAGGACTGCGAATTAGTACAACCACTTTGGAAAGCAGTATGGAGATTCCTCAAAAGACCAGGAATGGAACCATCATATAACCCAGCTACCCCACTCCTTGGTATATATCCTAAAGAGCTGAAATCAGCAGACTATAGTGATACATGCATAACAATGTTTATAGCAACACAATTTACAATAACCAAGTTATGGAACCAGCCCAGGTGCCGATCAGTAGCCAAATGGATAAAGAAAATGTGGTGTATATACAATAATGGAGTTTTACTGAGCCATAAAGAAGAATGAAATTGTGTCATTTGCTGGTAAATGGATGGAACTGGAGAACATCATGCTAAGCAACATAAGCCAGACTCAGAAAGTCAAGGGTTGAATGTTTTTCTTTCATATGTGAAAGCTGGAGGGAAAAAAATAAATTAAAAAGGGGACCTTGTGAAAACAGAAGGGAGAGAAGTAAAGTAGAAGCAGAGGGAGGAAGGCAAAGGGGAAGAACTAGGAGTAAAGTTGACCAGATTATGCCATGTGCATGTATGAACCTATCACTGCGTTCCGGTTTTATATATAACTCTAATGCACCAATTAAAAATAAATAGAAGGGCTGGGGATATAGCTCAGTGGCCTCGCAAACACAAGGCCCTGGGTTCAATCCCCAGCACCCCCCCAAAAAATAAATAAAAATAAATACGTAAATAGAAGGAAGGAAGACCAAGAGAGTAGAGGAAGGGATTGGGGGAGAGAGGTGGGAAGGGGAGGGGATAGTACTAGGGACTGGGGTGGAGAAAACTGTTATATGCATTTATGGATGTTCAAATGAACCCTGCTGTTGTGTTCAACTGCACTGCAGTGAAGAGAAATTATTAGCCAGGCAGAGATTTCATTATGCTCTTTCCTACAGACAGGATTCCCCTTGTTGTTTGCTACATCCTTAACGTGCATTTCAGCACTAGGCTGAGGTGTCCCTTAGCTGCATGTAGTTTGCAAGCAGTTGTTTATTTTGGTCCTTGATATTTTTCAGAGTAATGGGCAGCTGTTCCATTGTCCTGAATTATCTTGATTTTTGCATCTACAATGCAGTGGAGCCTCCAAGGTCTCAGGAGAGGAGTCCCCTCCACTCCCCACCATTACTATGGAGGTCCAAGAAGGCCTAGTTCACCTGTAGATGCATTCCACAACCATTCCTGATGTGGCTTCAATTAGAGCAATAGGCCTATGCACTCTGCTGACCTCTCTCCAATGTATATTTATTTTATTTTATTTTATTTTATTTTATTTTATTTATTTTTTAATTTTAATTTTAATTTTTTGTGATGCTGGGGATTTGTGCTTGTGAGGCAAGCACTCTACCAACTGAGCTATATCCCCAGTCCTATGTTTATTTTAAATAACACAGTTGTGTTTTTGTACTTCCAAATGCCCTAGAGCTCTGGTTTTCAAAAGACTGCCCTAGAATGTCTTATCTCAGCTAAGTTACCTAGAGGGACTTGGGCCTTTGTGCCTTTGCCACTCTGGTCTGCCCTTCCTGGTTCCTGTTTGCTTCCAGACTGGGGGATGTCTCCTGATGGAACCTCACACTTCCCTGCTTCCTCTGGTAGTGCTCAAGCCCGGGGCAGGTTTTTCAGGTTTCTTGGTCACGGAACATTAGCTGTCAGGGACTTCTGAGATGAGCCCAGTAAAGCCATTGGCTTTCATGCTGAGTGCCTGGGGCTTGTCACAATAAGTGATACACCTCTGAAGTTTAGGGGAGGTGAACCTCATTTCCACCAGTCCTGCATGGGCTTTTCTTTAAGCAAACCCTTCTTGATATGTGGCTAAGAAGGAAGTTCCCAGATAAGCCAGTCAAAGCCAGCACCTTGGCACAGGCTGCATGACTGGGTGCAAAGATGCCAATAGGAAAGCCAGGATGGAGTGTGGCATGCATCTGGGCTGCTCCTCTGCATGGGATTTTGTGAACCCTGTAACTGAGGTCCCAATGGGCCATGAGAAGTCCAGTGAGGAGTGACAGGGTCCAAGGGCCTAGGCAGTTCCTGTCGCAGTTCTAGGCCTAGCTAGACTTTAGGGACAGGCTCTGATCCACAGGACCTGGGGGCAGGGTGGAAGTCAGGGTCCAGATTTTCTAACCCTTCCCAGACATCTCTATGACCTGGCGTGGAGTGACTTCCAGGATGCACTGCTAAGTACAAAGCCCCTGAGACAAAAATGGGTCCAGCAGGATCACCTGAGCCCCCTGATCAGAGTCCTTTCTTCACGTCCTGACAGTAGAGGGATTGGGAGACTTACCTCAGCCAAGAGACCCCAATCCTGTCCCCAACCAGGGCAACCTGGCCTGTGTCTGCAATCTGCAAATGCAGCACCTTGCAGCGTCTGCTCCAGAAATGCACAGCTTGGCATGATCACGTGGAAACACCAAGTAATCCCAGACAGTGGTCCGTACAAGACCCCAGCCCAGAGCCCTCAGAAGGCCACACCAAGAAGGACAAAAACCTGTCCCAGTTTCAGGAGCTCAGACACCTGGCGGCTGAGTACTGCATGTGATCCTGGAGCAGATCCACAGATACCTGTAGTGACCATTGTGGGGACCCCTGAGGAGATCTGAAGATGTACCTGTCTAGATCAGAGAGTGTGTCTCAGAGGTGTTACTTTGTCTGATGTTGGTATTGTGGTCGTGGTGGACGATGTCTTTGTTCTTAGGAAGCTGCCAGCTAGGTATTAGGGGGAATGTCCCCTAATCAGTTAAAGACTCAGCACCTCGGGAGGCTGAGTCACAAGTTTGAGGCCAGCCTCATCCCTGTCTCAAAATTAGAAAAAAAAAGAAGACTGGGGGTGCAACTCAGTAGTAAAAGTGCCCCTGGGTTCAAATGAACAAATGAACAAACAAAAACAAACACCAAAACCAAAATAAAGCAAAAACAAAATCAGAGAGAAAGCAAATAAAGCTCAATGTTAGCATCTGAGGGAAGTGATCAGTATTCCTCATACTAATGTTTCTACATTTTGGTAGATTTCAAAATTTCAAACTGATAGGAGGATGGAGGAGTCCTAGGGAGGCCACTGACGTGGAGAACTGTCACCCGTCTGACCATGGCCACTGCCTCCTCTCCCTCATACCTCACCAGTGCCAGGTCAGGGACCAGCTCCTGCCTGTCCCCATGTGGCTTGTGCTTGCCCACACCCTAGGGAGGGTCTTGGGAGTTTGAGGTTTTATCCCTGCTCTGCTGCCAACCTGTGCTCCCCACCTTCCAGTCTTGGGGAACTGTCCTGGGCTGTCAGGAGGACCTGGGGAATGGCGGGTTGTGGCTCCTTGCCTGGTGTCTTACCTGAGAGAATGGGGTATATTGTCCACCCCACACCCAAGGCCAGTCCACACAGGTCTCGTTCTCTTGCAGATTCTGTCCAGTGGCTGCCAGGTGGGCCTGGTACTGCAGTGCCTAGTGACTCCAAGTCCTTTCCCCATGATTTAATCCTTACAACCAACTTTGGAGTAGGTGGTGCTGGGGCCCCTTTCCAGGTGAAGGAACTGGGTTACTTGCTCCAGGGCTGCCCTCAGAAGAGGCACAGGGTCAGGTCACGCCCTCCAGTGCCAGGTCATGTCCACTAAGGATAGAGGACATTGGCTCACGGGGTAATCACCCAGCATGCATGCCCACTACCCTGGAAGAGAAGGACATGCCTACAAGGGGCATGTCTCTGGATGTTTGCTTCTGTTGTGTGTGGAGCCGTGTGCTGCTCAACATGGAAATCATGCCCTATTGTGGGTTGTGAGAAATTGAAGATGCACAGGCTCTCGGGGTGTGGCTTCTTCACTCTTCCACAGGGCTTGCCTCCCACCTTCCCTGCCTGTAGCTTCTGTTCCCCCTGGCCACCCCATCCTGCTGAAGAGAAGCTCAGAAAAGTGCATGTGAAGCCAGCATGACCAGGAAGAAGCAGCTCTGGGCAACAGCTCATCAGAAGTTACCCCACCCCTCCATCTCCTAGGAGTCAGAAAGAGGCTGGGCTGGGGTCCATTCAGCTCAGGGTGCTGGGAGAGTGCACATAGCACACCTGGTAACAGGGAAGAGGTGTCCGCCGCCTTTCACACAGATTCTGTTTCCCCTCTGGAGTTTTGCTCTTTTTCAGTCACTTCTTACCAGAAATGAAAGTTTTTGTCATAGTCTGTCAGCCTAGCAGGGGAAATGATGGCAGTGATAGTGATGTGATGATAACGGTGGTGGTTGGCTTGTAAGGATGCTGATGGTGATGATCCTAATGGTGATGGGGATGACAGTGGTGACAAGGCGATGTCATGGTGATGATGGTGGTGGTGATGATACTAATGGTGATGACAATAGTGATGATGGAGATGCTGATGGTGGTGATCCTGATGGTGGTAGTGGTGATGATGGTGATGATCCTAATGGTGATGTTGGTGGTGGTGGTGGTGATGATGATGGTGGTAGTGATGATGGCATGCTTATATGGATGCCGATGGTGATGATGCTGATGGAGATGCTGGCGGTGGTGATTCTGATGGTGATGATGATGGTAATGATGGTGGTGGTGGTGATGACTATGATGAGCAGTAAACTGTCTTTACAGGCGCCTGCTGCATGGTAGGCACTGTGTTTGGTGAGGTACCTACAGTCCCCTGTAATTATCTGATCAACTCTAAGATCTGGTGGTCCACTCTTTGTGGTGAAGGAATCTGAGACTCACTGAGGCTGAGTACCTCTGGTGGATCCAGTTGGTGGTGGCAATCACAGCCCAGGGGTTCTATGTGCCCCAGATGTTACTGGACCTGGGAGATGCCCCAGGTGTGTGCTGGGGGCCACACCAGTGGACCTCCTGACATCCTTGGTAGCCCCTTCACGCCTTCATCTGCCTCATCACCACCAGGCTCCTTTTGACACCAAGGGCATCTCGAACAGCAGGAACCTATCTACCACAATTTGTCCTGAGACTGGGGTCCCCGGCCTCCCTCCAGGGTGGATGGCTCAGCAGGCCTCCTCTGAGGGGCACCAGGGCATAGGAAAGAGGTGGGGATGACTAGGAAGATGGCCGACCTTAAAGCAGGGTTTTTGTTGCTAGATATAAAAGCCATTTTTTGGTGATTTAGGAAAGTGGAGGGGGTTGTGCTGTCGTTTTTAGTGTGTTACATAGAACTTAAATTTCTAACCTCACACACTTATGAGACTCATAGTTTATTTATTTATTTATTTTGACAGGGCTAGGTATCAGAGCCAGGGACTTATGCATGCTAGGCCATTGAGCTACACCTCCAGCCAATATCTGTTTTATGTATGTATGTATGAAGGTATGTCCGGGGATTGAACTCAAGGGCACTCAACCCCTGAGCCACATTCCCAGCCTTTTTTATATTTTATTTAGAGACCAAGTCTTGTAAGTTGCTTAGGGCTTCACTAAGTTGCTGAGGCTGGTTTTAAACTCATGATCCTCCTGCCTCAGCTTCCTAAGCCCCTGGGATTACAGGTGTGTGCCACCACACCCAGCAGGATCTGTTGTTTTAAATACTCTGTGTACGAGCCCAGCGCACGACCTGGTTACCTGACTGTTGCTGGCTGGAGGTGTACGGTGTTCCTAACTTTTGTTATTTAAATAACCATGACTCAGTTGTGTGCATGTCTACTTTTTGCCTCAGGTTTGTGGATGTGGAATTACTGAACTGAAAGACACAAATCTTTTATAATTCTTGCCTCCTGTGGCTGGAGTTTAGGAGGCTCCTTCCCAACTTAGTACCCTGACTTGGAGGCCCAGGGTGCCCGCCCCTCCACTCCCATCTGCATCATGAGCTGGTTTATTTAAAGATGGACTTTGTCAGAGAGCCATTCCTAGTAATGATCGCTGCCTTAATGCACAACTGCCACCAAGCAAGCTTCCACGGTGTGCAGTGAGAAAGGCCAAAGATCAGGTGACTGCTCTGCCTCTCCTCCTCTCTTCTGGGATTTAAAGAGGCCACTTCCTTCTTTTATCTGAGAGTCATTCTATAACTAAAAAAACTGTCAAAACAAGGTTACAAGAACTGTGGCTTAGGGTAAAGCAATCCTCTTAATAGCAGTAGAAAAACCTGTGACTGCCGTCCGGTTGTGACATTCACAAGCTGTTTCCATACTTGATCTTAAGGTGTTAAGGAGTGAGACATGGTAAGGGGTGCCCTGGCTGTGGGCCAGGGTCAGTCCTTCTTCCCTCCCTGGGCTACCGTGCTGGACCCTTGAGCTCTGCTTAGAAGCAGCCCAAGACCATGTGAAGCCCCTCAGGCGTCTTTGCCCTGTGGTGGGCAGCTGGCCATGGCCTGTGGGTGGGCTGTCACTGGTCCATGTTGTACCCTGACATGCCTGAGGCTGGAATTCCCTGCCCTCATGAGGAAGCCACTGCACAGTCTGCAGAGCAGGGATTCCTGCAGGACAGTGGGACAGTCTCACAAAAGTCACTTCCTCTCTGGGGCCCCCCTGCCTGTCCCTAGACCTAGAGGGTCTCAGAGCTGTGCCGAGGAACTAAGTGCAGGCTTCCTGGGAGCAGACGAGCTTTGGGAGAGATCTCTGCGTTTGGAAATTCTCTATCTTTCTAGTTATTGTGCTTCTGACCCTAAATTTGCTTTAGCCTTCTTTGGAGTTGACTCAGTTTGTGGGGCTGGGGTCACAGATGGCCCAGGTGAGACAGACTGGCCTCCCTTAGGGGTGCAGTTGAGACAAGGGACCTGCACCCTTGCTGCTGGAGCGTGGCTCCCTCCACCCTGTCCTCTCCACAGGGGCCTCCCAGGGCCACGGTGAGGTGGTGACTGAATCACACACATGATGTGTGGGTGCACATGCGCTGACATGGACACGCATGCACACACAGACCTGGACACACGTGCATGCACACACAAGCCAGCACATCTGCCCGCATTCATGGGCACACACATCTGGGCACATGCGCACACAGACACAAAGCACACACTCGTGCTTGAACACAGACACATATAGCACACAGATACACACAGATTCTCACACACGCACTGTATCCTCATTTTGTTTTGAGTTCTCTATCAGAAGGAATCGTGCTGCGTTTTCTCCTGTACTGTGCATTCTTGCACTTACTATGTTGTGACTCTCTCGTCAGTATGTGAAAATGGGCTTCATTCTTTTTATTGTAAACTAGTTTAGCAGCATCGTGGCCTGTTTGCATGTATGTGTCTGTGTTTACAAACGTCTGTGTGTATATGTGTGTGTGCAGGGTGTGTGCCAATGTGTGTGTTAAGCCACGTCCTGGATTGTGTGCTCAGATGCCCATTTGTGTCCCTGTGGGTCTCACAGTCCTTCTGTGGTGGCACATTGGGAGCTGCCTCTCCTGTCGTCACCTTGGTACTTTGCTGGACCTGCAGAACTGGTCTGCCTGTGCCCACAACACTGTTGGGAGGCTTCTCCTTGTCCACGGCCTCGGTAGACCCTCCCCCACATCTCATTGACTGCAGGGTGTTTTGTTTTTTCTTTACAGCTCTGAGCATGGTCCTTGTCCCATCCCCCTGAGTTGTCACAGGTGTGGAGACGCCTGCCCAGCCCCTGGGAGCCCCACACTGAGACCCCGACTCCTGGGCCTGTGAGTGGGTGCAGACCTCACTCTTCCCTTGTGTCTCTCTCCTGGGGACGGAGCTGCTCAGATGCTCCCTGGGCAGGGAAGGAAGTCTTGACGGTCTGAGCTGGTGCCTGGGGCATCACCGAAGTGTGCAACTGGTCATTCCTGGTGTCTGCAAGATGGAGTTGTGGAGGTGGCAGTGGATGGAGTGGGAGGGTCGCAGCAGGTCCAGTTCGTAGGTGGCCCCAGTGGCCTGTGCTCTGGGCTGTCCCCAAGCCAGGTCTGCTCTGTTGCTCTCTCCCAGGGCGGGGGGGGGGGGGAACCAGCTGCTTTCGTCTGGTGACCTTGCTCTGCTCAGGTTCCCACAGCAGCTGTGTGTTCTGTTGTGGAGCTGATGTCCTGGGCGATGTTTGGTCCTGCCTGCCTCTGAGGTCTCTGGCTCCCCTGGGGCCACATACTGCCTCCCGCAGCTCCTGGACTTCTCCCCTCTTGCCCAGGTTCTGGAGAAGCCAGTGGCTCTCAGCAAGGCCTGAGGAGGTGGTCAGGCCAGGGGCCACCCCCGAGGCTCCTTGTCTCTGCTCTTTCCCAGGGAGGACAGCTTCTCTGCCTTGGCTTGTCAGAGGGGAGAGCAGGCGAGGCCTGAGGGCCTGCTGCTGGCACAGATGACTGGTGGGCCTGGTGCACTGAAGCATCCGCTTCCTGGGAGGTCCTTCTGGGGGCTCAGTCTTTACCTGAGCCAGCATTTCTCCATGGGGGAGGTATTAAAGTTAGACAAATCTGGCTATTGAAATGTTAGGTGGCCTACAAAGGGAGTCCTTCAGAGGACACAGTAGGCGAGGGCCACTGAGGAGTGGGCTAGGTATGTGGGCGCTTGGGACTTTCACACAGATGGGTTTCCCATTTGTCCACTCTGCATTGTGAGGGCGGGTGGGGTTGAATCTGTGTTAGTGAGAACTGAATGCTTTTTTTCTGACTTTAAAATAATGGATCCATCACACTAGGGACCACAGAGCAGTACCACGAAGTGACAAGTGACGTTTCATGTTACTCAGTGAAGAGTGTTAAAAACTCACACCAGGGGTACAGGGACCGTGGAGCCATGACGCTCCCCAGCCCCATTCAGAATGTCGGTGTCATTTGCTTCTGGCTTCAAAACACTGTTTCCCACTCTCCTGGACTATTGTCCCTAATCATTTCTCAGGGGCTCTTGGAAAGCTTTAACTTTGGGACAATAAAATAAAGTGACCAGTGTCAGCAAATAGCCTCATTGTGAGGATGGTGGTGACCATGGTGGGACCTGGGTCCTTGCATGGCCCTCTGCTCCTCAGCCTAGCTTGGGAAGCTTAGGTGGCTGTTGTCAGGGCTGGTGGCCTGGGCAGTAGGGCCTGGAGTAGCAATTCAGGGTTAGGGCCTTCAGGGGGCCCAGCCTGGGTCCCTTAGCGGGCCTGCTCCTTCAGTGTAGGAGAGCAGGAGGCCCCTGTGGCCACCGCTGGGCCAGCCCTGCAGTTACCATGCCTTCCTCTGGCGCAGGCCCTGGCTGGCTCAGGTTGAGGGGCACCAAGGCCCTCAGTTCTAGGAGCTTATTTGGAGCAGAAGCAGAGCGACCCACCTGCTGCAGCTACCTCTCTCTCTCCCTCTCCCTCCCCACCCCCTTATTAGAGCTTTATGGTTTTACATAGCAGTCGGGTTCACCCGGGCAAACTCACACCTGCTAACCACCTCTCTTTCCCCCATCATTCATTCCCTGGAGCTCAAGGTGGCCATTCTGGTCGAGGTGCGACTGCGCCTGTCACTGCCTTCAATCAGTTCCTGGCTGCATGGGGCAGTAGGTGGTGCTGGAAGGACGGGCCTGGGTGCCTCGTCATGTCAGTGGATCCTTGTGTGGATCACTCTGCCACCAGTGCTCACCCACAGTGCAGAGCATGGGGATGCTGCTCGGAGGACCCCTCACAGGGGGTGGCCTGTGAGCCACAACCTGCCTGTGCTTTGTGCCCTGAGGTGCACAGAACATGGTCATGCACTGGCCTCTGTGTGGACAGTGCCCCCACTCCCAGTGCTGGCTGTCACATGGTTGTGCCCTTGGGCCTTGGGAGGTGGCTCATGACCTTCACTCTCTTAGAGTCGGGATGAGGAGCCAGGGATCTGCTGGAAGAGCCAGGACAGGCATGGTGATGCTGCCAGGTCCCCGTGCTGGTAACCAGACCTGTGGAGCCCAGTGCTTTGGTGGGGAGGTGAATGTGAAGAACATGCTGGTTTCTGTCCTTGTGGATTGGCCTGGAGCCCAAACTCCAGTGTGGCTTTTAGACAGGGAGGACATTTTCCTCCTCCTGGAGATGCATGCGGAAACCCCCTCCTCTGCTTCCGTGGTGCAGCTGGCCCTGGGCTGTTGCAGACACGTTGCTTGCTGGGGAAATGCCTGGTATCTGGGGCATTTGGGGGTTTTCCACAGACCAAGGTGGTCCCGGCTCAGGGACCAACAGGATGCAGCCGGCTCCCCTGCCAGGTGACTTGGCACGCTCCGTCATTGTGACAAAGGTGCTACTCTGTGCCTCCTTTGGACATGGCTGTGAGGGTGAGGTGTGCTGCACTTCCCCCTCCGAGGGCTCAGCCTGCTGGCCGCACTTCTGTCCCCGCCTCCTCTGTGCCAAGGTGGCCTCACACCATAGCTGCAGCCTTGCTCCTGCCGGGAACCCCTGTCCAGGGCTCCCGGAGGAGGTGCCGACGTGGCTGTCGGTGGTAAACCCTCTCCATTCCTGTCTGTCAAGCTGCTTCACCTCCTGAGAGCAGACCAGTCTTCCCTCACGTTCTGCTCCAGGTGGTTTGTCTTTTGTGCTGACTCTCTGGACTGCCTGGACTTTCCTTCAGTTTCTGGTTTGAGAGGGAGGCAACTTTGTATTTTCAAAACACTTTCCAGGGGCTTTTCTGGGCTTCAGGCTGTGCCAGACTCTGGCTGGTGACAGCTCTGGTAGAGCCACCCACGGGGCCAAGGCCCCGGTGCCTGGAGGGTTTGTCTGGTACCTTGGGCAGTCGCAGTGACCACTCCATCTGAGGAGTGCTCACCCTGGGTCAGGCCTCCTTGATCAGCACCTGCAAATGCCCCGAGGGCAAGGGCAGCACTGACCCCAGAAGAAGACTGGACAGACTTTTAACCTATGTGCCCAGTTTCCCTAATAAACGGGGCTAAGGAAATAACAGCCCCTCGCTGCAGTGCTGTTTCGCGGAGGCACGTGGGGTTCTCGGCCTGCTGCCCGCGGAGCGTGTGCTTAGTCAGTGTCAGCCGGCATGGGGTTCGAGATGGAGAAGAAGTGATGCAGGTGATGGTGGTGGTGGAGATGGTGAAGATGGTGATCTGCTGCTGGTGAAGGTGGTGACGATGGCGCTGGTGGGGGTGGCGATGAAGGGGATGGTGACTGTGACGGGGATGATGAGGAGGATGGTGGAGATGAAGGTGATGGTTTGGTCATGATGGAGATCATCATGGTGGTGACGTTATCACCCTCTCAGGGTCAGGTCTTTATTTTCCTGTCTCTTTTATTGAGCTAAAATTCATATAACTTAAAATTAACCATTTTAAAGTGAACACGTCAGTGGCACTCAGGACATTCACGGTGCTGTGTAACCACTGCCTCTATCTGGTTCCAGAACAATGCCCAGGAAAACACCATAGCTGCTAAGCGTAGTCTCCCATTCCCCTTGACGTGCTCCCAGCCTGGGGCACCGCTCCTGTGCTTCTCTAGACTGACCTGTTACGGACACTTCTCATCAGTGGAATCACAGTGTTGGGACTTTCGGCATTTTCCACTGATGTGCTTTTGAGAGTCATCCACGCTGTGGGATATACTCAAACTTTCTTCCCTTTCAAGGCTGAATGATATTCCACTGTACATGGGAACGCATTGTTTATCCATTTGTTGTTGGTTGTTTGGGTTGTTTCTATTTGTGAATACCCTTACTATTTATGTATGAAGATTTTTTTGAAGCCTATGCTCAGTTCTTTGGGGTATATACCTATGAGTGGAATTGCGGGGACACGTTGTAGTTTTATGTGTATTTTCCGAGGAAACATCAAACTTGCTTCCCACTGTACCGTGCCATTTTACATTCCCTCCACTGAGGAATTGAAAGAGGGTTACAATTTTCCCCTTGAAAGTACTTACTTTCCTAAAAAAAATTTTATAAAAGCAAATTTATAGCCACACTAGTGGGTGTGAAGTGAGTGAAGTGATATGTCATTAAGTTTTGATTTGTACTTTTTTTTTTTTTTTTTGCGGTGCTGGGGATTGAACCCAGGGCCCTGTGCTTGCAAGGCAGGCACTCTACCAACTGAGCTATATCCCCAGCCCTGCACTTCTCTAATAACAAAGAATGGTGAACGTTTTTCCGTGTGCTTGTTAACCATTTACAAATCTTTGGGAAAATGTCTGTTTAAGTCATTCGTCCATTTTTAAATTGGATTATTTGTCCTTTTATTGTTGAGGTGTAAGCATTTTTTATATGGATGCTAGGGCCTTATCTGGTATATGATTGGCAAATAATTCCTTTCATTCTCTCAGGTGCCTTTTCATTCTGTTCTGTTGTCTCCTCCTCATTTTTTTTTTTTTTTTTCCGTACTGGGAATTGAACCCAGGGGCACTCTACCATTGAGCTATGTCTCCAGTTCTTTTTTTATTTTGAGACAGGGTCTTACTAAGTTGTGAGGCTGTCCTCCAACTTGTGATCCTCCTTTCTCAGCCTCTTGAGTCACTGGGATTACAGGCATGAGCTACCCTCACGGTGTTCTTTGATGCATAACAAACGTTTAATTTCGATGAGGTCCAGTTTATTTTTTCTTTTGTTGCTCATGTTTTTGGCATCACATCTAGGAACCCATTGCTAAATACAAAGCCACAAAGATTTAGTGCATTTTTTCTTCCAAGAGTTTTACAGTTTTACATCTTATATGGAGACTGTTGATTTGTTTTCAGTTAATTTTTGTATAGGTGTGAGGTCGGCATCCATGTTCATTCTCTTGCATGAGCTCTCATTTGTTGCAGAGATTACCTTTCTCCCCTTGAATGGTCTTGCAACCTTGTCAAAAATGACTTTGTGGGCTGGGGATTTAGCTCAGTTGGTAGAGTGCTTGCCTTGCAAGCACAAGGCCGTGGATTCAATCCCCAGCACCGAAAAAAAAAAAAATTATTTTGTATTAAGTTTTGAAATTGGGAAGTATGAGTCCTCTTTATTTTTCTTTTTGAAGATTGTTTTGGCTATTTGGGGTTCTTTACCATTCCATATAAATTTGAGGATAAAGCTTTTCCATTTCTGAGAACAAAGGTGTTTGTAGGGATGACATGGGCTCACTAGATTGCTTTAGGTATTATTGCTAGCTTAACATTATTAAGTCTTCCAACCTGTGAACATGGGATGTATTTTCATTTATTTCTGCCTTTTAATATTTCAGTGTTATACAAGTCTTGCATAGCTTAGGTTAAGTTTATTTCTGAACAATTTATTTTATTTTTTTTTTTCCTGAAGTGGGGTTTGAACCCAGGGCCTCTTGTGTGTTAGGCAAGTGCTTTACCACTCCACTATAACCCCAGCCCTTTCTATTTTCTTTTGAGACAGGGTCTTGTTAAGTTGCTGAGGCTGGCCTTGAACATTGATCTCCCTACCTCCGCCTCCCAAGTAGCTTGGGATTATAGTCATGCACCGCTATGCTTAGTTCTAAATATTTTTATCCTTTTGTACTCTTGTAATTGTTCTCTTAGACTTTATCTTCAGATTATTCATTGCTAGTGTATAGAAGTACAGCTAGTTTTTGTGCGTTGATCTTGCATTCTACAACTTATGAATTTATTCGCTCTAGCAGTTTTTTGTGTATGTGGATTCTTTAGAAATTTCTATAGGATTATGTCTTGCAAATAAAGATCACTTTACGTCTTTCTTTCCAATTTGGATGCTTTTAATTTCATTTTCTTTCCATGACTAGGACTTCTAGCTCTGCATTGAATGGCGGTGGCAATGGCAGACATCCTGTCTGGTTCCTGCTCTTCTGGGAGCATGTTTGGCCTTCCATCACTGTGTGTAGCGTCACCATTGTGTATAACATTAACCGTGGGTTCTTCACATATGAGCTTTATCATCTGAAGAAATTCCCTTCTATTTAGAGTTTGTGGAATTGTTTTTTTTTTTCTTTAATCATGAGGGGTGTTGGATTTTGTTAGATGGCTTTCTCTGTGGCCATCGAGGTCCCCAGAGGCAGCGTGGGGTTTTCTTCATTGCATTCATGTGGTGTGGTGCGTCTTGAGAGAGGGGACTGGGGAGGACTGGGAGGGAGGGGAACAGAGGGGCGAGGCGGGGGCTGTGCCCGCCCAGGAGGAAGAGCCTGGTGAGCCCACTCCCCTGGGCAGAGCTCTGTCCTCTCTAGTGGGGGAAAGAGGAGCAGAACCTCCCCTGTCAAAGCTTCCAGGGCAGTGCCCCAGGGACCCTGGCCTTCCTGCAGTCAGCTGTGATGCCTCAGGTTGAGCATTGCATTCCTGGGATAAATCTGCCTTGGTGGGGGGTCCAGACCCCTTAAGGTGCTGCTGGATCGCATGGGCTGGTGTTCTGCTGTGGATTTAATGCCCGTGTTGCTGAGGGCTGCTGCTCAGAGTTTTCTCATGGTGTTTGCCAGACTTTAGGGTCAGGGTGATGCTGGATTTATAAAATGAATTAGGAAATATTCCCTCCTTTTCTAATTTTCTGGAACAGTTTGAGAGAATCGGTGGTGTTGAATTATTTTTTGTGGTACTGGGGACCGAACCCAGGGCTAGGCAGGCCCTGGACTGCCAGGCCACAGCCCCAGCCCAGGATTGGTATTATTTGTCTTTAAATGTCTGATAGAATTCACTGGTGGTGGTTTTGGCATTTTATTTTTAGGAAGGTTTTCAGTGACTGATTCCATCTCTTTATTTGTTATGGTCATGTTTAAAGTTTCCTTTTTTTTTTTTTTGAGTTACTTTTGCTAGTTTGCCCATTTCACCCAGGTTTTCCAATTTGTTGGCCTATGCTTTTTCATAGTGTTCTTTTACAATCCTTTTTTGTTTCCTTAGGGTCAGTAGTAATTTCTTTAATTTGTGGTTTTAGTAATTTGAGTCTTCTCCCCTTTTTTAGGTCAGTCTAGCTAAAGACTTGTCAAAGAACCAACTTTTTTGGTTTGGTTGAGTCCCTCTGGCGTTGCTGGTTCGCTCATCTATGTTTTACGTTCCCCCCCACAGTCTATTGGAGGGCCCCTCCTGTAGGGGAGAAAACCCGCTCAGGGGATTTAAGAAGTCAGGAAAGGTGTCCAGTGGTTCAGACACAGGAGCACAGGTTCCTCTGGAGGCGAGTCCAGCTGCCATGAGCTTCCCACTCCAGGAACCCGTGGACCCTGTGGCTCTGGTCCACGGTGGCCTGGGCAGCTCTTCCTGGCATTGCCATGGTGACTGAGTGGCCCAGAGGGCTGGCCTGGGAGTGTAGCCTGTGTCCTCAGCAGGTGTGGGAGAGGAATAATGCGCTCAGTGGTGGGGAGTGGGGGTGGGGAGAGGGCGTGGGCCTGGGGGGCATGAGGCTAGCCCCGCATCTGCATCGGAATGTGCTGTTTTCAAAGGGTTCAAGTTTAGGCAGTTTGAAAGGGAAAGCTTTGTCCCCCTCGCATCCTGACATAACCTGCCAGCTCCCGGTGTCCTGGCTCATCTCCAGACCATTCTTCTCTGTGTTCCATGATCACATCCAGCTGGTAACTCACCTGTCCCCACATGGTCTTGCCATTCATCACTCTCACTCTTGATGGTCACTGATGATTCCATTAGGGGGAGGGATTCTAGGTGGCATAGTTTGTCCCCAAAGAGAACATTTAAGTTGTTTCCAATCTTTTTCTGACACAGACTGCTGGGCAGACATCATGGTACATTCAGTGCTTTCTCCTGAGGGTTTTCTCAGGGTCTGTCTTTTGGGGTGTGTGCCCTGCCCAGGGGGACCTGGGGCTCCTGGCCAGCTTCAGCAGTGTGCCCTGCCCACAGGAGTCATTCTGTCCCTATTTCCCAGTCTCATCACCTTTACATTTCAGTGTTTAAAAAAAAAATCCTACTAATTTTTAATAGCTATGAATCTATATCAGCTCCTTTGAGCCCCCAAATAAAAAAATTAAAATAAAAAATTTAAAAGCTTACTAAGTGTGACTGAAAGTGGTTTAGGAAACTTAACTGTAATTGGGAGTGCCTGCCTCAGTCGAAACCATCTGCTGGGTGTACATTGGTGGCTTCCAGAGAGCTTGTTCCTCTGAATCCCTCCTACACGGAAATCCTGGGTCTGCCTCTGGGGAAAATGCCATTTTATAAAATTCCCGGCCAGTTTTCTTGACGTCTTGGGTCACTGGAAGGACATGCCGAAGCATCTTCCCAGTCCACTGACTGCTCTTCCTTGTGGGAGTGGCCTTTCCCCACGCCCAACCCTTTATCACCTGGATTCTCATTTATTGCCTGGTACAGATAGATGGCTACTTTTTACCAAAAAAGTAGAAGACATCAGATTGGAACTAGGTTTTTCCATCTTGCTGGGTTTGAGACTCTGGAAGCTTTGATGTTGGGGTTGTGTCCTTTGATGATGACTGTCCTTTTTCCCTAAATGGCTTTTGGCCTGTGACTAGGCCAGTGTCTACTTAGCAGGCAGCTCTCTCCTGGGCTGTCTGAGCAGATTTGCAGGGCTCTGGAGGCACTCTAGGGAGAGGTCATGGTTCCTGTGACCCAGGCATCATCCTGAACCTTCTGAGGTTGAGCTGGGCAGTGGTCATGGTGTGACCTGCTTGGGATGCTCCAGGCTGCTGTTTGTACGTTCTGTCCCCACAGGCTGCCCCAGGGGAAGGCCAGGGGTTGACCTGGCCCTGAGATCCCCTGATCTTCTCTGAACCCTGGGTGACAGGGTGGTGGTAGAAGGCCTGCTGGATGTGTGGCCCATTCGGTGGGTCCCAGTGGTGTCATGTCCAACACTGTGTCTGGGGTGGGGCCACAGATTCATGTCCAGGAGGGCAGTTCTGCAGCTGCCCCCACTCCCTCCCCAAGGACCACTGTCCCTGCACAACTCTGCTCTTCTGGCCTTGGTCCCCAGATGGTGAGCAGGGACCCTACCTCAAACTCGGTGGATGAAAGTCGCGGGGCAGGGGTCTGGAATGTGAGGGTAATGACCTGTTTCCTCTTGTTTCAGCTGCGTTGGGGTGGAAGAGGAGGAGGCGCCAGACATTGACATTTACCACTGTCCAAACTGCGAGAAAACCCACGGGAAGTCCACCTGTAAGTACTGGGTGGCCGCCTCTCGCCATCTGGAGTGGCATCTACTTGCCTTGGCTGTATGAGGGGCAGGCTGTCTGCTGAGCCTGGGCTTTAGCCCTGGGATGGTGGGGCTGAAAGGCCCTGGGTACCCCCAGATGGCAGTGTCATAGCCTCAGGATTCTAATGCTGGGGAAACCCCTCTGGCCTAGCTTGCTGTCCCTTAGGCCTCACCTGCCCCTCCTAGTTGGCTCCTGCCCTCTAAGGCAGCTGTGAAAACCCCCACTAGATTTAAGGCCCAGGCAGGGACCCATGATCAACACCTGCAGTGTCCACACCAGCCTGAGTCTGAGGTGCAGACTTGGGAACTCAGGTAAATGACGATGAAGGAGGTATCCAGGGCTCCAGCTCAGCCCAGCCCTACTCCACTGACCACTGCCAACAGGTGGGCCCAGGTCACCTGTATGTGTGTTTGTGGGTAGGCTTTGCACGCTCCTCCAGCAATGGCACCCACTTCCTTTCCCGGGAATCTTAAGGCCTTGTCTTCTGCAGAACCCACTGTTGGTGTGTCCTGAGACTTTCCCTCCCCTCCCGCTTCCTCTGGTCCCTCTCACGTGCAGTGGGTCCTTGGGGGGGCTCCCAAGGCACACTTTGCAGATTCATCCATGTAGGTTTTGAACTCCAAGGCCAAGCCTGGATTGTAGGTGGGGATCAGAGCCATGTTCTGCAAGGACCTCAGGAGAGAAGTGGCCTGGGGACTGGACCAGTGTCACATGTATGCAAGTGTGACCTCTGGACTCCTGCCTGGGTTGGTACTCACAGAGACTGAGGCTGGACATGGCCTTGGCTGGTTGGCTGATCACATCCCTGTTCCAGGTCCTGGGCTGGCTGAGCTGAGTGGGATGGTCCCTGGCTAGGGTTGGGGACTATGTTGGATCCAACTGCAGCCACTCAGCATCACTCTCCTTCAAGTCTGTCCCTCCAGGTGCCTGGTTGCAAGCTGAGGGGCCAGACCCTCAGACTCCCATGGGATGAGCCCTATAGACACAGTGGGAATGGAGGGCGGAGGCAGATGATGGGAGAAGGCCCCCAGCCCTCTTGTTCTGGGGGTTCAGCCTGATCTAAGAGGAGCTTTGGTGGCTGGCCTGGCACTTGGTGAAGCTGGCGCTGGTGGACAGAGGTCTCCAGTCCTCCCAGAGGTAGACTGGGTACCTCGCTTCTCTCTCTTGGCCTCTCTAGGGCTTGGCCTGGGTGTTAACTTTTTGCTTCTGTCACCAAAATACCTGAGATTCACAACTTAAAGAAGGAAAAATTTATTTTGGCTCCTAGTTTCAGTCCAGGGTTGGCTGGCTCCATTACTATGGGCCCGAGGTCAGAGCATCATGGTGGAAGGATGTGACAGGGAGGCAGCTCTTGGCAGCCAGGAAGCAGAGGTAGTGGGGAGGGTAAGGGGCCAGGGACAAGATATAGTCCCCATGAGCAAACCCCAATGATCTACTTCCTCCATCCGTGCCCCACCTGCCTACAGCTCCCCCTCCTCCCAGGAATCCATTCAGCTTTCAATGGACTAATCTACCTATGAGGTCACAGCCCTGTGATCCAATCGCTTTCCCCAAATTCCAACTCTGGACATTGCTGCATTGGAGACTGAGTCTTCAAGACTTGAGCATTTGGGGGACGTTCCAGACCTAAACCATGCGGCCTGTGTCCACTGCTTTGAAGGCGGGGGCTGCACTTGTTCCAGATTTTGTCTCTTGCTCCCCAGCACATCCTCTCAGCACCTGTTAAGTGCCACCGAATAGGTGGGTGTGTGAAGATGAGAAGTCTGGTGGTGCTTTCTGAACTTCCTAGGCCAAGGGCGTGCCTGGGGGATGTAGCAGGACTCTTAAGTCACCTTCCTCCCCATTCCCCCAGCAACTGGCAACGTTTGGCATAAGCGATCACCTTCATTCGACTGCGTCAAAGCAGAAGTAGTGTAGGAAGAATGATTCCTGGGTCCCAGACATCCTGCTGAACCCACGAGAGAGCTCAGGGCTGCACATGGGACCTGGGAGGGGGCCGGGGCAGAGCAGGGTTGGCATCAGGAGACCCAGGAGGTGCTTCCGGGGTGTAGGACCTACCCAGGCACTCAGGGGCCACTGGTGAGAGTGGTTGGAAGGATACTGGGGGCAGCACTGCTGTGTGGCTCGTGCCACAGGTGCCCAGGTGTCACCTGAGAAGAGGTTCCAGACTTACAGGGAAAGACTTGGAACCCGCAGGCCAGGGCTCCTGCTTTGACAGTCAGTGCATGTTCCAAGATGTCTTTGCTTGGAGACTCTTGTGAGTCTAGCAGGGGTCGGCTGATGGTGGGGTGCATAGTTGAACAGGTTACCCACACTGATGAGCACAGTGTTGATGTCTTTAGCACCCCTGGGTGTCCCATGAAACACCTTTTACTCAGTGGTGACAAGCCACCCGCTATGGGATTCACGTGTACCCACCCTGCCTGGGCCCTACCTCTGTGCCTAGGGAGAGTTTGGGCCAAGGTTTGGCTATTAGCTAAGACCTCACATGCAAGCTCCCCTTCCTATCTCCTAAGCCCAGCCCCTAGGGAGCAACGTGTGTATGTGTGTGTGCATGCATGCAAATACGTGTGTGTATATGTGTGTGTGCATGCATGCAAATACGTGTGTGTGTATGTGTGTGTGCATGCATGCAAATACGTGTGTGTGGATGTGTGTGTGCATGCATGCAAATACGTGTGTGTGGATGTGTGTGTGCATGCATGCAAATACGTGTGTGTGGATGTGTGTGTGTATGCTTGCATTTTTGTTCATGTGTGTGTGTGGGTGGAGTTGGGGGTGTATTACTCCATTTGAGCTGCTTAACAAAATACCAGAGACTGGGTGGCTTAAATAACAGAAAATTTATTTCCCATCATTCTGGAGACTGGGAAGTCCAAGATCAAGGCTCTGGCAGATCCGGTGTCTGGTGAGGGTCCTGTTCCCGGTTCCGCCTGGCTTGTGCTGGGAGTCCTCTGGAGGCCCCAGACCTGCCTGCTCCTTTTCTGCCCCTGCTGCTCTGGCCTGGGCTGGGGCTTGCAGTGGATATTGTGAGGACAAGAGGGATCCATGCCTGTGGCCAGGCCACCAAGCATCACCTTCTCTTTATGGAGGCCATGATGTGTGGAAACTGGGGCCTTCCCCGAGCTGCCCACTGTCCTGATGTGTTCCTTGGACTGATTTTGGCCTGTGAACCAGGGCCCCACAGGTTTATCTGACCAACAGAGATTTGGTGTAGGGGCTCAGGGTTCCCAGACTGCATCTTGGCAAGGTGTCCAGGGTGACAAAGGCACTAGAGAAGAGGGAAGCTCTGCAGTCACCGCAGCTCTGAATTGCAGCTTTGTGACAATACGAAGTCACTAAATGGTCAAACTTACTTTCCCATCTCTGTCACCGTCACGTCCTGCAGGGTTGGGATGAGAGCCTGTTTGTCCCTGGACCATCCTTACCTGCTCAGAGGGATACAGAGGGCGCCAGTGCTGGGCTTTGGGGACACATGCACCCCCATGCCCACGCCATCTTCAGGGATGTGTTACAGGGGAGGGAGTGTTAGACACACTGCCTGGGAGGTGGCTATCAGGTGGCAAGGTCCCAGCAGGGAGGTGACAGGGTCTTGATATGGAGGGCAGGCAGAAGGTGTCATCCAGCTCTGGGAAGGTGGTTCCCTTGGCTAGGGACCTTGCAGGAGGTGTCTCTGTGGTGGTCTTGGCAGATTTTGTTGTTGAATGAAGAGGGGTCTCCTGCCCAGAGTGATGGACAGCGGCTACATTGGCTGACACTAGTCAGTGACACCTGAGGCTGGGGAGGGAGGGTGGGCTCCGAGTGCCTCTGTGGGCATGTGTGGGGGGTCAGGGTGAGGAGGTGCTGGTGTGGGAGGATGGGGTGTCGGGGGTCTGAGCTTTGCCGTACTCACAGGCTTCTAGCTTCTTCCCACCCCAGAACGCCTTGCTGGGTGTGAGGGCCCGGGAGGCGGAGTTACACTTGGTGACATTCCCCACCTCCTGTCCCCCCCACAACAGTGAAGAAGAAGCGGACCTGGCACAAACACGGCCCGGGGCAGACGCCCGACGTGAAGCCCGTGCAGAACGGCAGCCAGCTCTTCATCAAGGAGTTGCGGAGCCGGACCTTCCCCAGGTGGGGCCCAGGAAGGGGGGGCCCCATAGAGTCTGGTCCTTCCCCACACCGCCCTGCCTCCTCCGTCTGTCACCACCTGCAGCCAGGGTCCTTGTGCTCTGTCCCCGTTGGTCCTGCTGACTGTTGCTGGGGCTCCCTCGTCCAGCAGAGTGGGGAGTGTTGGTGCTTGACCCGGAGGTGGCAGAGCGCCCCCTGCAGCCCCAAGAGTGATGGCGAGGGGGCAAGCATACTCATGACCCTCTGGGCTGAAGGCACCCTTCCGGCCAGGTGCTCCATCTTCATGCGCTCCTGTGGGCTGCTTTCTCTTTCTGGTACCAGGGATTGAACCCAGGGGTGCTTTCCCACTGAGCTATATTCCCAGCCCTTTTTATGTTTTATTTTGAGACAGGGTCTCATGAAATTGCTTAGGGCCTCAGCCTCCTAAGTCGCCAGGATCACAGTGTGTGCCCCCATGCCTGCTCCCTGGGTTTCTTCAGCCCTCCTCGGAGCCCTCCTGCTCCCCACGTGGCCAGGAGGCCAGGAGGCAAGGAGGCCAGGCCTTGAGGATGTGGCATGGAATGGCCCCTAGTGAGAAAGGGCATTTACAAGAGGCTCCTCTGAGCCACCCATGGCTGTGAGTTGGTTTCTGTTTGTCTGACAAAAATCTTTTTTTCTTCTTCTTCATTTTGGAAGGATAATTTCACTGGACAAAGAGTGTTACATTGTGGATTTTTCTTTTGACATTTTAAATATTTCCCCCAAGTCCTTTCTTGCTTGTGTGATTTCTGATGAGAAATTCAATGTCACCTTCCCTTGCTCCTCTGTGTGTAAAGTGCTTCCTTCTTCAGGCTTCTTACTTTTATCTTTTCTTCCCTTTGTTTGGTGAGAGATAATTCACAGATCATAATCCATCCATTTAAAGTGCGGAGTGCTGTGGTTTGTGGTGTGTTCACAGATATGTACATCTTCACCAGTTTTAGAATATTTAAATCAACCCAGAAGGAAATCCCAAAACCTTTGTTTACACCCTTATCTTCTACCCCCCACCCCACAGCCCTAAGCAACTACTAATATACTTTCTTTTCTCTATATATTTACCTCCTGCGACATTTCATATCAACAGCATTGCATTGTACAGTATGTGACTGGCTTCTTGTATTCTGCATCATATCTTCAAGGTTCACCCACATTGTAGCCTGGGTCCGTGCTTTCTTTCCTTGAATGGTTGGATAATGTTCCATTGGTGCCTAGACCACATTCTCATTATCCGTTCACCAGGTGATGGGCATTTGGGTTGTTTCTGCATGTACAAGTTTTTGTGTGGTCATGTTTTCATTTTTTAGGAGCGTAATTGCTAGGTTGTGTGATTAACTCCATGTATAATTGTTTGAGAAATTGCCAGACCCTTTCCCAAAGCAGCTGTACCATTTTACATTCCTGCCTCTAATTTTTCTACATCCTCACTAGGATTTGTTTTTATTTAACTTTTGATTCTGACCATCCTAGTGGATGTGATATGCTATGTCATTGTTTTTTTTCTTTTTTTTTTTTTCAGTGCTGGGGATTGAACCCAGGGCCTTAGTGCTTACGAGGCAAGCACTCTATCAACTGAGCTATATCCCCAGCCCTATGTCATTGCATTTTGATTGCATTTCTCTAATGACAAAAGATATTGAGCATCTTTTTATGTGATTATGGAACTTTGTATATCCTTGGAGAAATGCCCAGTGAGATTCTTTGCCTGTTGTTGTTGTTTTTGGGGGGGGGCCCTTTTTGCTATTGCATTATAAAGGTCCCTTGTCATATATATGATTTGCAAATATTCTTTCTTATTCTGTGGGTTGTCTTTTGTTCTCTCTCAGTAGTGTCCTTTGAAGTAGAGAGGAGTCCAATTTATCTGAATTTTTTGTTGCTTGTGCATATCTAAGAATCTAAGAATCCTTTGCCAAATCCAAGGTCATGGATTCATAACTAAGAATTTGGTCATGAGGATTTCTCCCTGTGTTCTTCTAAGAGTTTTGTAGTTGCAGCATTTACAGTTTATTCTTCAATACATTTGAATTAATGGTTTGTATGTGGTGTGAGGCAAAGATCTAACTTTTTTGATGTGGTTATCCATTTGTCCCAGTATCTTTTGTTGAAAAGACGATTCTTTTCCTATTAAGTGATCTTGAACCTGTATCAAATCAATTTGTCATAGATGTACGTGTTTATTTCTGGATACTAATTCAATTTCACTGGTCTGTGTTTATCCTCATGGCAATACCACACTGTCTTTTTTTCTTCTTCTTCTGATTATTATTTGATTGGCACGTGCCATTGTGGCATTTTTGAATATACATAAAAACATAATTTGATCAATTTCATCATCCCTTGTCCCCCTTCCTGCTTCCCTTCCTCTACCCCCATATTGATTACTGAAGTCATAGTGAGTTTTAAAATCAAGAAGTGTGAAGCAAAGTATGACTTTGCTTTTCTTTTTCATGATTATTTTGGTTATTCTGGGTCCTTGCCTGTCCTTTCATTTTACTAAGATCAACTTGTCAATTTCTACCAAGCAGTTACCTAGAATTCTGAAAGGAATGCTTTTGATCTATAGATTACTTGCAGAGTTTTTCCATCTCAACCATGTTAAATCTTATGGTGCATGAATATGGGATGCTTTTCCATTTATTTGGATCTTTTAAAATTTCTTCCAACAATGATTTGTAATTTTCTAAGTTTTGGACTTCTTTGGTTAAGTTTATTTGTGTTTTGTTCTTTTTGGTGCTCTTGTAAATGGAATTGTTTATTTTCACATTGTTTATTGCTAGTGTATAGAAATATATTTGATCTTTGTCTATGGATCTTGTATCTTCAACCTTGCAGACTAATTTGTTAGCTCTAATTTTTTTTTAAAAATGAATCCCTTAGGATTTTCTCTGTAAAAGAGCCTGTGATTTGAAAGTAGAGATGGTTTTACTTCTTTCTTTTCTTTTTGATCTGGGTGATTTCTATTTCTTTTTCTTGCCTAATCGCTCTGGCTTTGGAACCTCAGTAGAATGCTGAATGGAAGGGGTAGGGCAAGGGTGATCAGGCCCCACACAGAGGTGTGAGCATGCCATCTCAGAGGGGGAGCTCCAGTTTGGCTTGGGTCAGGTGCACCCTCGCAGCCTCCACTTCCTGCAGTACTTACCCAGGGCTTAGCCTCAGCAACAGGCAGCTGGGACAGTCAGAAATCCTGCCCCTCCAGGAAGAAAGAAGCCCTGGAGCTGGGAGCAGGCGAGGTGGAGCCTGCATTCTTGGCTGTAGGAGTCTAGAATGGAATCTCCATCTTGCTGAACAGTGGAAGGTGGAGGGAGAGAATGGTCTTTATTGAACTATTACAGCCTTTCTTAATGACTTTCAATAGATTTTCTTCATTTGCAAATGAAGAGACTTTGAATAATTGCTTTGTAAATAATTTTCCCCAGCTCCCCTATCATGTAGGAATTGATCTCTCTCTCCTCTGGTTTCTTTCAAAACATTACGTTTGTCTTTGGTTGTCTGCAGTTGGAATATGATGGCACCTTGGTGCAGAAGTCGGCTGAGCCTTCTGGATATGTGGTGTCATGTCGGCAATGTAGTAATACTCCCAGCCGTTGCTACTTTAAATATTGTTTCTGTTTCTTTATCTTTTCCTTCTGATATTCCCATTACACACATGCTATGCTTTTCATAATTATCCTGCATTTCTTTAGATACACTGTCCTTACCCCCTCTTTCCTTTCCCGTTTTCTCCTTGCTTTCCAGGTGGTGAAGTTTTTTGTAACTTCAAGCTCATCCATCTTTCCCCTGCTGTGTCTGATCTACCCAGGAGCCCACCCAGGCAGTCTCCATGGCTGTACAGTTGCTTTCCTCCCCTGCCTCTCTGTTCTGTAGCATTTATTTCTGGTTCTTTCTTATTTCCCTCTTTCTGTGTATGTTATCCTTGTGTGCTTACGTTGTCCCTCTTCTATCAGTGCTCCTAACGTACCCCGTCAATCTAAATTGACTCTGATCATTCTAACAGCTGTGCTGAGTTATGTTCTGGTTCTTGCTTTTGTCTCTTCAGACTCTGTTTGTTTGTTTTCCTTTTAGTATACTTTGCAATTTTTTGTTGAAAGCTGGGCATGGTGTATGGGGTAAGAGGAACTGAGGTAATTTGGCTTTCAGCGTGAGGTTTTGTGTTAATCGGGCTAGGATTGGTCCATGTTGAATTTGCTATAGCTCCAGGTGCTAAAGGCTTCACTTATTCTAGTTTCGTTGTTTGTTTATTTTTCCTGCTGTTTTCTTAGTGTTTCCCTAAGATTTCCTGATTAAATAGAGTCTGTCTTGCAGCCCTGTTCTGTTATCCTAATGTATGCTGTTTTTACTGGACCCAGGTGTGTTTGCTCAAAAGCCAGTAGCTGAGAGAGGAAAGTTGGAGGAGGGGAAGTCAGGTTTATGCAAGGTCCAGGCCTGAGAGGACAGAGGGGACTGTCACCCTTGGCACTCCCACCTTGGGGACCTCAAGTACACAGAAGGGCTTTTATAGAGGAATGGAAGGATGTGCAGTGGGACCGTGGGCAGAAAGGTTACATGCTGAGCAGGGTCTTTGCCGTCTTGGTCATGTGCCCTCCGGCCCCTCCCCACCTTGACTAAAAAGTTGTAATTGACCTTGGCCCCCTAGGACTACTTACAAACATATTTTCTGCAAGTTAAACATCACAGCAATTAACCGTGTTAATTGATGCACAGAATTAAATAAGGAGGGCTCTGTTACCCCTGCAGATGTTATCTGAGAGTCACCAGATGTTCTGGGTTCTGTGAACTTAGAGTTACAGTTATAGTTAACTGTAACTGCAAAGTTAGGAGCTGCTTTTCTTTAGAATTTAGAATGCTAGGCACAGGGAGGAGAAGGGACTCTGCAGAGGGCAGCTTCCCAAGGAGCAGCCACTGTTGAGGTTTGTCAACTAAGAAATCATGACCAAGGTTGAAATAAGAGCAAAGGCGCTTCCATTGAGGTGCAGAGCAGATTTGCAAATCAGAAAACAGAACTTGTGTTGAACCACACTCAGTCCTCTGAGGGAAAGTTGGCTTGCGCTGTGTGACAAGGAGAGGTGGACACAGGCCTCGGTGTGGGAGGAGGAGGGCAGGACGGAGGTAAATGCCGCGGCTGGGAGCCGACCTGACTCAGGTGCTTGTCCATCTGTGGGCTGCTGGAGTGCCCAGGTCAGGCGGCAAAAGCTGGTCACTCTGGTATTTCTCAAACCTTGCAAGGTATTGCTAGGTTCTGGAAAATTTTTCTTTCTAGTGGATTCAGTTCCCGACATCCTCTCGTCAGTAAATCTCTAAGGCTAAGAGAGGAGTCTTGCTATCGCTTTGTCCATTTTGCAGCCTTTCGGACTTTTATTTGATAGGAGCTAAGGCTGTGGGGGAGGGACAGGTTCTACAATTCCACCATCAATTCTCAGTGTTTTAGTTGGCCTGAGTTTCTGGGCTGTGACCTTCAGAAGTGTTTCTCAGTCCCCAGCACTGTCCTTACCTGAGATGGGAAGGCTAGAGGGGGCTGGAATTGGCTAATATCCCTTCTTCCTGTCATATAAGAGTCTGGTGAAATGATTTCCCCTGCATGGCAGACATCTGTTATGGAGAATACTCTAGGTGTATTTTTAAATGATTTCTTTTCCTTTCCCCCTGCCTGAGTCAAGAGGAATTTTTTTTTTTTTTTGTTACCAGGGATTGAGCCCAGGGGCGTTTTAACCACTGAGCCACATCCCAGACACTTAAAATTTTTTCTTTAGAAACAAGTTGTCATTAAGCTGCTTAGGGCCTCACTAAATTGCTGAGTCTGGCATTGAATTTTTGATCCTCCTGCCTCAGCCTCCCAAACTGCTGGGATTATAGGCATGCACCACTACACCCAGCTAGAGGGATCTTGACCTGCTGAATTTGGTAGTTTAATTCCTAAGCTGGTCTACACTCAAATCTTAGCTTCTGTCAAAAGTTACCATTTGAGAATTCCCAACAGTTAGCAGCTTCTGCTCCATGTGAGGCAAGTCTTGCCTGTGAATTTCTTTATTTTCCTGTCTCCCAGATTTGGTAGTGCTTATTTTCCCCTTAGCCCCAATCTAAGATGAATCTTAGATGAATCTAAGAAAAGGTGTTGATTTTTGGTTTATTTGGCTTTTTTATTGTGAGGAGGGAGGGGAGTGACTGCTTCCAAGCTTTTTATATGTTGGAGTCGAAACCAGAAGTCAAGTTCCACACTGTTTGAGCCACCTCACATTATTTTTTTATTTATTTATTTATTTATCTTTTTATAATTTATCTTTTTAAAGTGCACTCTGTGTGCACTTTTTTGTTTATCCTACTTAGAACTCTGTACACCCTTTTAATCTGAGAAGTCATATCTCAATTCTGCAAGTATATATAGTTATTTATCTTTTTATAATTAAGTTGTAAGAGTTCTTGACATAGTCCAGCTGGGCCTGGTGGCACACGCCTATAATCCCAGCAGCTCAAGAGATTGAGGCAGGATTGCAGGTTCCAAGCCAGCCTCAGCAACTCTGCAAGGCCCTAAGCAACTTAGCAAGACCCTGTCTCAACATAAAACATGAAAAGGACTGGGG
>JAJEJO010000831.1:641015-666151 GCA_020662805.1 Glaucomys volans
GGTCAAAAAAAAAAAAAAAAAAGTCTTCACATCTTTACATAGTCCAGATACTCATCCCTTTCCAGATTTTCTCTCCCCTTCTACAGGTTCTCTTTTTGATTCTTGGTAGTGTCCTTTGAGGCACTGAAGTTTCGGTTTTGATGAAGTCTGATTTTTCTATCGTTTGTGCTCTGGGTGCTACTTCTGTGAAAGCATTGTCTAATACAAGCTCTTGAGCACTTGTGCTGTGGTCTTCTGCGATTTTGTAGTCTTAGCTTTTACATTTAGGCCTTTGACTCATTTTGCTTTACCTTTTATATTCTGTGAGATCGGGGTCCCTGCCATTCCCAGCACCTGCCGTTGAGCAGACTGCCCTTTCCCCGCTGATCTGTCTGGCACTGTGGTTGAACAGCACTTGACTGTAGGTGTGGGTGTGATTTCTGGACTTTCTGCTGTGTTCTGTTGCTCTGTGTAGCTCTTCTTATGCTTGTGCTTCTGGTCTCGGTTGTCATAAGCTTTGTAGTGAATTTAGAAGTTGTGAGGTGTCCCTCACCAGGTCATCCAGATGCCTCACATTCCATTCAGCATTCCAAGTTTTGGTAGGAATTGTATGGACTGCAGATCAACATTCCTTCATTTGTTTTTTCCTTTTTTCATCTCTTCTTTCATTTTCTTTTTTCTTTCTTTCTCTCTCTCTCTCTCTCTCTCTCTCTCTGGGAAGCACTGGGAATTTGAACCCAGGGACATTCTACCACTCAACTACATGCCCACCCTTTTTCATTTTTTCTTATTTTTTTGGAACCAAGGATTGAACCCAGGGGCACTCGGCCACTAAGCCACATCCCCAGCCCCATTTTGTATTTTATTTAGAGACAGGGTCTCACTGAGTTGCTTAGGGCCTTGCTAAGTTGCTGAGGCTGGCTTTGAACTCGCGATCCTCCTGACTCAGCCTCCCAAGTCACTTGGATTACAGGTGTGTGTCACCATGCCCGGCTTCATTTTTTCTTTTGAGAAGAGGTCTCACTGAGTTGCGCAAGCTGGCCTCAGCCTTGTGATCCTTCTGCCTCAGCCTCCCAAGGAGCTGGAGTTACTGATGTGCGCCACCATGCCTGGCTCCATGGTTTCTTGAATCCTACTCCTTCCTTCTAGTTTTGATTTCCTTCTTGTTGAATGACAACCTTTACTAGTTCTTTTCGCAAAAAGTCTATGAAAAAAACACTCTTTCTGTCTGATAATGTCCTCATTTCGCCCTGATTCTTGAATGATTCTGATATTCTGAAATTGATCTCTAGTTCTAGAGTTAGTTATTTTCCTTTTACTCTTTTTTTTTTTGGTACTGGGGGGTAAATCCAGGGGCACTCGACCACTGAGCCACATCCCCAGCCCTTTTTTGTATTTTATTTAGAGACAGGATCTCACTGAGTTACTTAGGGCCTCACTAAGTTGCTGAGGCTGGCTTTGAACTCGTGATCCTCCTGCCTCAGCCTCCTGAGCTGCTGGGATTACAGGCATGCTCCACCATGTCTGACTCTTTGAAGATCCTATTTTGTTATCTTTTGACATCTCTTGTTCCTGATGATGTCTGCCATCAGTCTTGTTACTGGGGTTTTTGTTTTTCCCGGTAAATAATGTGATAGTCTTCCCCCTTTGAAAACACTGGCAATAGCCTCGTCTTTGATGTACCGTAGTGTACTCAATAACTCTGTGTGCACTTTTTTGTTTATCCTACTTAGAACTCTGTACACCCTTTTAATCTGAGAAGTCATATCTCAATTCTGCAAGTATTCTATTTTCTCTTTCAGTAGCATTTCTTCCTCATTCCCTGGACCATTTTTCAAATCTTTCTTCAAAATCATACTCTTTTGTTCAGCAAGTTGCCTTTTAATGCATCCTTTGGGTTTAAAAAATTTCAATCATATTTTTATTTCTAGAATTTCTATGAAATTCCTTTTTGATGTTGTCTGTTCCTTTTTCATACTCCCCTGTTCTTTACCTAGTCCCTTCGCTGTTTTAATGTGTTCAATATGTTTTAAATTTTCCTTTTCAGCTGTTCTGCCTTCCTCAGTTCTTGAGATTTCCTCTTGTCTGGTGTCTCAACTGACTCCCTCCTGGTGTTCACTTGCTTCTCTGAAGCACAGTTCTTTAGAGGGTTGTTTTCCATGGTAGCTGGTATGTCCCAGGCTGCTACTTGGTTTTGTAAATGTCTTTTACTGTGAATTTCAGAGTTCCAGTTCCCATCTGGGGATCCTACTCTGTGGATTTAGTATGAATTTGGAGTTCTCACCAATGAGATAAGAGCTGGGGGTTTGGATTATCAAGGGCCCCTTATGGCCCCTATAGATGAGAAATTCCCTGTGGCTTGCCAGGCATCCTTGAGTGACTTTGGTGTTCCCCGCCTGCCTCAACACAACAGTCTATGTACATTCTCTCCTTTCTTACCTTCTGGTCACTCCTGCTGGCTTATCTTCAACACTGTTACCATGTGGTCAAGCCAGTGGGCCCTCCTCCATCCAGATCTTCACTGACTTCTTGGCAAAACTGAACTGGGAGCAGTGGTGCACGCCTGTAATCCCAGTGACTTGGGAGACTGAGGCAGGATGATCACAAGTTCAAAACCAGCCTCAGCAAGGTCCTAAGCAACTTAGCAAGTCCCCATATCTCAAAATAAAGAATAAAATGGGCTGCAGTGGTTAAGCACCCCTGGGATCAATCCTTAGTACCAAAACAAACAAACCAAAACCAAACTCGCCAAAACCCTGGAGGCTGCAGCCCTCTTCTCATTGAAGTCCTGCCCTTTCTTGGGTCTTCCTCCCACCGCCTGCTATCTGTCCTGCTGACTCCTCCTCTGTGGCATTGCCTGTCAGGGACTCTGCTCTTGGCCCCAGCCCGAGGCTCCATACCTGTCCAGCTTCTGGCTCTTCTGAGCTCTTGAGTCCATGCAGCTGGTCCATCCCCTGCAGGATCTGACACATACCTCCAACCAAATATGTCCTCAGCTCAGCCCTCAGTCTGCTCCTTGCTCCCCACTCCTGGCCCTCCTCCATGGTCCCTCCTCACTCACAACAGTCCCCCACCACCCGCCTGGGCTACTTCCTGTTCCCTCACCCTGCTGTGATGGAGCAGTGGATGTCTGCACCTCCTGAGCCCCTTGTCTCCTAACTGCCCACCATCCAGGCACCGCTGAGGTCCTGAGCCTCCTGCTCCTGCCTTGGTTCTGTTGCTCATTATTCACACAGCAGGGGACAGAACCACAGGCTGTGTCACCACCCTGCTGGAGCTGGCCAGTGCTCTGGGTCTGTACCGCAAGCCTTGACCAGGGTGGACAGGCCCTCCAGCCCCGGCACCTAGTTGTTCCTCACACCTGCCCTCTTCTCCACCCTGGAGGCCTCTGTGATGCAGTTTCCCCCTCTCCCCACTGCCCACTCCCCTTCAGGCCTCTGCGTGATGGGCTGCTGTCTCTGAGGGAAGCCTGTTCTCGGCATCCCCAGGTTCCGTCAAGCTGTAGCAGAGCCTGGACACCAGGACAGGGCCCGGCACACAGGATGTGGGGTTGAGAGCCACCCACCTGTGTGACGCTGGGGAGCCCACACTCTGTGGGCTCCCACTTTCCCTGGAAGATTGTCAGGACATGCTCTGAGACAGTCATTTGTCCCCTCTGCCTGTGTATCCCCTCATTTGCCTCTAGCCTTGTAGTGGCAGCAGTGTCCAGTAGGGGGCAGGCCAGGACTGGACACTCTTGAGAAGGTCATGGTGGCCGTCCTGGTAGATGCCTGGTCTGGCCTTGCCACCTTTCCTGGGTCAGAAGTGGAGCAGGCGGGGCTGGCAGAGTGGGAGCAGAAGGGCCCCGACTTTCACAGCTGCCTCTCTCTGCAGCTTTGTTCAAGGCCCTCCCAGCCATGGAGCCTCTTCCGGGTCCCCTTGAGGGGGTGAACTCCAGCCACAGTTTTGGTGGCTCCTTCCCTTGTCAACCCTGACCCTGGTGGCCACAGCTTTTGCTGGGTTGAGTTGGGCTGCCCGAAGCTTGGCAAGTCCTGTCAAGTGTGGGATGAGAGAGAGGCCTGCTGGGGCCTCAGTGGGCTGCGTTGGGCAATGGCCAGGGCTCGGGTGAGGAATCCAGCCCAGGGCTGGAAGGTGATGTGTTGTCATGCTGTGTCCCAGGGCTGTGGTGGGAGGTGGGAATTGGCTTCAGGCCTGGGCTTTCTGGGTCCTGCCTTGTGGGGCGCTCCCTGGACAGTGCTCCCAGGTGGCTCATCCTGTGGGGGCCTCCTAGCCAAGCCCTCCCAGATGCAGTGGGCTGGAGCTAGGCAGGCAGAGGGGGATCCCACCCAGGCTGTGGTGTCTCTTCTTCTGTGTGCCATGGTGTGCAGGGACGTGGCAGTCTCAGCATCCCTGGTCACCATGGGCCCTGACCTCAATGGTGGGACCAGGTGCCCTGCTCCTGGGTGGTGGGGGTGCAGAGTTGGCACCAGTGTGGCATTGTGGGCCATCCTCCTCCAGTGGCCTGGGAGGCCTATGGCCTATGGCTGGTTGGCCTGTCCTGCCCGGGCCCTGTCCAGGCCTGTGATATGGCCTCTGACCTGCACTTCCCCTGCAGTGCTGAAGATGTGGTGTCCCGCGTGCCTGGCAGCCAGCTCACGCTGGGCTACATGGAGGAACACGGCTTCACTGAACCCATCCTTGTCCCTAAGAAAGATGGGCTGGGCCTGGCTGTCCCGGCCCCCACGTTCTATGTCAGTGACGTTGAGAACTACGTGGGTAAGTGTTGTCCCCATCCCATCTCTTGGGGGCCTGGAGTTGGGAGGCATTGGGGTCATCCACTGAGCAGTGCAGACCATCCCAGCACCCTGGCCACGTCCTGGACGTGAGCCTGGAAGGCCCCGTTCCTTCCTCATTTCTCTGGCTACCACGAGGGGCTAGTCTGGGGGCCTCTTGATTCTCCAAGCCTTGAATTTCACTGTCGTTGGGTCTTAGATGGCATTGCCCTGCCTGGAAGCCCAGGAACTGGGGGTGCCCTCCCCTGCCCTGGCTGCCAGCAGGGACCAGGCTTGCTCCGCTACTCCATGGTCTGTTTCCCCACACTGTCAGGGCCACCGCCCTCTTGGATTCTGCTGGCTCTTGCTGATGCTGGTGGCAGCTGCCTTGTGTGTCCATATGTGGCTGCAGCTTGTGACACTCTGTCAGGGCATGTGGGCCAAGGCAGGCATGAGGCAGCACACCTGGGGTGGCTCTGGCAGGACAGGCTCCTCGGTCACTGGACTTAGGTATTCATGGGGCTTCCTGGGGAGAGGCTGGTGGGGAAGGAGGAGAAACCGTGGAAAGACAAGCACCCAGGATGGGAGAGGGGAAGGACGTGGGCCCTGCAGATAAGCAGTCCCGTCTCTCTGAGCTTGATGTCTGAGAAACCCACACTTGGGGGGATGTTGGGGGTTAAAGTGAAATCATCTGTATAAGCCCCCAGGCATGTGGAAGCATCCCCCAGGGAAGCTGTCATGTTCCATTTTAGCAGTGGACACAGGCCACATGCACCCTGGGGCCACCCAGGCTGGGCTCCCAGAGTCACACAGGAAGGACATGCACTAGGGGAGCCGGGGGATCTCAGAGAGGGGCTCGGGAGGCCTCATCCCAGGCTGAAGGTTGTGGTGCTGGGGTCTGTGGAAGAGACTTATTCGGTGGAATCCTTGTCAAGACGGGGAGGGGGTGGGCAGACGGCGGGCCACTGGGTCGGTGTGTGCTGAGCCATGCGTAGACAGGGCCATTGGCCGTCCCCGGCTACCTTGCTCCACCGTGCTGGTGAGTGGCCTCGTCCTGGCTGTCTCTGGGTGTGTTTGTCCTATCAGGCTCATGCGGCCAGTGCTGCCCAGCAGGGCTGCTTTCTCTTTCCATGCCATGCCTGGCTGCCGACCTCATCCAGGGCTGCCCTTGCTGGGCATGGAGCACCAGTGGGAGCTGCCAATACCCAGTGAGCACCTGCCGAGCACTGGACATCGTCTAAGCTCTTCCCAAGTCGCAGCTAATTTCATCCCACTTCAGCTCTGAGAAGTTGGGACCCCACTTTCTCACTGGGGCCAAGGCCACAAGGACCCTGGACCCTCCATAGGTGTCCCTGGAGGAGCAGGAAAAAATGGTCCTTAGAGCTGTTTATTGCTTCTTACAGTCTTTCTTTTTCCTCTTAATTAAAAAAAAAAAAATGGAGTTTTAAAAAACACATCCAAAATGAGAGAAGTGGGCGGCAAGCCCCATGTACCTGGCCCTGGCCACGAACCCCCCAGCTTTCTGCTCATTTTCTGCCAACCCCACTTTCTTCACCCTTGGAGTGTTTTGAAGCAAGTCTCTCCATATGCCTTTTTGCCCATAGAAACTTCAGTACATAGCTCTATTCGGTGATTTTTTAAAATGTGTAATCACAATTTTATCATCACACTCTACGGTGTTAATGATAATTCCTCAGTAGTACCTCAGACCCAGCGGAGGTGGCCCCAGTTCCCTCAAGACAGTCTCCTTACATTTGGCTGTCCGAATCCGAATCAAACACGATCCACACGCTGCATTTGCATTTTTGGGTCCTCCAAGTCTCTTCCTCTACAACAATGGAACAATGGAACAATGGAAGCCCCTAGCTACTTCCATTCTTTGGGTTTGTTGGGGAAAGGGGTTGTGGTCTGGCAAAATTTCTCCTATCTGGGACTTGGTTGTCGGTGTTCCTGTGGCCTGGCTTGTTGGGTCCGTCTGCTCCAGGGGTTTCCTATAAACCCAAGCCCAGAGGCCTGATGGATCTAAGCTCAGGTTCGGGGCGGGTCTCCCCTGGATGGGTGTGCCTCCATCTGTGAGGACACCATCTGCCGTTCACCTCTGGCAATGCTGCCCTGGTGGTCCATGGGGCCTGTGGCCTCCCCTGTCCACAGAAATCCCAGTGGCCTTCACCTTGCTTCCGAGCAGCTGCTGCGGCCCTGGCAAAGGGCCAGTTTGCTCCCTCAGTCTGTTCTCCTCCTGCTCCCGGGGATGATCGTGAGCCTTCTGTACGGAGCTTGCCCTCTTCGGTTATCTGGTGATCCTGCACATACCTGCACTCTAGAAATGAGAGTCAAGAGCCCTACGTTCCTGGAGAACTGGTGTGGTTTCTAGAAATTTCTCCTGACGGCTCATGTGTTAAAGACTTGGTCCCCAGCCTGTGGCACTGTTGGGAAATGGTGGAGCCTTTAAAAGAGGGAAACTCCATCATAGCTCCAGAAAAGGCAGGATAAATGTTTTCCCCCTAATTTGTCAGTGGATCGATTTTTAGAATAATGAGTCGGTATCTATTTTAGTCAGCTATCACTGTAACAAAATGCCTGAGCAATAACTTGAAAAGGGAAAAGGTTTATTTTGGTTCGTTAGCCCCATAACTTTGGACCTCTGATGAGGGTGTCACGTCACAGTGGGTAGAACAGCTGTGTCATGAGCCAGGAAAATGAGGAAGAAGGCCCAGAGTCCCACAGTTCCCTTCAAGGGCGTGACCTCAGGACCTCCCACAAGGTTCCACCTTTTAGAGGCTGTACCATCTCCCAGTAGTGCCGCAGGCTGGGGACACTTATCCGATCCATGGCACTGCCCTAAAAGTGAAGGGTTCCTGACTTTTTGTTCGTAAAGTGTGTTAATCAGGACGTGCTTACACTAAAAGAATTTGTTGATCTGAAATGCAAGTCGACTTGGCATCTGTGTGTTTATCTGTGGACCTGGCCACCCTGGCTGAGGCCTGAGGTTCACCACCTCACAGTGTCTCTGCGTCCTTGTGACAGTTGGGCACCATGAATCCAGTGGAAGGCAGGCAGGAGAGGTTGGCACCCAGAGCCTCAGGGCCGGGCCCACCCAGGGCTGCTGCCATGTGCAAGGGCCCTGAGGGTGCGTGTCCACCCCAGATTCAAGGGAGTCCATACCACCTCCTTGGTGTTCTCATGTCCTGCTGCTGCTTCCCAGGACCAGAGCGGAGCGTGGACGTGACAGATGTCACCAAGCAGAAGGACTGCAAGATGAAGCTGAAGGAGTTCGTGGACTACTACTACAGCACCAACCGCAAGCGGGTCCTCAACGTCACCAACCTTGAGTTCTCCGACACCAGGTGACCAGGCCACCCTGGAGGTGGGGGCTCGAGGGGCCTGGCTTGGGACGGACCCCTACTGTGCGGCAGATCTCACAGCACACACTCGTTCTTCCTGTTTCTCTTTTCAAGTGTGGAAGAGATTCACTGTGAATGGTGCACAGATAGGAGGCAAAGAAGGCCCGCCCCTCGGCTGGGGAGGACCCATGGTGAGGTGTGGAGTGGTCTCTTCTAGAAAATGCACAACGACACACTCATGACACTCACACACAACCACACATACACTCATGACATCTACCTGTGTGCCACTGAGACACTGATTCACCATCACATCCACCCGCTGACACCCACCACACACCCCCGGCACACGTGCACCCTCAAACACACACAGACACTTGCACTCACAGGAACTTCCCTGCCCGCCTGCCCCGTGCCTTGTGCCCTGCCTCCTGGCCAGCTGCCCTCCTTAGGTGGTGAGGTTCAACACAGGTGACCCTGTGGACCTCGTCCCACAGTTTGAGTTCCAGGAGGGTTTTTTGTGATGCTGGGCTGGAACCCCAGCCGGCATGCTGGGCAGGTGCTGCACCTGAGCGGCACACAGCACTCGGGTTGCTGTCTTCAGCCGTAGTCACTGTGGGTGGCAGTGTCCCTCTCATGCTGGTCACATGCTGGCTCCACCCTGTCCTCAGGACTCTGCTCTCTTCCAGGACTGCGTACTTGGCTGTGGCCAGAACCTGCCCTGCCCACCCCCACCTTCAGTTCCCCTGCCCTCAGCTGGCCCTGGGGAGAGAGCTGGAACTCACTAGAGGCTGGAGTGGTTAGGAGTGATTCTGTTCTTGCATCATTTCCACCTTGTCTGCTTCCAAAAAGCACATGAGGTAACCCATGTGCATAAAGGAAGGAGGGGAAAAATCAAAGATCATTGAAAGAGAATACAGGACTACGCCAAGGGCCACAGAAGGAACATAACTGGATGTTGGGTTTAGTTTGAGCCTCCCAACAGCAAAGGCGAAAAGGGGTGGGCTTTGAAAGGCAGTGTGACTCCTGCATGTGCACGAGGAGGACTTGCCTTACGCTGCGCCCGAGGCTGCGTTGCCTGGGTACCGGCAAGGTCCCGAGTCATATCTCCATCAGCTTCCTTTGCTGCCCTGCCCTGGGGTCCTTCCCGAGAGACACCTGGTGACAGAACCAGGGGGACATGGTGCCTTGAGCTGAGTTTCGCCTTGGGCCTCTCAGGGCCATGTTTTACCTCCTGTGTCCCCAGGTCTAATCCAGGGCTTTGGGGGAGCTCTCATGCACCCCAGCACTCTTGTGGGCAGGGGCCAGGGCCCTGGCACAAGCCTGAGAACCTGTCCTGCACCCCCGAGAGGGCCTCTGCTTCACTGGCAAGTCACCCTCCCGATATTGGACACAAAGATGAGGCCAAGCCCAGGGGCCATCTGGGGCAGCTCTCAGGGCCTGCGGTGACCAGTGTGCCCCATGCCTCCCAGGTGCCCAGGGGCGTTGTGCCTGCTGCCTGTCATACAAGCACATGCCTCACATAGCCTCCATCATGGCAGCCTCGGGGCCCACAGGAGCCTGGAATCCTCTCCAACTCAGAAAGGCTGACTGGCCCCCCGGGAGCAGGCCAGCTAAAGAGAGGACCTCTGGGCTGCGTCAGGGTGTGCCGTCAGCTGGCACTTTCAGTGGGCCCTGTGCAGAAGGCTGGGCCAGATCCGCATGGCGAAGACCAAGGCTGCTGCCACAGGGACCATTTCCTGCACAAAGTGCCTTTTATTCTGGGCAGGGACCCCTCCTCAGGCCGGGGCCCTCTCCTGAGTGCAGCAGTATGCTCAGGATGTGGACTGGGGACATGAGGACTCCTGTGGGGATGGTCACAAGAAGGTTGCTGGAGATTTAAGGGTGAGGGTCTGTGACTGAAGTCAGGGTGGCAGGCCCAGGCTTGTGACTGTGGCAGTGTTTTGATTTAGGGTCTCTAAGCAGAGGACTTGCTGGCGTGGTGGTGCACGCCTGTAATCCCAGCAACTCAGGAGGCTGAGTCTGGAGGATCGTGAGTTCAAAGCCAGCCTCAGCAACTTATCGAGGCCCTAAGCAACAGGATGTGGCTCAGTGGTTCAGGGCCCTGGGTTCAATCCCTGGTACAAAAAATGAAAAGAAAAGAAGATAGAGAATTCCCTTCCGCTAATTGGGAAAGACTCAGGTAGAAATAAAGATTTTATTTCTTCTGGATTCTGGGGGTTACAACACTTGCCTAGAAGACACACACAGAGGTCAGAACGCACTGGTGGGGAGAGAGAGGGACCCAAGAGCCACCGACTTTAAGGGGTCCAAGGTGTTATTCAAGCCCGCCTCCTGTGGGGGTGGAGCTGGTGGCTCCCAGCAGCGGGCACGGCTCCACAATCTCACTGTTACTGAGAGGTGGTCACAATAGAAGGTCTGCATAGCCCAGGAGGGAGTTGGGGCCACCAGGGCCAGTTAAGCAGGCTGAATGTCACAGTCCCATGGGGAGGTGGTCACCAGGGCAGGTATCTGGACCAGCCACACTGAGGAAGTGCAGGAGGCTAGGAACTGGAGACTGAGGGGTGACTGAGCATGACTTGTGGGGTGGGAAGGCCCAGCTGTTGTTGAAAGGAGATGTAGAGGCAGCGTCGGGGTTTAAGAACTCACCGCCAGTCTCATCAGAGCGTGTGGCCGTCACGTTGGGATGGAGAAGGAGATCTAAAGGGCACTGTAGGAGCCTCTGATGGAGCCACGAGGATGTGAGGAACTCTGTGGCCTGAGACAGCAAAAAACTCCAAGCCATGGCTCTCCAGGGTGGCCAAAATGTCACCACCCAGGTGCTGCTGGCCTTGACATTTCGATGCAGTGTTATGCATTTTATGCAGGACAGTGACATTTAATTGAATCAAAGGCTGCCTTCACCTTTGCCCACGCTCCATGGGATGAGTTAGCAGGGTTTTTCTGTGCACTGATGTGGCAGAGTCCCAGCTGCCTGTCCTGTGCTCTGGAGAGCAGTGGCTTTCTTCAGGTGAGGACCCTGGACTCTCTTAAGCCATAGGAACCCCAGTGGCTGGCTCCCCAGTTCCTCTGGAAAGGAATTCTCCCCCTGGGCTGGCCGGTTCCCAGGCCTTCTCCTCCTGCTCTTCTGAATGTGGAGGCCAGCGGGCTCATTTTGCCCTCTGCCATCTTCGGTTTGCCTGTCAGTGACATAGGAGCAATGTCATATGGTCCACAGGCTGTGGCACCATGTGTGTGACATGCCTCACAGCTCCTTGTCTGCCCCAGGCATAAAAAAATGGAAGCACTGTTTCCATCACCACTGAATGTCCTCTCCTGCCCCCAGAATGTCCAGCTTTGTGGAGCCACCTGATATTGTGAAGAAGCTGTCCTGGGTAGAAAACTACTGGCCTGATGATGCACTGCTGGCCAAGCCCAAAGTGACCAAGTACTGCCTGATCTGCGTGAAGGACAGCTACACGGACTTCCACATCGACTCGGGGGGAGCCTCCGCCTGGTACCATGTGCTCAAGGTGAGCCCAGCCCCCTCAGCAATGGCTCGCCTGCATGCTCCCGTGGTCCATCTGCAAGATGGTCTGCAGTGCCCCAGAAGTTACCCCACAAGAGGGGCACTGGCATATGTGGCCCTGGGACAGGAGGCTGTGGAGACATATCTGGGTGGGGGAGGGGGTGCATCTGGGACCCGTGGCATGCTTATGCCTCTTTTTCTTCATGGGACCGAGGCTCATTAGCAGTTGGGTGAGACCACTGGGTGGCAAGTGAGCGGAGAATGTAGAGAGGTGTTGGGAAAACTTCCAGAAGGGAGCCAGAAGACAAAGGAGGTGCCAGGACAACAGACACCCTAAGCTTTGGGCTCCACCAGCTACAAACTGAGTTTCTCCACAGCACCCAGGCTTGAGTTGGGGTGATGGCCTTGGGCCAGTTCTGCAGTGTCCTCTGAGCCTATCTTTGACCCAGTGCACAAAGTCCTGGGTCCCCCTGCTTGGTGTGTGGAGCCCTGCCTGGGAAGTGTTGGCTAAAGTGTTGGACCTGTCGTCCAGCCCAGAGCCCAGCAGCTCTTAAGAGCAGAGCTGCCTAGGACTTCTGAGTAGTGGGGTGCAGATTTGGTTTCTTACTGGGAGCACACACATGGATAGTTCCACAGATGTGGATGTGGGTTTGTGGGGTACTTCCCCCAACCCCCCCTGTGCTGGGGCTCATCCACCTAGAATTTCCCTCACACACACACACCTGGATTGCAGGTAGGAATGATGGGCCTGGCAGGATGCTTTCCAAGTCAGGCCCCATCACAGGCCTTCCAGTAGCCCCCACCTGTCACTTCGGGCACGGGGTGGGCCCTGCCCCTCCATCTCCCATTGTACCCGGCCCCAGGGGGGCTCCGTTTCCCTTTTCCTCAGTGTCCCAACCACCAGGCAGGCTCTGCCCGCCCCACAGCATCCTCAGCCCCGGTGGGATCTGCCCCATGTCCCTGGCATTGTGGCTCTGCCCATGGGCTCTCTTGGCAGGGGGAGAAGATCTTCTATCTCATCAGGCCGGCCTCGGCCAACATCTCCCTGTACGAGCGCTGGCGGTCGGCCTCCAACCACAGCGAGATGTTCTTTGCCGACCAGGTGGACAAGTGCTACAAGTGCATCGTCAAGCAGGGCCAGACCCTCTTCATCCCCTCAGGTGAGCATGCCGGCTCTGGGCTTGCCAGCGCTCCTCGTGGTCACAGCTCTGCCCTGTGCTGTGTCCCAACCACGGCTGCCCGTTCCAGCCTAGTCCTTACAGAGGAACCAGCGGTGGCCTCTGTGGTAGCAGGGGGCCTGGGTGCCAATCCTGTTTTGGTCAGCACTGGGACTGCCTCTGGGCTGTGTGGTCTACTCCCCAGGGCTGAGCCGCCAGCCTGGGAGACCCGGCTCAGAGAGCCCAAGGTGGTCGGAGCAGCCAAAATCAAGGAGGCCAGCACTGAGGAAGGAGGCCAGGGATCTGCCCGTTTGGAAGTGTTTTTTAAGGGGTGTGTTGAACCAGTGTAGGAGAAAGCAGGTCTCAAGCAGCTGAGTGTCCCTCAGATTCTTCTGCAAGAGTAAATTCCAGACTTCTCTTGCTTCCCCCATAAGTAGTCCACTATCTGAAAGACTTCCTTCCTTTTAAAGTAACATAGTTACAATCCTGGTGTCCTTCCTTTAAAAGTGAACAATTAATCACAAGCTCACAGCATCATCAGATAGCCAGTGAATGTTTGGATTTTCTAATGGTGATATTTTTTTTTCTATTTAAATTCAGAATCTCAGAGTTTGACTGATTTCCAAGCCTCTGAATCTTTGTTATCTCCAGGGCCCCTCCTTCCCTCCCTGTCCCTCACAGTCACAGTTATTTCAGGAAGAGCTATGGATTTCCCAGAGTCTGACCCTGGCTCCATCCCCAAGGATAGCCTGGGGGCAATGCCAGCTCCCAGGGAGAGCAGAAGCCCCCTCTCAGTTGCCCCCTGCCTGTGCATATGGAGGTCTGGGACTTAGGCACACTCTCTGTGTGGTGCAAGGCTTGACCTCAGCCACCTTTGGTTCCCAGCCCTCAAAGGGTGGGGTGGGGCTGGGACCAGAGAGCTCCGTACTGGTGAGCAGCCTGGTAGGTGGGGGCACCGAGGCATAGGCTGATAGGCCTGGAGTCCATGCTGGCCAGGGGAGGCCAGCGCTGGTCTGGAGCCTGGACAGGCAGCTCCTGAGTGCATGGAGCAAGGTGGAGCCTCGCCTCATCCCTGTCTCTCTCTCTCTCAGGCTGGATTTACGCCACGCTCACCCCCGTGGACTGCCTGGCCTTCGCGGGACATTTTCTCCACAGCCTGAGTGTGGAGATGCAGATGAGGTAGTGCCACCAGTGCCATCTGCTCTCAGGGCTCTGCTCGGCAGGGTTCCCCTCCAGCCGGGTTGGTGCGATGGACATCTTGGCCTGAGTCCTGGCTGGGCCCAACCTGTGGATGGCTCTAGGCATCATTCCCAGCCTTGCTGGGCCTCCTCATGCTATGGAGAGAGGGCAGATTAGCTCCATGGTCTCACAAGGTCTTTGGGGGGCTGGGGCTGGACCGTCCAGTGGTGGTTTGAGGTCATTGAAAGCTGCTGCCACCTTTCCTGGGCTTTGGCTGAGATCCCTAGGAGCTACAGCCCTCTGCATCCAGCCACGGTGGTTGTCCCAGTGTGTTCCTCTGGTGTGTCTTGGCTGTGTAGGACCCAGGGGAGGCACTGCTGGCATGGCTTGGGTTGTGTGGCCATGGCCCTCTAGAATGGCCTGCTGGTTACACTAAATGATTCTTGGCTGTGGCTTCCAGGGCATATGAAGTGGAAAGGAGGTTGAAACTGGGCAGCCTGACTCAGTTTCCCAACTTTGAAACTGCCTGCTGGTACATGGGGAAGCACCTGCTGGAGGCATTCAAAGGTACGGCCATCTCAGGTTTGGCGTTTGAGCTGTCCCTGTGACTCGGGGTGGACAGAGCTGGGGTGGGGCTCTCTGTCCTGGTCTGGGTGCTGCTTTCCTGCAGCCTGATCATAGCCCCTTGGGAACAAGAAGGTGGTTGGGGTTGCTTGGTGCAGGACTGTGGGGACAGCCCATGGCCTGTCTCCCCTCCCGCAGTCCTTTGCTAGGGCAGGGCTGGGGTACTGGGTGGAGAGGGAAGAGCCGGGGGGTCTGTATCTGGAGCCTGGTGGGCAAGCTGCAGGTGAGATAGCAGGAGGATGGCAGGAGGACTGACCCTTCCCCTCGCAGGGCAGGCCACCAGGTGGGTGGGCGCCCCAGGTTCCAAGAGGAACCGTTGGCAGTTGGGCGGGTGGCTGTGGGCAGAGGCCTCTGGAAGGCAGGGCCCTGGGCACCCTCCAGCCTGCTGCTGGGCTGGGTGCCCACCCAAGCTAATGCACCATCTCCTGCCCAGGTTCTCACAAATCTGGGAAGCAGCTGCCCCCTCATTTAGTCCAAGGAGCTAAAATTCTCAATGGTGCTTTCAGGTCATGGACAAAGAAGCAGGTAGGTAGCAGGTCACTTGTGTTCTTGGACAGGGGCGGGGGTGACAGGCAGCGGCCATATCCAGGGTGTGTCCTCCTTAGTGGGTGGCAGGTGGGTGGCTCTTGCCTGCCCATTCTGGCCCAGGGAGTACTTTCATACCACTCACAGAGAGCAGTCTCCTGCCCGCTGAGGCCACCATCTGGGACTCCTGAGGGGTGGGGTAGACATAGGTAGGTTGAGAGTGCCCCCCCATCCAGGGCTTTGGTGGGGATGGCACTATGCAACTGGAGAGGGCAGGGGGTCCTGGGAGCAGCTGGCCCAATGACTGGGCATCTGGATCTGGACAGGGAATGCTGGGGACACCCTTGGGCCCTCCTACTTAGGAGCCACACTACCTGGTGCAGGTGCAGTCCCCCCTTCCCAGTCAACTTGCTGTGACCTGGGCTGTGCACCTGCTTTGGCCACCTCATGACCCCCTGGTGCTGGCCCCTTAGGCAGCTGTCCTCAGGCAGGCCCAGGGCAGCCTGCTTCCCATTTCTGTTCTTATTGCCTGGAGTGTAGCTACGGAGAGGGTGGATCTGGCCCAGCCCTGGGCACCCTTGGAACATTGTCTCCTGCTGGGCTCACACTGTGTAGAGCTACCTGGCCACCTGATGGCTGCCTCCCAAGGCAGGGGTCGCCGGCAAGAGTCCACAGTTTGACAAGGTGGAGCCTAGGCAGGGAGCCCAGTGTGCAGCCTGACTTGCTCATGGGTCAGGCAGCTGGAGAGAGGCAGCCAGGGCCATCCTGTGGCCACTCTCTCTCCTGGGCTTTAAGACTGGGGATTGTCCAGGGGACCTCACCTCAGCTTCCTGGTCAGGAGAAGGGACAGGCCCACATTCACCCCACAGGCTGCTCAGGGTGGCCTTGGGTGAGGACCTAGCCCCTGGGACTCACGGCTTTCTTGCCAGGCAGGGTTCCAGGACGCTGTGCTCCATGGCAGCCTCCACCCCATGACAGTTGGGGTGGCCGCAGTCCTGCCTGGATGGGAAGGAGGGGAAGAGCCTGGAGGGCAGGGCAGGGGCCAGGGAGCCACAGAGGCTAGAACTGGCGCTGACTCCCAGTCCCCGCAGGCCCTGGCCGAGCACGAGGATGAGCTCCCGGAGCATGTCAGGCCCTCTCAGCTCATCAAGGACCTGGCCAGAGAGATCCGGCTCAACGAGGTGAGGCTATGCCAGGGCTCTCCAAGGACCTGGGATGAGGGTGGGTGGATCTGTCCTCTGGGTCTATGAGCCAGCCTGACCTAGAGCTGCCCTCCCGGGTGGCTCACCACTTGAGGGTCCACTCCCAGGTCTGGAGCTGGGCTTGGCTCTGGTGCTGGTACACAGAGTGAGAGGTGGACGGGGTCTTCCACAGCTCCCACATGGTGGGGACACCCAGCAGGAGAAGCCTCTGTGTCCAGCCTCTCGATGCCCTTGTGAGCCTGGCAGAGCCTCGCAGCCTCCTGTGCTTGGGGGGACTGAAGAGCCTAAGCATGTGAGGGATCAGGTGGCTGATGGTGTCACATGATGGCATGGGGTGGGCGTATGTCACATGGTGGTGTGGGGTGGCTGTGAGTGTGTCACAAGATGGTGTGGGGCGGGCATGAGTGTGTCACATGGTGGTGTGGGATGGGTGTGAGTGTCACATGGTGGTGTGGGATGGGTGTGAGTGTCACATGGTGTGGGATGGGTGTGAGTGTGTCACGTGTGGGGCAGGTGGGAGTGTGTCAGTGGCATGGGGTGGGTGTGAATGTGTCAAGTGGTATGGGGCGGGTGTGAGTGTGTCACACAGTGGCGTGAGGTGGCTGTGTCACATGGTGGCGTGGGATGGGCGTGAGTGTGTCACAGGGTAGTGTGGGGTGTTGCAGGTAGGTCGCAGGGTGGTGTGGGGTGGGTGTGCTTCTCTGCCTCCCTGAGTCCTGGTGTGGGGACCCTCCTGGCTGGGGCCGAGGAGCACAAGTGACCCTCTCCTCTCCCACCCCAGAATGCCTCCAAAATCGTCCGACCAGAAGTGAATGTTGTCGCCTCCTCAGATGAGGTCTGTGACGGGGACCGGGAGAAGGAGGAACCACCATCTCCCATTGAGGCCACCCCACCTCGATCCCTCCTGGAGAAGGTGTCCAAAAAAAAGACGCCCAAGACTGTGAAGATGCCCAAGCCATCCAAAATTCCCAAGCCCCCAAAGCCCCCCAAGCCCCCGAAGCCCCCCAAAACTCTGAAGCTAAAGGATGGAGGCAAGAAGAAGGGAAAGAAGTGCCGGGAGTCCGCCTCGCCCACCATCCCCAACCTGGACCTGCTCGAGGCCCACACCAAGGAGGCGCTGACCAAGATGGAGCCGCCCAAGAAGGGCAAGGTGGGGCTGCTGTGCACCTGCTGGGCTTCTGGCTGGTGGGGACACTGGGCCACCATGTCCTTGCCTCCAGGGACTCGTGCCTGTGTGGGGAGGGGTGCAGTGGTGAGGTGATGTCCCAGAGTGTGCGGGGTCTTGTGGTGGCATGGTTTTCTGTGGACACTCTTCCCTGCCCACTCCAGCCCAGACTGGCATCCAGGCCCGGACCCTGGCAGTGGACTGTGCCCAGCAGCAGTGGCACAGGGGAGGCCGCATTGCTGTTGCCATGGCCGGGGCTGCACCGGGAGGGCCAACCAGCACGGGGGGGGGCCTTCCCGGAGGGGACCCAGCTGGGAATCTGAGATGTTGTTCCTGGGGCTGAGGTGTCCACACAGAAGCAGCGTGGAGACCCTGGAGCAGGGGAGAGAGAAGGGCCCAGCCAGGCACCACTCTGTCTGCAGGGTCTTAGGTCTTAGGGTTGAATGGACGATGGACCGATGAACAGATGGATGACGGGCAGATGGCTGGAGGGGGCTGACTGGGTCGCACACGGGCAGCAGGAGGCCCGGGCTCGTGCGGCCAGGCTCGGATGCTACAAACCAAGGGAGTCCCACTCTCCCTCCGTGTCTGCCTTTGGGTCATGAATGCTCATTTTCTAGGCTCCGAAGAGTGTCCTGAGTGTTCCCAACAAGGAGGTGGTCCACACACAGAACGATGTGGAGCGGCTGGAGATCCGGGAGCAGACAAAGAGCAAGTCGGAGGCCAAGTGGAAGTACAAGGTGTGATGTGTGCGCGTGTGCTGAGTGTGAGCAGAGGTTGAACATGACGCCCTGCATGTGTGAGGGCGTGTGCAGCATGCAGCTGCCCATGCCCAAGGGGTGGTGCCATGAGGCACCGCTGCAGGCCTGCAGGGCGTGGTCCCCATGGGCCACCTTCTGTGGGGCAGCATGGATGCAGGAGCCAACATGTCATGCTGTGGGGTGGCGTGTCAGCATCTTCACCATCAGTGCTCTGGTGTGCGCCCATGCTCCCTGGGGGCCAGGCAGCTTCCCAGGCAGGTCCTACAGGCCTGGGGCCGGGCAGCCTCTGCCCACTGCCCTGCCCGTGGGCTCAGCAACGGCCCTGGTCTTACTTTCAGAACAGCAAACCCGACTCTCTACTGAAGATGGAGGAAGAGCAGAAGCTGGAGAAGTTGCCCCTGGCTGGAAACAAGGACAAGTTTTCTTTTTCTTTCTCCAACAAAAAGCTCCTGGGGTATGTGAGGGCTTAGATGTGGGGGTGACTCCACGGGCAGCCTGCCCCCGAAGCACACCACACACGCTGCACATGCACCATGTCACATAGGCGAATGCTGCACATGCCCCTGTGCCTCACACACACACCACACAGGCACCCCACAGCACAGCCGGCAGATCCCAGCCTGTCCGTCATACACGTAGAAATCCAGTGGACACTCCCTGCCCTGCACATTGCACTGCCACAGCCCATGTGTATGGCCCCATCATGCACATGCACACTGCGTCATGACCACACCCCAACCCCCCCACACCCACATACCACCTGCACGTCTCACACACACACACACACACACACACACACACACACAGCCTTGGCGGATACACCCTCGGCTGGGCTCTTCTGCCTCCAAGCCGCTGACCTACTCCCTGCAGATCTGCACGTGGCACACCTGGTCAGGGCCCAGACACCAGGAGAGCTGAGCCTCTGCTTTCAGCTTGCCCCGCCTGTGGGGCAGGCTGGGCGGGGCAGCCCATGGCGGGCAGGGAGGGAGCCTGAGTTAACTGACTGGATGTCATGAGGCACTGAGGTGGTCAGCAGGGGTCAGGTCCTGGCCCTTGCAGCCCAATAACCAGTGGGGTGCAGCAGCATGAACCCAGCAGTCTCATGTCGACCCAAAATCGTGGCTGTGATGGGTGCCATGGGGAAGGGTTTGTGGGCCCCTAGGTGCGGAGGCCTGTCCTCTGTGGGAGTCAGGAGGGCTTCCTGGAGAAGGTGGCACCTGCCCTGGAGCCACACAGGCCTCAGCATGGGAGCCAGGGGTGCTGTGGGCTTGGGAGCCGGCTGTAGGAACTTCCAGGCTCCAGCTGCAGGTGGCCAGCTCTGCCTATCCCGGGCACAGACGTGTCCCCCTAAGGCAGATCCTGGTGGGAGTGGTGGCCACTTTTCTGCAGTGGCCACTGACTGATTTAGCTGGGTCTCAGGTTCCTCATCCAGGATGTGGGAGGAGAAGGCCCCTCCGGTGGTGGAGAGATGGGCAGGTGCCAGGGCCAGTGAGAGGTGTGCCCGCAGGGGCAAGCCTGCATGGTGTGGTCTTGGTGCCCTGACTTGATAGCAGGTCTCAGGGAAGCTTTTCAGTGGGATCAGTTCCTTGATGGTGCCGTGGAGTTTAGAAGATGGGGGTGAGGAAGGTGAATGTGACTCCAGCTGTGCGTGCCCCCGTACACACGCGTGTGTTCTGTGCTCAACTTTACGGCAGCTGGACGCTGCTCTCCTCCAGGAGCACTGGAGGCCGCGGGGCCACCCCACACACTGTCCACATGCCAGCCTTTCCCTTCACATAGAGCTGGAGCTGCATCTGAAGTTCAGGCATTTCTGCTGCTCCCTGCTGTCCCTGCTATTGAGCGAGTCCTGGAGTCCCTGGGGCCCAGGCTGGAGCTGCTCCAGCTGTGTATGGGGTGCTTCTTGCCTGGAGCAGTCCTTCCTGGCCCCAGCAGAGATGAGTTTTGTGTTTCCTAACCAGGGCAGGTACACCTGGCCCTGAAGGTATCTTCCCAAAGAGCTTGCAGAAGACAGGACGGTTGGTGTTCCCCCAACCAAGACTGGTTTCCCCTGGGTCAGGTTCCCCAGCAGGCTGGCAGAGGGCCCTGTGGGGGCACAGGCACAGCACTTGAACTGTCCTGGGAGGAACTTTCTCTGTACCTCATGAGCTGGTGTCAGGATCACACCCCAGGCGACATGGCTTGAAGAGGTGGCTGTGGGCTTGGGCAGTGATCCCTCCTATGGACAATGTAGACTGAGGGTCCCACAGCCCCAGCCTTGTCTCCTGCCAACTGCTCAGCCTCCAAGGGATGCTGGGACCAGGGTCCCGTGGGAGATCCCTACGGCGTGCTGACCTGCTCCCTTCTGCCCCGCAGTTCCAAGGCCCTCAGGCCCCCCACGAGCCCTGGTGTGTTCGGGGCCCTGCAGAACTTCAAGGAGGATAAGGCCAAGCCCGTGCGGGACGAGTATGAGTACGTGTCGGATGACGGGGAGCTTAAGATCGACGAGTTTCCCATCAGGAGGAAGAAGAATGCCCCCAAAAGGGACTTATCCTGTGAGTGCAGTCTGGGTGTGGGTGGGAGACTTGGGGGCCTATCCTGACTGTGAGAGAGGTCCCTACTGGCCAGCCCCACCCAGGGTCCTGGGGGACTCATGTCTGCTCTGCTTTCAGTCTTGTTGGACAAGAAGGAGGTTCTTCCCACGCCTGTCACGAAGCCAAAGCTGGACTCGGCGGTGTACAAGGTGAGCTTCCTTCCATGGCCAACTCTAGGGGGCCAAGGTGGGAGCCCGGCCCCTCAGTGGAGTGGTCCTTGTGTTTCCACTTGAGGTGATGAGGAAATCTGTCCTCACCCTGCCCTTCCCTGAGTGTTCTTATGGAGAGGCTGTGGGCTGGCTCAGATATGGGGTTGGCATAGGAGGGACAAGCGCCTGCCTGAGCCTTTGGCCACCTGAAGAGCCATGCCTCTCAAGCCAGAGCCACCACTCAGGGAGATAAGAGCAACAAGATGTTCCTGGGTGGAGTCTGGGGGAGAGGACTGGTAGAGAGGGGGTTTTTACTAAGATGACCTCTAAGAACACCATGCAGAGGCCCTCTCTGAGGATCTGGGGTCTCTGCCCCAAGAGCCACTTGCCAGGGAGCCGATGTGGAGCTGCAGCTGTTGCCAGGGGCCTGGAGTTCTTGGGGGGCTGCAGGGACTCCCCATGCTCTGCTCCTCTAGCTGCGGCAGCTTCACACTAGGTCATGTAAGACCTCTTGTGTGGAGATGGTGTAGGTTTGAAGATGATGTGGTTCTCGTGGTCCTGGGTTCTTAGACAGCTCTGGCACCCTCGCCAACCCTGAGTGTCTGGCTAGCTCCTCCCTCAGCTTGGGGAGGGGGTGGGGGCCTTGGGCAGACCCCATCCATTTCATCAGAAAAAGAGGTCTCTTTAAAAACTTCATAAACTTATTTTTCTCCCTGAAGGGAAAAAGTAACCCCGTCCTCCTTCCAAGCCCCCACCCTGACCAGCAACTTTGTCCCTGTGCAGCAGAGTGACGACTCCTCGGATGAGGGCTCTCTGCACATTGACACAGACACCAAGCCTGGACGCAACGCCAAAGTCAAGAAGGAGAGTGGGAGCTCGGCGGCCGGCATCCTGGACCTGCTGCAGGCTAGCGAGGAGGTCGGGGCACTGGAGTACAATCCCAACAGGTGGGCCCCGCACGCCCTGCAGCAGCCGGGCGGGTGCCTGTGGGTGCACAGCTGGACCCTGGGCACGGGCAGGGGACATGCCATGGGGTGGAGACTCTGGTAACTGAGTCGGCATTTGAGAAGGGCCGTGCCTGTCTCTGACAGCTGCAGATTCCCACGGGTAAGGAAATAGGCTCAGAGGGCTCAGGCCCCTCACTCGCCCAGACCACAGCTCCGACGGAGCTGAGACAGGTCTGGGATCATGGTCTCCCTTAGCTTTGTGGGTTCCTGACATGTTGTCTGGTGCTGGGCTCTGCTGTCCTGGAATGAGCCCTGGTCCCTCATTGTACCTTGGCCTGAGGAAGGCAGGGCCCTTGTGACCTGTTGGGTGCCAGCTCAGTTTCCCAGATCTGCGTTTTAGTCTCTCTGGTTTCCGGAGTTGACTCCCTAAACCATGCGGCTGACAGCTCATCGTGGCCTCAGGCTGCTCTGGGGCAAGTGGAGGCTGAAGCTTGGGCCTGCTCTTAGATGACAGAGGGGTTCTGGAAAGGTGGATTAAGAGCTTGATTGAAGAGTTTTGCTAAGTCAGTTGGCTGTATTTTGTTTCGTAAATTACTGTTTTGCAAGCAGTATTACATACATTCACATCCAGCAGCCGCAGGCACTTTCTTTCAGTGGGAGTGAAGCATGACCGGAGGGTTCCACAGCACCTTGGGGGACAGATTTCCTGCTTGGCATGAGGTCATTTCTGTTCTGTCCTCACTGCAGAGATGATTGCTGCCAGAAGGTGAAGCCTGGCTGCTGCCCCTCGAGAGGCTGCAGCCCTGCATGGGGCTCCCAGCAGCCTGGCAGGGGCTGCTTGCCTTGGGGTAGGAGGCCTCTGCTGGCTGATGCCTCCAGGACTGACCTTGAGGTCTGGAGAGGACCCTGACACCCTGGAGCCCCCATGGCCTCCACAGAGAGGGATGGAGGCCAGGGGGTGGGGTGAGACTGAGGCTACCCAGGATAAAGTCAGATGGGGCTGAGAGCCTTGGCCTGGGCCACCAGGTCCCTTGCTATGGATGCTGTGGAGAGGGGACTCATGAGAGGCATAGAGTGGGGACAGAGACGGAGAAGTTCTGTGCCACATCTGCAAGGAGGTGCTGTGTCTGAGCCCAGGAGGGGGTGGCCCATCTGCTGCTGAGAAACCCAGAGCAGCCCAGCCCTGTGCCTCTTGGGAACGGGCCCTGCACGTGTGCACACGAGCACACGTGCCTGGGGGCCTCCGAGCCAGCGGCCCCCCAGCCTGCTGCGGGCAGACCCTCTCCTGAAGTCTCCCATTTGGAGTGTGGGTCAGTGTTTGATGGTCCATTTGCTCTGTTTTAAGTACTAGCTGTTGGGAAAAAAATAGCTAAAGAAAATGGAGGGAAATATGTTAATTTCTGGTGGATGGTTTGCTTAGTGTTTACCGCTGGGAAAGAAAGGAGAGGATTCTGGTATGATAATTGGAGGATTAAAGTATTATTTTCCATGCTGACTGCTTAAACTTTGCTCATTGATTCACCAGTGACCGTGTGGAGGGACGGGCTGGGCGTGAGGTCCCCACCCTCCGGGGTCGCCCAGATGGCATGGGTGAACAGTTTACTTCCGTGCAGCCTCCGTTGGGGGCCCCTCCACCTGTGTTTGGGACCCTCGTGGTGGGTGTCCTCCATCCGTCCCTCCATGGCCTTGGTGGGGGCAAGGCAGGCGCTCGTGCAGAGGGTACAGAGCAGATAGCTCCTGTCCCTGCTCAGAGAGGTCAGTGAATATGGGGCAGCTGCTGGCCTCAGCCCCGCAGCCAGGGGGGCTGCTGAGGGGCAGCTGAGGGGCATCTCCCAAGGAGCTCAGTGTTGTCATCTGTACTTGATTTTCATTGCTGTGGCGGTGGCCTGGGAGGCGGTTTTCATGGAGGTCAGTGGAGGCTGGTGGCTCAGGGAAGGGACCCTCAAAGGGCTGTGGGCCTGGGCCTCACGCAGAGTACCCTGCAGGCAGGTTTCGTGCAAGTTTGCCTGGCGCCTCCAGGGGCATTTATGCGGCTGGGGGCGGCATCTCCCTGGCACCCTCTGGCAGGCCCCATTCTTGGAACTCACTTGCTTCTGAGCAGCAGCTTCTCCAGGTCCCTGGTGCTTCAGCCCCTGTCTGGGCAGCGTGCCCTCCACTGCCCTGGCCTCTCCTTGTCTCCCATGAGGGGCTCTGGATGCACAAGCCTCCCTCCCCGACTCAGAGGGCCTTGCAGGCCTTGACATGGCGGTGTGTGCCCGCCACCACTGTGGCCAGTGTTCTCTCCTGGGCTCCACGTGCCTTCCTCACCCTGCTTACCCCTGCTCTCAGCAGCATGTGAGGCCTTCTCATCCCAGTGGGCAGGGGAGGGCGAGGGGGGCTGGCTGGAGAGAGGACGGTGCTGACGCAAAAGAAGTCTCGGAGCAGGGGGCTCAGGGAGTGGAGGGAGAGGCAGCAGGTACTGCGTGCCTCTGGTCTGGGTCCATGGGCACCAGGCAGTGATGGGCAAGGCTGTCCCCGCTGGTGGCAGGACCTACTCTGCAGGCTAGAGTGGGCCACTCTACCGTGGGTGGAAGGGCTACAGGGCAGTGGCCAGGAGGCCCTCTGTCCGGCTGCTGTGGCGTCTGGAGCCCGAGCCTGACTCTGTCTCCGGGAAGGGCCGAAGCACTGGCGTTCTCGGGCTGCTCAGGCCTCTCTGATGCAGACAGGTGGGGCTCCTTCTTTGGGTGGGACAAGGCCCCACAAGGAGGCTGGGGCTGGACCCCATGGGGGGGATGGTGGGAGGCTCCCGAGAATCCCAGGACTTGGCCTTGAGGGACCTAGCCATGTAGCAGCTTCCAGACCCCAGCTCTGTGGAGGGACAGTGGTCCTCCTGTCCCGCCTTTCCCTGAGTCTGGTTTTGGAAGCTGTGTCTGGAAGGAGGGACACCAGTACAGCCAGGAGGAGGTACAGGCACAGGAATGGGGCAGGGGGCGATGAGGATCTGGCCAGAAGGCCAGCTGGGTGCTACGGGTGGTGCTGCCAGGAGCTAGAGGGCAGCAGAGGGCTGGGGAGCGGGGGCCCCCAGAAAGCCTGCAGTCTGCGTGGAAGCTGCCAGGGACGGGGAGGGTCAGGCTGAGGTACAGCTGTGCCTGTCCAGGTGAGGCGGAGGTGCAGATGCAGATGCAAGTGCAGGTGTAGGTGTGGAAGCAGGTCTAGGCATAAGTGCAGGGGTGGGTGCAGGTGTAGATGCAGGTGGGCGTACAGGTGTGGATGCAGCTGGGGTGCAGGTATGGACAGGT
>JAJEJO010000831.1:666161-689284 GCA_020662805.1 Glaucomys volans
GGCAGAGGTGGGGGTTCAGGTGGGGGTTCAGGTGTGGATGCAGGTGGAGTGCAGGTGTGGATGTCGGCACACTTGCAAGTTAGGTACAGGGGAGAGTCTGCCTGGGAGGAGAGGCTGTTCTTTCCATCTAGGGTGGTGAATGGGGAGGTGCCCTGGGAGGTGAGGGGAAGGAAGGCCCCCAGCTAGGGCTGAGGTTGGGGGTCTGTGGTGGGGAGGGCAGCCCAGGTGGCCTGAGGGGTGCCCAGAGCTGGCAGGAGTGCGGGGGGAGGGCTGAGTCTGCGGCCAGCCTCGAGGTGGCAAGCCTGGTGCATGATCATGCAGGACCTGCCACTCCCCATCCACCCGTCCTCCTGTGTGTCTCCCTTCTGTGATCCATTTCTGACCCAAGGTCTCTAGCCCTCCCCAGAGTGTGGCTGAGTGAGCGAGGGGCTGCCTGGCCTCTGTCCGTGGGGTAGTCATCAGTGACACCACCCTCTGCTCCATGCCCCTGCTTGTCGCCCAGGCCAGCAATTATGCAGCCCATGGGCTATGGGCTACTTCAAGTCCAAGTGCCCTAGGCTGGTGGCTCCAGGCTGCAGGCTTGTCCTATGCTGAGGATCACTGTGTACCCTGGGCTGTGGGCTGTGGGCTGAACACTCTGGGCTGTGGACCCAGGGCCATGGCTGAGTCCCTGTCTCTCTGTGTCCCCAGCCAGCCCCCGGCCTCCCCCAGCACACAGGAAGCCATTCAGGGAATGCTGTCCATGGCCAACCTGCAGGCCTCTGACTCCTGCCTGCAGACCACGTGGGGCGCCGGCCAGGCTAAGGGCAGTTCACTGGCCGCCCACGGCACCCGGAAGAACGGAGGTGGCAGCAAGAGCTCGGGCAAGCGGCTGTTGAAGAGGTCCGCCAAGAACAGCGTGGACCTGGACGACTATGAGGAGGAGCAGGACCACCTGGACGCCTGCTTCAAGGACTCGGACTACGGTGCGTGGCACTGCGGGGCAGGGGTCACGTCAGGGGCTGTGCCTGCTGGCGACTGACTTGTCCTGGAGGCCTGCAGAGCGGGGCCCATTTTTATTTTGAGATATGACTTCTAGGTTACAAAATCCACCCTTAAACGTTGGCAAGTCGGTAGCCTTTGGGGTGTGTGCATCCACAGCCACCATCAATTTCACCTCCCCAAAGAAAGCCCTGTCCCCTCAACAGTCTCCCCACTTCCCCGCCCCGGGCAGCCTGTGACATGTGCAGGTCTCCATGGGTTTGTCTGCTCTGGACTTTTCACACCCCCAGATCATACAGGCGACCTTTGTGTGCTCTGTGACTCAGCTCCGTGTCCTGAAGGTCCCTCCGTGCTGTGGCCTGTGCCAGGGTCTTTCTCTCTTTGAGGCTGGCGGGTCCCTAGTCATACGGATGTAATGCATTTGTGCATCGGGGGCCTTGCCTGGCTCTTGCTTTGGCTACTGTGAATGGCGCTGCTGGAAACAGGCATGTGCCTGCTCCCTCCTGGCCTGGGCCCTCGCCCCTCTTGGCTGCATTCCTAGCAGGGCGGTTGCTGTGTCACAAGTCACTATGTGCTGGGCTCTCTGAGGGCCTGCCCCCCAGGTTTCCATGCACCTCCACCATTTTATAGTGACAGGACTTTGAGATCATCGTGTCCACCCTGTCTCTGTGTAAGATGGAGAAACCAAGGCCCAGGGTGGCACTGTGGCCCCCTCTGAAGTCTGGCAGTGAGTTAGAAGCTGGCTGTGGCTCTGGCATCCTGCCGTGACACGGCCTCTGCTGGCCTCCTGCCGTGACGCACAGCCTCCCTCTCCCACCACGCCATGTGGTCAGGCTCAGGCTGGGCTCCGTAGAGCTGTCTTCAGCCCCAGCCAGAGGGCTGAGGGCAAGGACCTGCTGCACGCCGCAGGGAGGGCTCTGGGTGTGGTGTGCTGGGGCAGGCCCACTGCTCCTAGGGCTGGACATGCCTTGGCCCTTGGCTTAGTCCAGAACCTTCTTCAACCCCCATACTAATGGCCAGAGGCTGTGGTCTTGCCAAGCTGGGCCACCGTGCGCTCAGAGCTCCCACACACCAGGCTGGCCAAGCCCCACATCTGGTGGACAGATTTGGGCCTTGCTGTGGGCCCGCCCTGGTTGACGAACAGACTGACAGCCCAGTGGACTCCTGTTTTCTGCACTCACCGGGGTGCGGAGTGTGGGCTTCTGCTGCTGCCTCCAGTCACGGGTCCCGGAGGTTCATCTGCAGGCCTTGCAGGCTGAGGGACCGTGACCTGCAGTGCAGGGTCCCCTTCAAGTCACAGTGCAGGGCAGCTCCCGCTGGCTGCCATGCTGCTATGCAAGGCCCCTCCTCTGAGACTCGCTGGGCAGGTGTGGGGGACGCAGAACCCCCCACGCCCTGGTCTTCGATGGTGGCAGACTGATCACCAGCCATGCTGCAGCCCCAGCTGTGCCCTTGGAGCTGCTGTTCTGTGGGAGCTGAGGGCCTCCCTGGTCCCTGCCACAGCCGGCCTTGAGGTGGCCTCTGGGCCTCAGGTCTGTGGACACTGTGTGGACAGTGGTCCTGAAGCACCAGGCTGGGTGGGGGGTAGATGTGGCACCTCCTCCTTGTCTGGAGACTCTTGGGGTTCCTGTGCCCACACTCAGGGCATCCCTGCATGGCCAGCCTGGGGATGGGCCTGGGCACCAGTCAGGAAGGTCACTGCCCTGCGGCCCAGCTGTGCCTGGCAGCTCATGGGCCGCCCTCCCACTGCCTCCCTCAGTTTACCCCTCCCTGGAGTCCGACGAAGACAACCCCGTGTTCAAGTCGCGGTCGAAGAAGAGGAAAGGCTCGGATGACGCTCCCTACAGCCCCACAGGTAGTGCCAAGGGAGCCACTGGCACCAGCCTGCAGGCATCCTGTCCCAGTCTCTGGCCACTGAGGGCGTGGCTCGGCCCGGTGCTGGTCCTGTCCCAGTTGCATGGTCTGTCCTGAGGGAGGGACTGGTCAGCTGGCTGCAAAGGCATGACTGGGGCTCTGCTTTGGGTCTCAGGACCCCAGGCCAGATTCCTGGAAAGCCCCTGGGGTTGGCCCCTCTCCTCCAGGAGCCCCCATAAGTGAGGGGCTTGGTGAGTGGTTTGGCCAAGGGATACCTGCCCAGGTAGCTGCCTTGTCTACTTCCCACGTGGCCCCCATGGCCTGCCCCAGGGAAACCTGATGTGGACCCACCTTAGGTAGGGCCTGGCGCTCAGGGTCCTCTGGACTCAGGGGTGGCTGGGGTGAGGGGTGGGGCCCAAGCCAGGAGGGGGCACAGACTGCAGCTGAAAACTGAGGGACTGGCCCTTCTCTTCCACAGCAAGGGTCGGCCCATCGGTGCCAAGACAAGACAGGCCTGTGCGGGAGGGGACGAGAGTGGCCTCCATTGAGACCGGGCTGGCGGCTGCTGCGGCCAAGCTGTCCCAGCAGGTGAGGAGGGGACTCCCTGAGGCCAGGCCTCCCAACACCCCAACCTCAGATGTCTCTGTCCTCTATCCCTACACACAGACCACCTGGACCAGGGGCTGTCAGGCTTGGGGACATTTACTTATAGAGTAGCCCATACCTTCTGGCTCCAAATTCTGAGTGCGGACAGGGGAACCAGCGTTGAAGGTCTGGGCCCCTCACCCTGGACGGCACCCCTTGCTGAGACTAGGCTGTTCTCTGGTGTAGGGGGATCCCCAGAGGGATCTCCATGCCCCTCACCCTTGGTGCCTCTGGGAGGGGCCCCTCCCCGGGGGTCCTGCTGTTTCCCACCTTCCTCATGGAGAGACACGGTGGCCTGCCTCCATGGGCTCTTCTCTCCCAGTCTCACCAGTCACTTCAGCTCCTCCCAGCCCAGAGAGTGTCCTAGAGCCCCAGGTGCCCCACCCCACCAGACCTGACTCCATCTGGGTACTACCCAGGATCAAAGTGACGTTCTTGCAGAACTGAGGGGCCCAAGGCTGCTCAGAGTGAGGTGACAGGGCTGCAGTGCCTGCCCCGTCCCACCCACTAGGGGGACACACACCATGTGGGTGGCTGGGCCAGCAGTGGCCAAGCTCCATTGCCACATCCAAGCAGCCATGCGTCCCAGACTGGGCCAGGTTCCGGCCTGGAGCCCTTTCCTGCTGAGCCTGGTGTACCTGGGTGCCCACCACACAGAGGCGAGTGTGGCAGTCCCTCCCCAGGCCCAGCCCTGATGTGAGGGGCCCAGCCCTCTGCCCTCCAGCTCTTGGCCCCCTGGCCTGCATCTGGGTGGACTGTGCTGGCTGCTCTCGCTCTGCTGGGATGTGCGTCTGAGGCTGCCCTGTGGCTGACGCGCCTGCACATTTTGTTCAAAGGAGGAGCAGAAAAGCAGGAAGAAAAAGAGCACGAAAAGGAAGCTGACTCCCAGCACCGCCTCGCCCTCTGCCTCCGCCTCCTCCTCCGCTGGCACCACCTCAACCTCCACCACGCCGGCCTCCACCACGCCAGCCTCCACCACCCCAGCTTCCACTACCCCAGCCTCCACCAGCACGGCCAGCAGCCAGGCCTCTCAGGAGGGCAGCTCACCCGAGCCCCCGCCAGAGTCACACAGCAGTAGCTTGGCTGACCACGAGTACACAGCAGCCGGCACCTTCTCAGGGGCCCAGGCTGGCCGTGCCTCCCAGCCCATGGCCCCTGGAGTCTTTCTCACACAGAGGCGGCCTTCTGCGTCATCCCCCAACAACAGCACTGCTGCCAAAGGTAGCTCCGTCCTGCCTGCCCCTGCTGGCCCGTGGGCAGCCCCGTTGCAGCCCCTGTCCCACATTAGAGGACAGTACATGGCCAGGGAAGGTTCTGGCCTCGGGATGGCGGGTGCCGGGGTCCGAGTTAGTTCCCGTCCGAGCATCCACATGCCCCATGGCAAGGCACACAAATGTTTGCAGCCCGCCTGCTCAGTGACAGGGCATGTCGATGTGCAAAGCGATGGCCCTGCAGTGATCAGGAGATAGGGCTGCAGCACTGGGGTCTGATATGCAGCTGGGTGCCGTCAGCCATTTGCCAGGGGAGCGCCAGCCTGGTTGCAGGGTCCTCAGCCCCTCTGCGTGGGTTGGGGCATCATGGGCAGCCAGGTCCCATGCCACCCCCAGTGTCTTCATCTCCTGCCCCCGTTGGGCCTCCCTAGCCACCCCTGACCTGCACCCTGGTCACAGACACTGTGGGGACAGGGGCGTGGCATGGTTGCTGGCTTGAAATGGCCTCCTTGCCAGGCAGTGAGGCCCAGGGACCTCGAGTCCCTGAGCCTGAGTCACCCACTCGCTGTGGCCCCTGGATGCAGTAGCCTTTGAGCTGGGAGCTTTATCTGGTCTGGACTCAGCCCAGAGCTGAGGCTGTGGGCCCGTTTTCACAGGTGGGGGCTCGGCACGTTTCCGACTGCCCCAGTGTCGGTGGGACCCCGCCCCGCACGCTGCCCTGTGTGCTATCTCACTCTGGTTTTTTGTGTCCCTTCCTCCACCCTCCTAGGAAAACGTACAAAAAAGGGCATGGCCACCGCCAAGCAGAGGCTCGGGAAGATTTTGAAAATTCATCGAAATGGAAAACTGCTCCTTTAAAGTTTGGAAAGCCAGGATCCTTCTGCTCTGCTCAGGACCCCCCGGAGCCCCGCTAAAACATCAGCCCCCCAGGAGGGTGGTCGAGCTGCCTCACCCAGGAGGGCCTCGCTTCCTCCTAGCCACCGCTCCCCCAAACGAGCGTCTGTCCCTTGAGCAGGCGGAACGAGCCAAGCATGGCTGTCCCTCGTTTTGAATATGGACAACCTTTCTCAAGTTGCTTAGAGTGACCAGTTCCTGAAAAGCGGCCCTGCCAGTTTGAGGATCATTCCAGTTTCAGGACAGCCTCCAGGCACCCGGAGCATGGGTGTGATTGTGGGGCCTCCGCAGCTCTGCTGGGAGCACAAGTCCTTCGAGGAAGGTAGAGTGAGCCAATGCTCACCCGCCCCAGAGTCTGAGCTGGCCATAGGCTGGTAGCCTCCAGAGGCTTAAAAAAAGGCAAAGAACACAGAGAGAATGAGGAGGAGCAAGCGGGGTGTTGATGTGCCCCCCTTCGCTTCTTTTCCCGAGCGATTCTCAGACAAGTCCAGAGAGCACTCGGCCGGCAAGGAGAGGTCTGCCCCAGCTGGCAGGTGGCAGTCTAGATAGTGGGTGTCACGCCCGAAATGCCCAGGGGCATTTCTCTGGTGGGACTAGGACCTGCAGCTGGGTTGCTGTGTTAGTGGGTGGGGGAGCCCACGTAGGATCCCCAGGGGAAGGCGAGGGCCCAGCCGAGTCTTGGGGCCCAGGGGCCCAGGCTAAGCTGCGCAGAGGCGCCCCACCCGGCTGCCGGGACACTCCGGAGAAGCACTTCTCAGCCGCGGCCCCTGCCCTGGGACCGCCAGGCGGGCGGCAGCGGGTGGCTGGGGCCTGTGGACAGCTCTTCTCTGTTCCCCGCGTTGGCGTGTGGTGTCACGAGCATGGGCGTCCAGACGGCGTGTCTGCCCAGCGACACGAGGGGGCTGGATTTGTTTCTCAGGCAATCCTGTATTTTAATTTTAGATGTATTTCCTGAAGCATATTTTTCATAGAATGTAGCGTGTAAATAGCTTTTTAAATGACTTCTTTTTTATAAGAGCAAAAGTATCTTTAGGAATTTCTTTCTATAGAGCCTTCATTAACCTTTCTACGAGTTTTTTGCCGACTACGATGGACAGTTGGGTTCCAGTGCTTTTTCCTTTTCCTTCTTTCCTTTCGTTCTTGTTCTTACTCTTATTTTTTCTGTTAGGAACTAAGGTATTGCCTGAAAAACAAGTATGGTGTGTGCAGCCTTTACACTCAGCTTTACAGAAGCAAATAGAACACAAGAGATCTATTTCCGACACATTTTGAAGAGGACTCTTCGACTTTCATACCAGCTCTTTGTTTTCCTTCTTGTATGACGAGGGGGTCGGGGTACAGTTATTTTACTAGCACCTTGTGAAGTGTTTTCTGTGTTTTGTGACGCTGTAATTTATTAATGTTTGTAGCTTTTTATATTTGTACATTTCTTATGAGCTTTGTTTATATACCCATTACCTGGATGTTTCGTCCACGAGGAGAAGCAGCTTGGCGGAGGCCTTATCCACCCCCACTTGTCCTGTAGGAGGGACGCCGTCCCCAGGGCCCGAGGCTGGGAGGGGGCCGTCTCACAGGGCCAGGCTTATTCAGAACTGGTGTTTTTAAAGTTTCCTTTCCCCTGTCCGTGTTGAGCATTTATATAACCTAACCCGGACATCAAGCTGTTCTCTCCCTCTCCCTCCCTCTCTCTCTCTCCCTCTTTCTCTTTTTAATTTTATTATTATTTTGGCAACATGTACATTTCTAACAAAGTTTATCGTGGCTATTAAAGTGTTTTATTTCCCGATTCATATTACTCTTGTATCGAGTCCATGAGGTCTAAGGCAACTTAGACCAAAGTTTTAAAAAAGTAAAAATATTTCAGGTTTTGTACAGAACCACGTCTATGTCGTTTCTGCCTCATTCGCCCTCCTCCCGGGTCCTCCAGCCATGGCAGCGGGGAGGGCCAGGGTCGCCGGCCAGTGTTGGCCAGGGAAAGCCTCAGGCCGCACCCCAAGGCCCCAGCGCCCGAGCTCTCCAGCAGGAGTGATGACCATGCTGAAGACCTGGGCGGGACAGTCCCGAGGTCCCAGTGACACTGAGGAGCAGCCCCTCCCCTCTAATAAGCCCTCACAGGTCCCAGCCCGCATGCGCATGGGGTCTGTCCCATGATGGGAAGGCGCTGATGTCCAGATGAGCAACTGGAGCCTGGAGAGGCGGCCAAGGTCGCCCAAGGCCACCCAGTTCATGGGTGGATCAGCAAAGACTAAATTCATCAACACCCTGAGTAAACCCGGAGCAGATGCCCCCAAGGGAGACCCTGAGCAGAGGGCCTGGCTGCCTCAGACCCCTGACCACAACCCCAGGCAGGCAGCGGTTGTAACTCATGGTGAACTGTCATGACGGACTCAGCCAGGGACTCCCTGTTTCTGTTTTCTCAAGTCCCTGCTAGAAACTCAAGGAAGACACCCCATCCTGAACAGTGGAGCTGAGCCCCAGGCAGATGTCTTTGGGACCTCAGAGCTGAAGGGGGGTGGGAGGTGCTGCCACAAGGTGGTGCCCTGGGCCCCTGCTGAGCTGCAGGCTCCAGATGGCCTCACACACCAGCCAGAGACTGTTCTGGAGCTTTCTCGGCAATGCTCATGGCCTTCGGAGACAGTGCCCAGCCCTGGGCTGCTCTGTGCAGCTCCTCCAGGCTGGGGTTTTGAACCCTCTTAACCTGGGGACCCCTGAGCCCAGTGTTCTTGCAGCTGAGCTGTCTGGGTGCTGGTTGGCCGACCAACCCTAGTGAGGACTATCAGAGAGTTGGGGGTCCTGGGCCCTGGGAGGAGCTTCTGGAGGCCATCCAGCATCTCCCAGGGCTGGAGCCATCTTGTCCTACCCTCGCCTGTTGTGAGGCCTGGGTCCTGTGTTGGACCCCGCTCTGCACCAGGCAGCTGTGTGTCCATGGACCCTGGAGGAGGGTATCAGAGCACGTGCCTACAGCAGGGGAGACACGCCCTGGCCAAGGTCTTCCTGGATCTGATACTCCCCTCCACCTCTCTGTTGGTGCCAACAGTAAAGTTGGAAGGGTGGGGGTTCAAGGCACAGATGTGGGGGTACACCATAGCCAGGCCCCTCTCTCCACAGGGAAGAATGGGTAGGCCCCCACAGAGCAGACCTTCATTCAGTCTCCTCACTTGCTTCCATGAGCCACAATAAGGAGCCCCAGCTGTGGCCCTCTGGGACCCCCTCTCTGCCCTCAGTGTGCACCTTAGATCTACAACGTGCCCAGGTGAAGATGGCAGCCGCCCCTCAAGGCCAGGAGGTCCGAACCCACAGCTGTGTCTTCCAGCCGGGCACATTCATGGCTTGCTGGCCAAGAGAACCAAGACCCTCGGATCCTCCCCGGCTGGCCCCGCCTGTCCTCGAGCCTCCCAGCAATACCAAGGAGCTCCAGGGGCCTCTCTGGGGGTGGGACACTGCAGTCCCTGGAAGGGACCCTCCTCATCCTCATTTCTCAGCCCCTTCACGGTGGGCCTAGCAGCTGGCTCCCACCATCCTGCTGGGTAGGGGCCACAGGACGCTCCTCCAGTTCCATTTGGCAGAGAGCTGCCCTGGAAAGTCATCTGACCGATGCAGCCAGCGCCCAGTGCAGCAAATATGGAAAAACCAACCAACCGCCCCTTCTGGTAGCATCCCAGAGTCCAGCTGGGTCCCATGGCTGAGCTGGCGAGATGCTGCCTGTCTTCCCTGATGCCCACCTCCCAAGGGAGGCCTTTCATGAGTGCCTTTTGCTGAGGAGTCCACTGAGGTCAGAGCGGGGCCAATGATGTCCCTGTCCCTGTCCCACACAGAGTGACCAGGCAGGGTAGAAAGGGCCTCCTGGAAGGCTCCCCAGAGCAGACCAGTGGGCAGCAAGGACGCTCTCTGCGGCAGCGCCAGACCCCTAGTTGGTCAGACAGCCCGCAGGAGGAACTGAGGGAGGGTCTGGGCCAGCTTAGAGCAGCCCAGGTGCCCATGTGTGCTGGGGCCCTGGGGACCCCACAGCTGGTGACAATTTGGAGTGACGGGAGGCACAGCAAGGGGCCATCTTTTGCCACATGCCCATCTTCTCTGTGCCTCGTGGGGAGCTCAGAAAGGGGCAGCTGAGTCGGTCTGCCCAGTCCCACCTGTGGAGGTCCCTGGGCCCTGTGAGCCCGGGTGTGGGGGGTACCCAGGCCCTGCACCTGGGGTGGCAGAAAGGGTCCGAAGCCGGAGTTGAGGGGCAGTGCCCAGAATGAACACCAGGGGGCAGGGCAGGGCCGGGAACAGGCAGATGGGACCCTGGGTGATTTAGCGCCTGGGGCTGGGGCCCCACTGGGGTACAGGGGGCTCCTGGATGCCAGGGGGCTGTCACTCAGGAAATAGAATCAAAAACATGGTGGCAGTGCTGGGAAGCAGACAGTGACACTCCTCTGGGTTTAGTCACTAACTTTTAAGCACGTGTGGCCTGGTGTACAGGCAGTCACCTCTGAGGGAGGTCCCAGGAGTACCTCTGCTCGCCTGGAAGGGAAACTGAGGCATGGGGTCTCACAGCTGGAGCAGCAGGACCCCCCACAGACGGCAGCCAGGAGGACAGCCCTCAAAGCCTGTGGGAAGAGGAGCCAGGCAGACACCAGGGCTGGGGACAAGTGAGCCCCCTCTGGGGATGGTTGCAGGGGTGCTGAGCCCAGAGGAGCTTCCTGGAAGGGGCCAAGCCACTCTGGCTTTTCTAAGGTGCAGTCCATCCCAGTCTTGCAGCCACCCCCACCAGGCCTTCCTTCCGGGTCCCCACCGGAGACCTGCCCCAGTCCAGCCTGGCACTGCCCAGTCCTGAGGACAAAGCCTGTTCTTCAGATGGAGCCATTGGAGCCGAGCTTGACTGGGGTTCCCAGTGGCTGAGGGTCTCTGGCCTCCTTGTCCATAGTATGAAGAGGCCGCCTGGGAGGGAGGAGGACTCACAGCCAGGGGAGGAAAGACATGCTACGATTTTAAAAATCCCTTGGGCAAAGTCCCCCCTGTACTCATTCCCAGGGATCCAAGGGGCACACGCATTCAGAGCGAAGCACTGGGCTCCGTGTTGAAGGCTGAGCTTCCTGTTTATGTGGTCCTGGTGGTCACATTCCTTGAACCCTACTGTGTGCTGGGAAGGGCACTGCAAGCTTTCACACAGCCTCTGACCACTTATTGTGCTCCCTAAACTCTGATCCACAGACAGAGGGGCCAGGGCCTGAGCCATGGGCTGGGCATGTGTCAGCCTGTCTGGGCTGGGAGGACTGTCTGAGGAGGGGGGTCTTTGAGCAGAGAGAGCCCTGAGATCCCGAGGGAAGAGTGTTTGGTAGGAGGAACAGCCTGTGCAAAGACCCTGGGGCAGGAGCAAACTTGCTGAGGAGTAATGAGAGGCAGTATGAGTGGAGAGTGTGGGTTGAGAGCTGTCAGGGTCAGAGTGAGAGCCTAGCCCTTCTGAGCCCTTGACAGGCCCCAGTCCAGCCTGGCTGTGTGGTCTTGGTGGCAGCCTCAATTTCCTCTTGTGGGAAGTGGGGGATGGCCTTGACCTCACAAAGAGATGCTCCAGGCCAGCTGCTCCACACCTGCCCCATGTCCCCATGTCCCTGCTCTGCCCTGTGGGAGGCCCTCCCCACTCCCCGCATCCTGGCTTGTGTGTGAACTTGGGCAGGGAACCTTCCCTTTTGGGTCTTTTCTCCCATTTCTTCCTGATGGCGGGGACATCTGGACAGGGAGGGAAGGGGCCCTCATCCTGCCCTCTCCAGGCTCTCGTGTCCTTGATGGCCCAGGGAACTGTCTGCATGGGAGTCCAGCGTGCAGGACACAGGCTGCCCGGGAGCTTCTGTGGTGGACGCACCCTTAGCAGGTGCGAGGGCAGGTGGCGGCCACCCCCTGGGCCTCAGGCTTGGGGTGCCAGGCAGGTTGGCCCCCTCCTGGTGTGTTTGGCTGAACTGGTGCTTAATAAACCTCTACTCATTCCCAGGTTTCGATTTTGGAGTGAATCCTTTCTGTCTTCACAGTTCATGGTTTTTCACCCTGGGAGCTGGTGAACAGGCATGGCCTTGGGCCAGGATGCTGGGTGGAGCGGCCGGGCATGCAGAGGGCTGACCGTGGGAGCCCAGCCGGCCGGCTGTCTCAGCCTGACAAATGGCCTCCAGTAAAGCCCTGGCCTCCCTGGTGAGCCGCCCACCGTCCAGCCGGTCGCCTCATCCAAACAACCGCAGGGATTCCACCTCTGCAGAAAAATGACGCTGTTCCATTAACATCTGACACGGATTTGCGGGCCCCAAACAGACGAGCCGCCTGTAAACACCCAGCCCCACTGGGCCTCGCCCGGCCTGGAAGCAGGATCCTAGTAATTAATTGTCCTCTTGCTGGCCTGGCCAGCCCTGGGCCCCAAGATCCAGCCAATGTGATTTCAAAATCAAAATCCCTCCTTGCCCCCTGCAAATCGTATTTACCAAACAGCGGATGTGTTGGCGCTGGGAGGAAGGAGCGTTGAGAGGGTGCACCCCTCTTCTGGGGCTGGGTCGGGGTGCATTCCCACCGAGTGACCTGGAAACTCAGCTTCCTCCCTGGGAAGCGAGCTATCGAGAGGGAGAGCCTCAGCGCTGTTCAGAGTTAGGGATGTCCTGCTCTCGCCTCGGGAGGCTGCACGGCGTGCTCTGACTCATCAGTTCTCATTTGGGTTAATTTAATAAGTGTGCAAGGCCACCTTGACCTTCAGTGTGTGTCTTTTCATGTGGAAGAGGGAGTCTAACAGGACCATTGTCAACAGTGACGAACCTGTGTCCCCCCATAACGCCTCTGTCTCTGTGTCAAAGGGAGACCTTCCACCAAGACACTCAGGCAGCCGGTCAGCTTTGCTGCGTTCCTGGCGTTGCAGCCCAGGGATGCGTCTGCCCTTCTTCCTCCCTTCCCTCTGGGATCCCTTGCTTTAACTGTTTAGGAAAACTGCAAGCCTTTGCCTCCAGGGGGCCATCTGGGTCACAGTCCTCTGATCCCTCAACGGGGTGGTGGGGAGGACCCCAGGGACTATGCTGACCCTCGGGCGGGCGCCACCAGGATTACAGAGATAAACCGTGTTAGCTCGGTGCCAGCCAGCGCACGGAGGGGCCACACGTGTTCACTGGGACCACGATCGTTGCTCAGAAGAGCCATTTAAACTCACCTTTAAATTTGGGGCCAACCCAGCAACTTCCTTATTTACTTTTTCAACCAGTCTGACCCTGCCTGCATCCCCACCCCCAGGATGTGTTGTAATCCATGGCCAAGTATGAGTCTGTCCCCCATCCGCACCAGGGTGTTCATGGCACACAGAGCTCACGCAAGACTCAGTTTCCCTGCGGGTGGGTGGTTCTGGTGTGAAATCTCAATGGGTGTTCACGGTGTCCAGGAGCAACGCCGGGCTGCGGGGGTGGCTTCTGGGAGGAGGAGGAGGAGGCTCGGACTTGAGGAAGCTGTGGGTGAGGAATTTCTGGGGAATTTTACCCTTTGGTGTCAATCTGGATTTGCTCCGCCCTGAGTTCAGCACCATGCGGAGTTTTGCATGGTTGTGAAGGTGTGTCTCGAATCCTCAGGTGCTCTGAGTTCTCCTTGGATTGAAGTGCTCAAGTGTGTGGAGCAGCTCTGAAGGCTGCCGATGGGCCTCCGATCCCAGCCCACTTCCTCCTCAGATGGAGGGTCGCTGCACACCCTCCCTGGGACCCTGAACCACCCTGAACAGTCTGATTCCCTCCCTCACTGCCTCCAGATGCTGCTTTGAAACACCACCTGACCTGGTTCCTTTCCAGCTCAACCACCTTCTGTGGCTCCCTACTCCCTGCCTTTAGAATCCTGACATTCTGGGCCCTTCCTTCTCTCCTGCCTCATCTTCCACACCCCAGCAGGGCAGGGCCTCCTTTGGGTGGTCAAATGGACCTCCTTGTGGCCCATTTTGCCCCGGAAGACAGTCTGTCCTTGACCATTTGCCAGCTGGTGCTGGGGCCAGGGGAAGGAGCCAGCCATGGTCCTGTCCTTTCAACCCTGCTCAAGGGGGCCTGAGTGACCAGGAGCTCTGGAGGAGAAGGGAGTGGAGGGGACGTTCAGAAGAGGAGTTACCTGAGTGGGTCTTTCAAGAAGTGATGGTGGCCCGAGGGGAGGAAGGGGGCTTCTAGCAGAGAGACCCATGATTCCCAGGCTGAGGGCAGAAGTGGGATACGGAGGGACAGGGATTGTCTTGATCAGGACGAGCACATCAGGGGAGCAGGGAACAGGACGCCCAGCTGCACAGGTCCCTGAGTTGGGAGGGCAGGGCGTAGAAAGGCTGAACTTGCTGGGTGATTAGGTCAGAAGAGGCGCCAGGTGGCCCTTAGGGGGCCCGGAGTTATCTCTGTTTCCTCCTGTGACATCTGTGTGAGTCATGACACAGGCAGGTGGTCAGCAGCCAGGCCTGGCTGGCGAGGAGGTGGACCAGGCTGTTTTTGCCCTGGTGGGCTGGGTTGCTCTGCCCAACAAGCCAGGACCTCCTGGAAGACCATACATCAGAGGACAATCTTGGAATCTCCCAGGCCCATCCCATTCCAGGCAACTGGCCATTGGCTTGGATCCCACACTGCCCTGAGGGGTGGCTCCTGACCTCCTGGACCGTCCGTCTCAACCTGCAGTTGGCTGGACTCAGTGAGCTAGAACCTGTCTTCCTGGACAACTCTGGAGAGGGACCTGCAGAGAAACTTCCTCCTGGGCCTTGGGCCAGTTCTGGGGCTCAGGTATAAACCAGGCCCAAGGGAAGTTCTGCGACTGTTGGTTTTTGTCCCTGGCCTCATCTTGACAGTAAAGTGATCACAGGTGATGGGGGTGCTCATGGCCCATCTCAAAGCACCTGTGCCTCAGGCTTGTGGGAGAGTCAGTGCTTCCCTGCATGGGAAGCCTTCAGTGGCCCAGTTATGAGGGGTATTGAGAGTTAAGCAGGTATAGGTGGGTTGCTGAGGGAGAAGCTCCCTTGGAAAGCAGAAATGGGAACAGATGGTATGATTTGAGGGATCAGGAAGAAGGGAAATGGTGATAGGTCCTGAGCTGGGGCCAAAGCCAGGGTCATGGAGAGGACAAGATTTGAGAGCAGCCTGGCCCTCCTAGGAACCCCGAGAAGATTAGAGAAAATGCTTAGCTAAGAGAAATGAGGCTGATTGAGGAAATGACCCCACACTCCCCCAGAGAAGGGCCAATCCAGTAGCACTAGAGCAATGATGGAGATGTTCCTTCAGTACAACCGAGCACGTGAAATGTGGCTAGTGTGACTAAGTTCAGAATTTTAAATTTTATTACTTCGTTTAAAATTCAGATACCCCACAAAAATCCAGAGAAACAGAAAACAGAAAAACAATAGAGAAAATCTGTGAAACTGAAAAGCAATATTTTGAGAAGATCAATAACATTAATAAGCCTCTAGCAAGATAGGCTAGGAAAAATTGGAGAAGATGTGAATTACAAATATCATAAAGAGAGGAATGTTGGGATCATTACTGTAGCTCCAGCAGGCTTCAAAATAATAGCAAGGATATATTGTGATCAACCTCATACAAATAAGTTTGACAACTAAGGGTCATGAACAAATTCATTAAAAAATACAAATAACTAAAACTGACACAAGAAGAAAGAGAAAATCTGATTAGTTCTCATATATAAATTTTTTTTGAGTTCATAATTAGGAGGCCTTCCCACAAAGAAAATTCCAGGTCCAGAAGACTTCACTAGTGAACTCTAGCAAACATTTTATTATGATTTAATACATAAACATTTTCAGAAGATAGAGGATGAGGCAACACTTATCTCATTTTACAAGGCTAGCATTACCCTGGCATTAAAATTAGAAGTGTATACAGATAGAGATTCTTCACAAAATGTTAACAAATAAAATCCAACAACATATAAAAAGGGCAATACATCATGTTTCAGTGAAGTTGATCTCAGAAAGGCAAATTTGGCCTAACATTCCCATATCAATCAATGTAATTTACAACATTAAGAGAATAAAGAAGAGAACTTCTTGATAAAATTGAACACCAACTCTAGATAAAAATTTTCAGGAACTTAGGAATAGAAGGTAATATGCTCAACCTGATAAAGGGCATCTATGCATATTTTTTGGTGAGAAAGCTAAATGCCTTTCCCCAAGAATAGAATTGAGACAAGAATATCCACTCTTTGCACTTCTATTCAATGTTTTATTTAGCCAGTGCACTAAGACAAGAAAAATGAAAGGCATAATGATTAGATGACATTCACAGATGGCACTGCATTCATAGAAATTCCTAAGGCACTGTTTTGAGTAAAAACCTACAACACAATTCAAGTTGTTGTTGTTGTTGTTATTATTATTATTATTATTATCATCATCATTATTATTAATCTCCCAAGGGGAGATAAAGAGGGACAAGTGTGAAAACTGGAGGGGTTGGCAAAGGTCAGTTTATCAAGGGTATAGGATGCAAGATCAGTACCAAAAATTAATTACATTTCTATATGATAATAGTGAAAAACTTGAAAATAAAATTATAAAGAAGTAATTTTCACAACATCTTAAAAAGCATGAAATACTTAAGGTTAAATTTAATAAAAATATTTTCAAGACCTATATAAAGGATCTAGAACACCCAAAACAATTTTTGAAAAGAAGAACAAAAGTGAAGGACTATGCTGGTTGATTTCAAGACTTAATATGAAGTTATAACAGCTTATTAACAAATTTTTTAAAAATAGATATAGAAAAATGGAGCTGAATAAAATATATGGAATTAATCCACTATGGTCAATTCATTTTCTCAAAGGTACCAAGGCAATTTGGTACAGAAAAGACAAGTCTTTTCAATAAATGATTCTGGAAGAACTAGGTATCTATCTAGTAGGAAAATGTTAACCTTGACACTTAATTCATACCACATGCAATAATTTAGGTCAATGGGATCAGAGACCTAAACAAAATGCTAAAACAGTACATTTTATAAAATATAGAAGAAAATATTCATGAACTTTTATAGGCAAAACATGAATATAACAAAACACAAAATAAAAAATTGACAAATTGAAATTCACAAAAAAAATCATCTCTTTAAGCTTTTAATAAGAAAATATAAAAAGCCACAAAAAAGGCATAAACCTTCTGATAGAGATAGCTAAATGAATTCCAAATAGGATAATGACAGAAAGTTCAACACTAACCAAAACACACCAGAGTTACACTTTGGAAAACTAAAGACAAAGAGAAGATTTTCTTAAAAAGTCAGAGATAGATGCCACCTTACCTCTAAAGAAGGACCAATTGAATGACAGCAGATTCCTCATGTGATATCATGGAGTTCAGAAGGAAATGGTACAATTTTCAAGTGCTGAAAGCAAATTACTGTCAATCCCAAATCCTTTATTTACTGAAACTGTACTTCTCCACTGAAGGAGACATACAGATGGTCTTAGATGACTGAACAACACTCAGAATTCATTGCTAGCACACCTATCTAACAACTGCAGGAGACTCTCAGACACAAAGAAAATAATAGCATAAGAAGATAGATTACCTCATAAAAGAAATAAGAACAGAATAGATAAAAATAGAAGTAAATGGAGTAGGTAGAAATAAAAATAAACTCTCCATCATGGGAGTTGAATCATATTTTGTTGTTGAAACAAAACTAATAGCACCCTTAGATATGGTGTCCAATGTTATGTAGAGGAAATAATTAAGAACATTATATTTGAAAACTGGGACTTTGAAGGAAGTCTAAGTGGAAGTAAGGTTTCTATAAATCACTCAGACTAGTGAAACATCCATACCACCAGGCTGGGATAAGTAACAAGTAGCAAGGTAACAACCCACAACAACCACAAAGCAAACTATACAGAGCTATATACTTAAATTACAATCAATAAGTAAAAATGAAACCATCAAAAATGTTAAGTAACCAACAGCAAAGCACAATAAAAGAGTCAGGAAAAAAGAAACCAATAGAAAATAAGAAAATGTCAGATTTAAGCTCTAACATTGCTTTAAGTGTACATAATATGAATACATCAATTAATAGACAAAAATCGACTGTGTGGATAAAACTGTTCCCACTGTATGTAATTCTTGAGAATTTATTTCAAACTTAATGACAAAGATAGGTTGAAAGTCAAAGGACAGAGGGATATATGCATTGCAAGCATGAATTAAGGAAGATTAAGTGGTTACATTAATATAACATAAAGTAGAATTAACAGCGAAGAAATTATTAGGGACAAAAAGCATCATAAGATAATAACAGAAGAATAAATCCATCAGAAAAACAGCAACCTTAGGTGTTTATGTAATAAACATGATAGTTTCCAAGTCCATGAAGCAAAAACTGATAAAGTTGAAAGAAGAAACAAATCCACAGTTATGAATGGCACTTCAACACCTGACCCTCAGCAACTGATAGGACATAGACCACTCCCCTGAATAAGAATAGAATACATATTATTTCAAGAAGCTATGGGACATTTAACAAGACTGACTCTTTCTCTCATAAAAGAAACCTTAGCAATTTTTTAAAAAATTGGAATTATGATAGAATGTCCTCTGACCATATTGATTTAACTTAGAAATTAGCAATGTAAAGTCAAAAGTAACATCCCTAAACACTTGGAAAGTAAACACGATTTTTATATGTAATTCATGGAACAAACAATAGGTCTCAAAGAAAATTCAATAATAAATGGAACAGTAGAAATTAAAACATGGCATGTCAAAATATTGGGGCTCAATGAAAACCATGCCAAGATGGAAATATATAGCATTAAATGTTTGCATTAGAAATGAGAAAAAGGTCTAAAGTCAATAATATTCATGTACATATATGACTGCATGACTGATGTGATCCTACAATAAGTACAATCAGAAAAATGAGAAATCAAACTCCATTTATGTATGATTTATCAAAATGTATAAGTGCATTCTACTATCATGTACAACTAATTAGAACAAATAAAAATATATAATATACATTTGTTATGGACTGAATGTTTGTGTTCTTCCCAAATTCCTATGCTGTAATCTAAATTCTAATATGATGACATTTGGAGGTGGAGGTCTCTGGGAGGTGTTTTAGTCAGGTTTTGTATTGCTGTGACCAAAAGACCTGAAAAGAGCAATTAGAGGAGGAAAAGTTCATTTTGGTTCATAGTTTCAGAGGTTTGGTCCATGATCATCTGAATCCATAGATATGGACCCAAAGTGAGGCAGAACATCATGGAGGAAGGGCATGGAGGAGGAAAGCAGCTTGGGACATGGCAGTCAGGAAGCGTAGAGAGAACTGTGCTCATCAGAGAAAAATATAAATCCCAAAGCTCCCCCTGCAACCCCACTGACTACCCCCTTCAGCCATAACCCAGTTACACCCAGTTAATTCACTGATTAAGTTAAAAGCTCTCATAATCTGATCATTTCACCTCTGAACATTTCTTGCATTTCTTGCATGACCTTTTGGAGGAGACCACATATTCAAATCATAACAGGAGGTGATTGGGTCATAATGATGGAGGTCTCATTAATGGGATTGGGACATAATGAAAGAGACAGCAGGGAATTCTTTCATGTCTTTCCATCTTGTGAAGATATAACGAGAAGTCAACAGTCTAAGAAACAGGGAATGAACCCTTGCTAGACTACAAATCCACCTTGGTCTTAGACTTTCAGAAATCTAAGAAATAAATAAATGTTATTTATTTGAGAAAAAAATTATTTGAGAAATAAATGTTGTTTCAGCTATTCAGTCTATGGTAATTTTTTTTTGTTTTTTGCTTTATTCTAATTTGTTATACATAACAGTAGAATGTACTTTGATACATCGTACATAAATGGAGTATAATTTCTTGTTCTTCTGGTTGTACATGATATAGAATCCCACCAGCCATGCAGTCATCATGCACAGGGTAATGATGTCTGATTCATGAAGGATAGTAGGCTCCTCTACCCCCACACCAAGTCTATGGTATTTTTTGTTATGGCAGCTCCAACACATTAAGACAATGTTCTTACCTTTAGAAATCAGCAAAAAAAAAGAGCAAAATATCTCCAAAATAATTTGAAGGAAGGGAATAATAAAGAGCAAGAATCTATGAAATCTTCTATAGGGAAGAGAAAAATCAGTAGAGAAAATTAATGAAAAAATTACTAACACTGTTAATCTTCTGTTAATCTTCTAACAAATTTAAGATAGAAGACCCAAAACACAAATATCAAAAATGAAATATGGGGGCTGGGGATATAGCTCAGGCCAAAATCTCTTATGAACTTAGATCCTAAACTCCTCAACAAAATGTGAGCAAATCCAATACAGCAGTATAAAACCACAAAAATTCTCCACATTGAACAAGTGGGATTTATTCTAGAAATGCAAGGCCAATCCAATATTTTAAAGTCAATCAATAAGATCTACTTTATCAACAGGTTAGTGAAGAAAAAAATCATATGATTTTTATCAATTGATAAAGAAAACAATTTTGATAAAATCCAACAAACATTCATGAAAAATGTCTGCAAACTTGGAATGGAGAGGAACTCCCTTGATTTGCTAAAGAGCGTGTACAAAAAGCTGACAGATTTGCTTTCTCTTTGAGTTTGGGAACAAGGAGGAGATGTTTGCATCACTGTTATTTCACACAATACTGGATGTTCTAGCCGTTGTGATGAGGCAAGGGGAAAAAGTCACACAGTTTATACAGGAATAATGAAACTGTCTCATCTGCAGATGACATGATTGTATAGAAAATCCAAAAGAATCAGCAACAACAATGATCTTTTAGAAGTAGTGACCTCAGCAAGGTTGAAGGATAGAAAATTTACATACTAACATTGATTGGGTTTCTACATAACTAAAACTGAACATTGGAAAATTGAAACTAAAACACGACTACTTATATTCACTCCAAAGAAAATGAAACACTAATATGTAGGGTAAGTGCAGGAAAACATGTATGGGATCCAAAATATTGACAATTACAAAACATTGATGAAAGAAATCAAAAAAGACCCAAATAAATGGAGAGTCATACCATGTTCATGAACTGGAAGATCCAATATAGAAAGATGTCAGTTCTCCCCAAATAGATCCACAGGTATAATGCAATTTCTATCAAAATCTCAAGGTTGTGGGTGGATGTAGAAAAGCACATTATGACGTGTATATGGGAAAGAACAGGTCTTAAAGTAGTGTTATCGGCAGAATTATGTCAAATTCATATGTTGACACCCCCAGTGACCTTAGAATGGGAACTTACTTGGAAACAGGGTCTTCACAGAGGTAGTCAAGTTAAAAAGACATCATTGGGGTGGATCCTCATCCAGGATGACTAATGTCTTTATAAAAAGGGGAAACATGAAGATAGAAACACATACATTGTGAACATGAGAGGCCTGGAACGTGGATCCTTCCCTCTCAGCCCTCAGAAGGAACAAACCCTGAACACACCTGGACTGAGAACTTGAAGCCTCCATAACTGTTAAATCACTGAGTTTGAGGTGCTTTGTTTTGGCAATCCTAGAAAACGAATACAATTAGTTACAACAATTTCAAGAAAGAAGAACACAGTGGAAGGAACCACTGGATTCAACATGAAAGCTCATTCCACAGCTACTGCGAGGAAAAGAGTGAGGTGCCGTGGGGGCCTGGACACTCAGATCCATGGAACAGAACAGATGATTCTTCCACAGCCCAGCTGGGCCAGGGCAGTGGGGCGGGTGGCAGACAGGCCAAAGAAAGTGCCTGGAGGCAACATGGAAGCCGTATGGTTTATTGGGGGATCTTATTGACCACTCCGAGAGGGGTTCAGGGACAGCAGGCTGACAGCACCTCCAACCCTCATGGAGCTTTGCCAAGCTGCGCCTCCTCTTCCATGTGGCTGACTGGACAAGTGACAAGAATCCTTTCACGGTGCCCTCAATTCCACACCGGTCCCCACTCAGAGAGGGGATTCATAGTGAGACTGCAGAGGCAGTGACCTATCAGCATTAGCTGATTAGTTTGCTTTTCTGACCAGCATCCCAAGGAACACCTGTCCAGGCGCATATGCAAGAAAGAAGCTTTTTACAGACAGCACCGACTGCCCTAGTTCCCAGTGTGCATAAGAGAAAGCCAGTGTCCTCCTCTAAGATAGCATGCATCTGGACTTTCCAGCCCAGGCTTGCTGTCATCATTCCCTTAATGACGTTTTTGGGAAGAGAAAGGGGGTATTCAGGGATGTGGTATTTTACTGTCCCATTTTGTTTAAAGGATGTTACAACAGAGAACCCAGAGAGAGACCCACACAAGTATGGCAAACTGGTTTTTGAAAAAAATCCACAGGCAATTCAATGGAGGAAGGGTCATTTTCCAACATGGATGTTGTTCATAGGCAAACCAATGGACCTCGACCCAGACCTTACACAGACTCCACTCAAAACGGCTCATAGAGTTAAATTAAAGCCTAAAACCAAATCGCTTTTAGGAAAAACAAATACAGATGGAAATCTTCAGGCTTTAGATCAAAGAGTTCTTAGACTTGATGTCCAAAGAACAATCCATAAAACGAAAATTGATCGAAGATAAATACTTTTGCTTCTCTGTGAAAGATGGCTTCCAAAGGGCGAAGAAACAAGCTACAGCTTGGGATGTAGTTTGCAAAGAGCTGACAAAGGACAAGGATCTAAAATACATAACGACCTCCTAAAATCCAGCAATAGAAACCAAGCCCATTAGAAAACTGGAGAAATTTATGAATGAACTGTGTGTGGGGTTGGGGGGTGAACCCAGGGCCACCCCACAAATGTGGGGCAAGGGCTCTGCCTCCCAGCAGCACTCCCATGCCTGAACAGATGCTTTGCTGAAGATGAGAAGCAGAAGGCAAATGACCATAGGGGGCCAGCAACCCCAGCCACAGGGCAATGCAGATGAAACCCAGAATGTGACATTACTACACCTGCTAACATGAGAAATGGCGACCACACTAAATGCTGTGGGGATGCAGAGAAACTGGCCACTCACAGGTGGGAATATAAATGGTATGGCTACTCAGGGGAAACTTTTGCAGGCCCATTTAAACCTAAGAATGGAGTTATCAGAAGTTCCAGAGGTTGCATTCCTGGACATTTATCCCAGAGAAAGGGACATTTATTTGCATGTCAAAATTTATGCAGGAAGGGCTAGAGATAGAGCTCAGTACTAAAGCACTGGTAAAATGTCTGAGGCCCGGAATTCAATCCCTAGCACTCCCCTCAAATTGTGCAGGAATATTTTATCAACTTTCTTTGTAATAATCAGAGTCTGGAAACAATACAGGTGACCTTCAACAAGGGGTGTCAAAATGCACTGTGGCATACTCTCAGCATGGATGCTACTCAGAGATAAAAAGTATCGATGCACACAGAATTGTGCAGGAATCCAGGGAACTATGCTGCGTGACAAAAGCCAGTTTCTACAGGACATGTCCTGCAGGATTCCTGTCATATTACATTCATTAAATAATATAATTATAGAGAATGATTAATAAAAAGATAGCATGAGGGGTCTTTGGAGATGGCACAGT
>JAJEJO010000831.1:694284-713964 GCA_020662805.1 Glaucomys volans
AACTGTTAAATCACTGAGTTTGAGGTGCTTTGTTTTGGCAATCCTAGAAAACGAATACAATTAGTTACAACAATTTCAAGAAAGAAGAACACAGTGGAAGGAACCACTGGATTCAACATGAAAGCTCATTCCACAGCTACTGCGAGGAAAAGAGTGAGGTGCCGTGGGGGCCTGGACACTCAGATCCATGGAACAGAACAGATGATTCTTCCACAGCCCAGCTGGGCCAGGGCAGTGGGGCGGGTGGCAGACAGGCCAAAGAAAGTGCCTGGAGGCAACATGGAAGCCGTATGGTTTATTGGGGGATCTTATTGACCACTCCGAGAGGGGTTCAGGGACAGCAGGCTGACAGCACCTCCAACCCTCATGGAGCTTTGCCAAGCTGCGCCTCCTCTTCCATGTGGCTGACTGGACAAGTGACAAGAATCCTTTCACGGTGCCCTCAATTCCACACCGGTCCCCACTCAGAGAGGGGATTCATAGTGAGACTGCAGAGGCAGTGACCTATCAGCATTAGCTGATTAGTTTGCTTTTCTGACCAGCATCCCAAGGAACACCTGTCCAGGCGCATATGCAAGAAAGAAGCTTTTTACAGACAGCACCGACTGCCCTAGTTCCCAGTGTGCATAAGAGAAAGCCAGTGTCCTCCTCTAAGATAGCATGCATCCGGACTTTCCAGCCCAGGCTTGCTGTCATCATTCCCTTAATGATGTTTTTGGGAAGAGAAAGGGGGTATTCAGGGATGTGGTATTTTACTGTCCCATTTTGTTTAAAGGATGTTACAACAGAGAACCCAGAGAGAGACCCACACAAGTATGGCAAACTGGTTTTTGAAAAAAATCCACAGGCAATTCAATGGAGGAAGGGTCATTTTCCAACATGGATGTTGTTCATAGGCAAACCAATGGACCTCGACCCAGACCTTACACAGACTCCACTCAAAACGGCTCATAGAGTTAAATTAAAGCCTAAAACCAAATCGCTTTTAGGAAAAACAAATACAGATGGAAATCTTCAGGCTTTAGATCAAAGAGTTCTTAGACTTGATGTCCAAAGAACAATCCATAAAACGAAAATTGATCGAAGATAAATACTTTTGCTTCTCTGTGAAAGATGGCTTCCAAAGGGCGAAGAAACAAGCTACAGCTTGGGATGTAGTTTGCAAAGAGCTGACAAAGGACAAGGATCTAAAATACATAACGACCTCCTAAAATCCAGCAATAGAAACCAAGCCCATTAGAAAACTGGAGAAATTTATGAATGAACTGTGTGTGGGGTTGGGGGGTGAACCCAGGGCCACCCCACAAATGTGGGGCAAGGGCTCTGCCTCCCAGCAGCACTCCCATGCCTGAACAGATGCTTTGCTGAAGATGAGAAGCAGAAGGCAAATGACCATAGGGGGCCAGCAACCCCAGCCACAGGGCAATGCAGATGAAACCCAGAATGTGACATTACTACACCTGCTAACATGAGAAATGGCGACCACACTAAATGCTGTGGGGATGCAGAGAAACTGGCCACTCACAGGTGGGAATATAAATGGTATGGCTACTCAGGGGAAACTTTTGCAGGCCCATTTAAACCTAAGAATGGAGTTATCAGAAGTTCCAGAGGTTGCATTCCTGGACATTTATCCCAGAGAAAGGGACATTTATTTGCATGTCAAAATTTATGCAGGAAGGGCTAGAGATAGAGCTCAGTACTAAAGCACTGGTAAAATGTCTGAGGCCCGGAATTCAATCCCTAGCACTCCCCTCAAATTGTGCAGGAATATTTTATCAACTTTCTTTGTAATAATCAGAGTCTGGAAACAATACAGGTGACCTTCAACAAGGGGTGTCAAAATGCACTGGGGCATACTCTCAGCATGGATGCTACTCAGAGATAAAAAGTATCGATGCACACAGAATTGTGCAGGAATCCAGGGAACTATGCTGCGTGACAAAAGCCAGTTTCTACAGGACATGTCCTGCAGGATTCCTGTCATATTACATTCATTAAATAATATAATTATAGAGAATGATTAATAAAAAGATAGCATGAGGGGTCTTTGGAGATGGCACAGTTAAGTATTTTGATTCCAGTGATTGCTATGTTAATCTATCCATGATAAAATTGCATAGAGCCGCATGTACATGTGCACACACACACGCATGCACACACGCACTCGCACAAATGAATGCATGTTTAACTGGAGAAACTGACCAATGCCATTCTTCTCATTTTAATATCTTCCATCATAATGGAGGTTGATGTTGGACCTCTAAATGTTTTGCTTTAGCAAACTGCTTTGGCTCTATCATTATTCAAAAAAAAATTTAAAAAGGCAAGCCACATTTTGGAGGAAAAAAAAACTAAATAGGATGTATAGATTCAAAATATAAAAGGAACTCTCACAACTCAACAAGAAGACATATACAATAAAATTGGATAAAAGATTTGAAAGATCTTTCAAGAAAATATGTAAATGGATAATAAGCACATGAAAAGGTGTTTATTCATCAGGGAAATGCAAATTGAAACCATGATGAGATAGCCCTCAGTATGCATCATTAGCATGGCTAAGATTGAAATGATTGGCCACTGCTGAAATGTGGCTCATCCTGTGTACTGTAGGTGGCAGTGTAAAGTAGGCCCCTGGGTCAAACATTTTGGTAGTGTCTTGTTATGTTCAACACATACATACCATGAGACTCCATGAATACCAAGGGTTTTCATTCTTGGGTACTTGCCCTAAAGAAATGAAAACTTAGAGCCAAGAGCAGCTTTATTTATAAGTTACTTTTATGGAGACAGCCCAGATATCCAGCAACAGGTGAATGGATAAGAAACCATCTGCACATGGATCAATACTTGGTAATGAAGCCTGTACTGTTGATTGCTTTTCTGTAGGGAGGAATCTTGAAATCACACATGCAGTCTAAGAGGTCAAACGTAAGTACCCATGGGCCAGGCATGGTGGTGCACACCTGTAATTCCAGCAGCTTGGGAGGCTGAGGCAGGAGGATTGCAAGGGCAAGGCCAGCCTAAACAATTTAGCGAGGCCCTGTAAATAAAACACAAGAAAAGAGCTGAGGATGTAGCTTAGTGGTTAAGCGCTCCTGGGTTTAATCCTTGGTATCAAAAACAAAACAAAGAAAGCACACATGCATGATTCGATGCATATGAAGTTTGTGAGTGGACGCAGTGATACCAGAGGTGAAGGGCTGAGGCAGGGCTTGAGTCAGGTAGGATTAATCACCAAGCAAATCCAGGGAACTTCTCAGGAGATGGAGATGCTTCATGTCTTCATTGTCGTGAGGGTCAAAACTGTGGAACTTAAAATGGGTGCCCCCTTTTCGGAGGCTGAAGCTCAGCCTGTTAATCAACTCCAATGGCTGTTCATGGGGTCACAGTCTGTGCCATTCTCTGCCAGAACAAAATCTCACATGAAAGCATTTTCCCTTTCGTCCCCTTTGGGCAGACCCTTGGCCGCCCGCCTTTGGCTGCTGTCCACCCGGAGGCCCTTCCCTCTACTCTGGTTCTGCCTTGTCCTTTTCTGTCCCAGTTTCTGCTTCAGGCATTTTCCCCTCCAGGAAGTTTTCCTGGATTCCCCAGAGTGAGCAGGGCCTCCTGAGTGTCCTGTAAGTCCCGTGGGGTCACAGTGCTGACCTGGTGTTACGTTGTTCTAGAAAGCCCACCTCGGCTCTTGCTGGGGTTTCCTCCAGGGCAGGGACCCCCCGTCTCCAGCACAGAGCCAGAAGGCCCGGCCCACTGGGGCTCCTGCTCTGCTCTGCTCCGTGCAGGAAAGGAAACCTGCATCCAATCTCCCGAGCGAGGGCCATACCTGTGTTTGGAAATCCAAGCCTGACAGGTGGGGTGGGCCCTGCTGTCGGGGGTTCAGGGCTGATTCGTTAAAAGGTTTTATGAAAGCATGCTAAATAGACCGTGCAATTGCGAGAATAAGTTCTTCTCTGGTGGAAATTACTCAGCCATTTGGTTTTTATTTTTGTGAATGCGGCTCAGCCCTTTTGAACACTCACTTGATATGCCTTCGCTGCCAAAGCAACAGGAAGATATGCTTTGAATTCCCTGTAAACCCCCGTGTAAACACCAGGCTTACGGGTAATTGCAACAGAACACCAGCTCCGCCTGGGGAGCCTCCCATGGCATCCCCTCCCCGACTACTGCGGCTAAGGCTGCTGGGCCTTGGGAGCCCCGCGGCACACACTCCCAAGCTTCAAGGTCTAGAATGTGCCAGTGGAGCCCCCACCCCAGGCAGACAGAAGTCCAGGCTTCTGGAAGGGGCTTTCTCTGGGGGAGGAGGGCTTGTATTTTCCTCAGGCCTCCAGCCTTTGGGGTCCAGTCTTTTTTTTTTATTTTTTTTAATTTTTTTTGTGGTGCTGGGGATTGAACCCAAGGCCTTGTGCTTGCAAAGGCAGGCACTCTACCAACTGAGCTACATTCCCAGCCCGGGGTCCAGTCTTTTGTGGTGAGTCCCCTGGTTACCCTTCTGTTCTGGTCTCTCAAGTTAGATCCTCAGGTAGCCTCCCTACGGCAGCTGCTGGAAATATGGCTTCCACTCTCTTGATCTCTGGCCCCCTCCTGCCTGTCCAGCTGGTGCTGGCTGCTCCTTCTTGGCCACACCTGTTGGCCTTGGCTCCGGTGAAACTGGGCCCTCTGCTCCCAGGACACCCACCATCTTAAACTCTCCCCATTCTCTCTCTTGAGGAGAGTTTTTTTCTGGGAATCAACACGTGTGTTCCAATTTGGATCTCAGGGTCCTGCCATAATCCAGATTTTCTGCAGGGATAACTTTTTCCTGACTCTTCTCTGGGTCCCATCTTCACCCACTGGTCCATCTCCAAGTGCTCAGGGTTGGTCTGGCACAGAGAGTGAGGCTGGGCAGCACTGGCCTGAACAACCAGATGTGGGGATGGATCTTCAAAGTCCCCAACACAGGCACTGCTCAAAGAAGTCAGGCTGTGGCACCCAGAGGAACCCTGACTGAGGTTTCCATGTGGCTGAGACCTGGGGAGCTGTGAGGGGGCCAGGTGGAACTTCCGGGATGGACAATAATGACCCTAACCAGCCCATCACACCAAGGCCTGGCTGTAACAATGGTCAGGATCATGGGGCCGTGTGTAGCTGGGGTAGGGCTCTAAATCAACCCCACCTCCCTGTAGCAGACAGGCCCACACAACCTCGGGTTTGGAGGGCTTGAGGGTCCCTGGTCCTGGGTTGGCCCAAGCCTAGGCTCTGTCCTGCCCAGAGCTGCCTCCCTTGCTACCCTCCCGGCCATAGTCCCTCACCCCACCCAGTGTCTCCTCCATCCTGACTGAACTCTTACTAGGGAGACTTCATTCTGTGCACAGAGAAGTCAGAGGTCTAAATTAGACACCAGGAGTGGGTCAGGGATGGAAAGAGCTCCATGGGGCAGAAATCCTGCTGCCAGGGCTGGGGAGTGTTGAGTTTCTTTGCTAGAACCTCTGGGGTCCCATCATGGTACAGGGGAAATGGAGCAGACAGCTTGGAGGAGGAAGCCTCATCCTGGGGAGGTCTGAGCCTCCCTCCTGTTTGGCTGGGGAGATGGGATGCTGAGCTTCTGGCCAGGCATGCAGGCCTGAAACCCGAGCCCTCCAGGGGCTGACCCTTGGTCATCGCCTGTCCTCTTGGTACTCAGTCTTCTCATGGGGCTCAGGTGGGTGCAGTCCTTGAACTTGCAGGGCCTTGGGTGGGTGAGCATGGGGACACCCATGCCCTGCTCCTGCAATGAGACTGCTCCTGCTGCGGACGTGAGCACACCAGTTAGTGCTGGAGCCTTTGGTTCTAGGTAGCTCAGTGGTAGAGGGCTCTCCTGGCCGTGCAAAGCACTGGGTTTGATCCCTAGCACTGCAAACTGTACAAAACAATAGTAGGTTCCAGAAAAAAAACCCTGAGCTCCCAGCCCCCACCTATCCAGGAGCTTGTCTCTTAGATGGACTTGGGTGGGACCTTCTATCCTCCTTGAAAGGCAAGAGAAAGACAGACAGCCAAGAAGTTATGGGTTGCCTGTTGCCCTCCAGAGGGAAAGTCCTGGCAGCACCATCTGAGCTATCCCCCTGCCTCACCTCTGGACTTCGCCCCTGTGACAGGCTGGGCCCTGCTCTGTTGCCTTCTGCTATGGTGTGAATGTAGCCTCTTCAAAATCCAAGTGTGCAATGTGATAGTAGTAAGAGGAGGGCCCTTCAAGAGGTGATCAGGTGGGAGGGCTCCTCCCTGGAGTGGGATTAAGGCCCTTATAAAAGAGGCTTCAGCAATGTTCAGCTGCCCTGCCCTGCTGCCTTCTGCCACGTAAGTAAGCAGCAGCAAAAGGCACCATCTTGGATATAGTGAGCAGCCCTCACTAGACAACTGAACCAGCCCATGCCTTCACTCCCCAGTCTCCAGAGCTGTGAGAAATCAATCTGTTCCTTTTAAATGACCCAGTTCCAGGTATTTTGTTATAGCAACCAAAATGGACTAAGACCCAGGGCTTGCTGGGGAGTGTGTCCTGGCCCCAGCAGCAAGTATGGTGAGATGTGGGCTCCCCATCTCTGAATTCAGTCACTCGAACTTGTTCTGAGGCCCTGTGAGCCCCAGAATCTGCTCCTCATCACATTTCCACTGAGGCAGTCCAAAAACTCCAGCTGGAAACTGACATGGAAGATGCAGACAGCTGGGGACTTCTGGAATCATCCAGAAGCTTCCTGGCTCACATGTCTGGCTGGGGGCTGGGATGACTCTACATGGCTTGGGCTTGCTCACAGCATGGTGGCTGCTGGGTAGTGGAACTTCTACAAGGAGGCATGGGGCTCTGAATGACCATCTCCAGGGAACCTAGAGAAAGCTAATTTCCTTCTGCGCCCAGGGAGGAAGTCACAAAGCCACTGAGTTGGTCAAAGCTGTCACAAGCCCAGGGACAGTCCAGGGGAGAAACATCAAGCCTGCTTCTCAATGGGAGGCATGTCAGAGAAGGTGCATCCAGGTTTCCCACCAGCAGAAACAGCAGTAATGACAACTGGCTATTCACAGAGCCGGGCAGGGCTGGAGCCCCGCCCATCCACCGAGCCCCGCCTACTCCTGATGCCGCTACCCCAGGGAGCCCATGAGGAGCACGCATGGAGTGGGGGCAGGATCTGGTACTGGGTCTTCTCCTAGACTCTGGAGCCCCATCCTTTCTCCACTGCTGCATACCATGCTGCAACGCAGGTTTGCTGAGTAGCTAATGGCTGTGACAGCAGATGAGCTCACAAGGGATTGGGGAGGTAAGAAACCAACAAAGACACACCAGTCCCAGGTGGGCTGGGGTGAGGGGTACAGTGAGGAGGGATCATTTGACGAGGGTTTGGGGGAGAAGGCCTGAGACCTGCACTTGGGCATGGAATGTGCAAAGGCCCTGGGATCCACTAAAGTGGGAGAGTCTGAGTGTCAAAGCAAGGACAAGTCAGGGTGAAGTGAATGGACAGCTCACCTGGAGCCGTTTTGAGGGTCCTGTGGGTCTTGGCAGGACATGAGAAGGACTCATGAAGGCCACCTCAAACCTAATTCTCTCCCCTCCCCCCCAGGCCGCAAGCTGTGGTCTTCCAGAAGACCTGGCTCCCACAGAGACCCAGCTGGGCCAGCCAGTGCCAAGGCTGGTCCCGCACCCTCCCCCTTCTTGGTCACTGGTCGCTGTCAGGGAGCAGCAGGCGGCAGATCAAACGGCCCCCCCAGGGCCCGGCCTTGCCCATGAGGGAAACATCACACTGCCCTGGAATGAGGTGATTTCGAGCAGCCGATGCGAGGAAATGGGTATTTATGTAACGGTGGGCATGGTTTTTATTTTCCCTAATTTTCAGATTACTTTCGATTAGGCCTCTTCGGAGTAGAGAAGGCTTGAAGTGAAATCGATCCTGCCTAAATCATTATGGCCTGCCCGGCCTCGGGCCGCCTCTGCAGACAATTACCCCGGACCCTGGGGTTAGGGGGCAGGCTGCAGGCAGGGCACACTTCCTCGGAGCTCGCTGCCCGAGTGGCCCAGGGCTCTGGACGGGGCCTTTGTGCTGTGTGGCACACAGCGGCCATTGATTCCGACATCCCTCTGGCCAGAGGGGTGGGGGGAGGGAAAGAAGGGAATAATTCCCACCAACATCTGGACTCTATCTCTTCTCTCCGCCCCCAAGTCAGGACAGGGAGGGGGCGGGGAGAGGGAAAAAGGGAAAAAATGCCCAGGCCAAATTCAAATGCTTTCATAAATTTTGCACTAGAAATGTTTTGACGTGAATATTTTTGTCAGTCTCCAGTGTTTGCCAAAAGAAACTCAACCCCCCGCGACAGCTCAAGTACATGCTGGAGCTGCTGCAAGGCAGGCAGGCTCGGCCCCAGCACCAACCGGCAGGCCTGGGGTGGCGGATGGAGGGTGCTGGGGACATGGGTGACGTCCAGGACAGTCACTAGGATGGCACCCTGCCTCCAGGGGGTGCCATTCCAGTGCACACAGAGTGAGTCCTGCACCAGGTCCAACAGAACACAGGGTGGCCCTGGAGCCTGAGGGACGAAGTGTGGGGTGCCCTGGGAGGGAACCTGACACATGTTAAGGGTGGTTTTCTTCCTGGAAGTTGAAAAAAGTAGTCATTTTTTCTTGATCGTATTTTCCACTTTTCTGCAATGAATATGAATTACTAAAACAATCATTTAAAATATTTCTGTTTCTCAAAAACCTAAGTGTATAATTCCCATGTGATCTAGTGATTCCACTTCTGGGTATATAAGCCAAAGAACTGAAGGCAGAGACTCAAACAGATACCATAAGTTATTGTTTTTCTGACCAATGGCAAGGTGGGAAGGAGTGTGGTATTCCTTTTGGGATGGAACATTTGACAGTGAGGAGAAGGCCCCCACTTTGATATGAAGGCATTTGAGATGGGGGCCACTCTTCTAGCCAGAGTTGAATTAGGTTAGCCCTCCAAACTTCCCTCCTCCAGAACAAATCACATAGGACATAAATTATGGTAAATGATTACGACGGTCAAAAATTCTAGGAGACTACCCAGAACACACAAAAAAATCTCTGTTGTTTTAAGCCACAGAGGTATAGGGGTTGTTTGTTAGTGCGGCAGAACCAAGGTGAAACTGACTAATATGGACATTGAACATTAAGTACCTGGATCTCTGGATTTTGTAGAAAAAAAATTAGATCTGGCTACTGAAAGACTATGTTCCACATGATAATAAGTGTCTGAGCTGAGTAACAACTTAATTTGAGGGCAGGGTGTCTCCAGTTTGCCTCAGTCTCCATCTGGCCCTTTCACTCACTCGGGCCACTGCTCTGGCTAGTGTTGGCACAACATTGCTGTCTTTGTTTGGCTTCTCCCAGGGCTATGCCACCCTGAGTCATCTCACTACTGAGAGCTCTATGCCCACACTCGGTCACCCTGATATATAAGGAACTCCTTCCTGGTGCCTGAACACTGTTATGTCCTCAGGATGTTTGCGTCCAATGCTTGGCAATGAACTTGGGGCATAGGAGGTGTGCAAAAACACAGTGTGGACCACAAACCCTCACACTAGAGTAAACACCCTGTAGGAGTGGAGTTCCCAGCCACAGCTGGGGGTGGAGATGTCTGACCAGACTCACGACCTGCACTCCACTTCTCTCTATCAGCCAGGAAGATTTTATTCTAAGGGCTCATGAGAAGGTAGCAGGCATTTGGAGTAAGAAGGGAGTGAGACCCAGAGAGAGGAGGCAGCCTGAGGGAGGTCACACAGCTAGTGAGGAGGGATCTGACTGACCCAAGGCGAATGCTCTGGGGTCTCCTTTGTGTGGCTCCCCAGGGCACCTCAAAGTGCTCCTGCTTCTCCTGCTGCCCTCAAAGGTCATCAGACTTCTTGAGGGTCTCAAAGGATACTTAGTCTCACCCCTCTCAGAAGAGAAATCCCCTCTGTCCACTGCCCCCAGGTGGTCGTTGGTTTCACACTTTGCTTCGGGTGATCACTTCACTTGGGGCCGGGGGTGGGGAGGCCACTTCATGAACGTCCATCACACATTTTTGGAGGGAACACACAGACCAGGAGAAATGACCACTCTCAGGGTCCTTGCCTCAAGAGCAAGGAAGGAAATGGGCCAGCCCCTGTAAAGTCTCTCTCAAATGAGTCAAAGGCGATGTGTCACGGCTGATCAGGCACTGCCCAGAGCAGAGTCCAGTGCGCCCTCTGTGAGCAGAGGGGGATCTTCCTTTTACCGATGAGCAAAACCAGGCCGAGAGGGATGACTGGACCAAAGATGAACAGTGAGCTGGGGCAAAAATTGGAGCAGAACTTCTGCTTGCAAACCCAGTATTTCTGTGCTGGAGAAGCTTCCCTTCCATGCCTGAAAATCAGTAGGAAATACCCAGGCAGACCTGGATTCTGCACTAGACCATGCCATGTGCTGTAATTAGAGCCCATCCTGGTCTCCAGAAACTTGGGGTCTTCGTTTGTAGTGTGGGGCAAGCACACCCTTTTATGGTGCCTGGGGACCAGTTAATTAAGACTGTGTGAGGCTCATGTGGCGGAGGTTGGTTCTGCTACCCACCCACAACCCAGGTGATTCCTAGAGCTACTCTACCCAGAAAGTGGATTTTCCCCTGTGAAATCCTAGGATTTCCATCCGGAAATAGAAGGAGTGTTTTCTGTTCACTTGGAGAATTAAGATGGTGAGAATTGAAGGAACTTTCCCCTCCTCTTTTTCCTTCCTTGGGAATTAGAATATCCTTCTGTTTACTTTGGAAGTGAATGTACCTCGCCCGAGAGCACGATTTGTGTGGAACCTCTGTCTGGAAAGGCAAAAATCCAGGCACCTGGCACTGTTAAGCTGTCGGGCCAGCCAGGCCTCGAGCCTCCTCTCCTTCCCTCCTTCCCTCATTTCTTTCTTTAGTTGGCCCCTTTCTCCCCTTATTGATATTTTTTGTGGTCAAATATGCACAATAAGATTTACCAATTTAACCAATTTTAAGTGCACAGTTCAGTGCCTTAAGCACATTCACAATGTTGTGCGACCATTGCCACCATTCATCTCTGGAAATTTTACTTTGTCCCCATTAAAATTTTTACTCCCCAGTTCCCGGTAACCACCACGCTCCTCTCTGTCTGTGAATTCGCCCATCTAAGCTGCTTCATATAACTCAAATCATACAGCATAGATGTGAGGTGGTCCCCCAAAACTCATGCGTGAGACCAAGCAAGAATTTTCAGAGGTGAGATGATTAGGTTGTGAGAGTTGGAACCTAATCAGAGGATTAATCCACTGAGATGGATTAACTGGGTGGTAACTGTAGGCAGGTAGGGTGTGGTGGAGGAGGCAGGTCACAGAGGGCCTGCCTTTGGGGTTTTGCATTTTTGCCTGGCTTATTTCACTTAGTTTAATGTCTTCACGTTCATCCCTGTGGAATCTAATATGTTAGAATTTCCTTCCTTTGTTATGGCTGAATAATACTGCTTTCTGTATCTATACCATGTTTTAGCTTTTAATCACTGACTAAAAATCTTGACAGGAACAATGTAGAGGAAGTTTATTTTGCCTCAGAGTTTCAGTCCATGGTCTGCAGACTCCATAGCTCTGGGCCCCAGGTGAGGCAGAACATCATGGCAGAAGGGCATGGTGGAGGAAAACAGCTCAGAACATTGCAATCAGGAAGGGGGCCGGGGAAGAGAGGGAGAGGGGGAGGGAGAGAGATCCCTACACTCACAAGGGACAAAATATAATCCCCAAAGGCAGGTCCTCTGTGACTGCCTCCTCCAGCCAGACCATACCTGCCTACAGTTACCACCCAGTTAATTCATATCAGTGGATTAATCCACTGACTAGGTTGCAATTCTCATAACCTAATAATCTCACCTCTGAAAATTCTTGCCATGTCTCACACATGAACCTTTGGGGTACACCTCATATCTAAAGCATAATCCCATGTTTAATCAATCCATTCACCTGTGTATGGATACTTAGGTTGCTTCCACTTCTTGACTGTTAAGAATAATGTTGCTATGAAGCATCTCTTCAATTCTGTTTTCAGATCTTTGGGGATATGACCAGAAGAGGAATTGCTGGGTCATATGGTAATTCAGCATTTAGCTTTTTGAAAAACCACCATACTGTATTCTTTTCCACTCTACTATTTTATATCCCTACCAGCAATGCACAGAGTATTCAATTTCCCCCCATCCTGGCCAGCACTTGCTATTTTCCATGTTTTAAAATAATATCTGTCCTAACGGGCGTGAAGTGGCATCTCATTGTAGTTTTGATTTGCATTTCCTTACTGATGAACGGTTTGAGGCATCTTTTCATGTGTTTGTTGACTATTTATGTATATTCTGTGGGTGAAATATCTGTTCAACCCTTTGTCCATTTTTGAATTGAGTTGTTTGATTTTTGTTCTTTAGTGCTAGTAGGTTTTTAATGTATTTTGGATATTAATTCTTTATTTGGTACATGATTTGCAAATATTTTCTTCCATTATGTGGGTTGCCTTCTCATTCTTTTGATAAAGAATGAAGTTTTAATTTTTTTTATACTCCAAATCTATTTTTACTTTTGTTGCTTGGGCTTTGGTGTTGTATAAAAAAATCATCAAATCCAATGTCATAAAGATTATCTCTTATGTTTCCTTCTAAGAGTTTTACAGTTTTAGCTCTTAAGTTTAGGCCTTTGATTCATTTTGAGTTTAATTTTTCTATGTAGTATAAGATAAGGGTCCAACAACATTCTTTGGCACGAGGATGTCTAGTTTCCCCTTCCCCATTAAACGATCTTGGCACTGTGTGGAAAATCACTTGACCATGTATGTGAGGGTTTATTTCTGGGCCTTCCATTGAATTCCATTGGTCTATATGTCTGTCCTTATGCTAGTCTGTGCTGTTTTGATTACCATAGCTTTGTAATAGTTTTGAAATTAGGAAATCTGGGTCCTCCAACTTTGATCTTCTTTGAAGTGTTTTGTCTGTTTGGGGTTCCTTGAGATTCCATATGAAATTTAGAGTAGTTTTTTTTTTCATTTCTATAAAAAGTGCCATAGGATTTGCACCAAACCAGTAGACTGCTTTTGTTAAAACTGACATCTTGGCAATCTTGTCTTCAAAAGACTTAATAAATATGGGATGTCTTTGCACTTATTTCTCTAGGTTTTTTTGGCAATGTTTTATAATTTTGTAATTTTTGTTTTATAATACAGGTCTTTTATGCCCTTTATTAAATTTGCTCCTAAGTAATTTAATCCTTTTAATGCTATTGTAAATAATTATTTTCTTACTTTCCTTTTCATTGTTAGTATGTAGAAATGCAATTAATTTTGGCATATTGATTTTGCACCCAGCAACTTTGTTGAATTCATTTTTTAGCTCTGATAGTTTTTTAGTTTATTTTTTGGCATGCAAAGTTAAGCATTTCTACATATAAGATCATGTAATCTTTGAGTAGAAATTTTATTTTTTAATTTCCATTTAATTTCTTTCTCTTTCCTAATTGCTCTGGCTAGGACTTCTAATAATATAATAAACAGAAAGGTTGAACGTGAGCATCCTTGTCTTGTTACTGATGTAGGGGGGAAGTTTTCAATCTTTCATCATTGTGAAGTATTCAGGGCCTTTATCTGAAGGAAGTTCCATTCTATTCCTAATTTGTTGAATGTTTTTACAATGAAATTGGATTTTGGGGCAAAAATTGAGATGATTTTTTTCCTCTTCCTTCTATTAATGTGGTGCATTTCATTGTTTGATTTTCATATGGCTATCAGTCTGTTTTCCATTGCTAACTAAATACCTGAAGCTGGGTACTTATAGAAGAAGGGGTTTTGGAAGCTGAACATCCAAGATCAGATGGCTCTATCAATCAATCATGCCATCATCATGCCGGGAGTATGTATGAGAGGGAGAAATCACATGGCATGACAGAGAGCCAGACAGAAATTCAGGGGTCAGGATTGTTCTTTTTGACAATTTCGTCTCATGCTTTTGGGTTTTGGTTGTTTGCCACATCTTTGTTTATAATTGCTATGTATTCTTGATGAACTGACCCTTTTTTTTTTGAACTGACCCTTTTATCAATATGGAATGTCTCTCTTTGTCTCTTGTAACAATTTTTGACTTAGACTGTTTGTGTGATATTAATGTAGCTATCCTGACTCTCTTTTCACTATTTTCACTCTCACTATTTGCCTGGAATATTTTCTCATCCTATCACTTTTGATCTATTTGTCTCATTAGATCTGAAGTGGGCCTCCTATACATACGTAGTTGAATCATTTTTATTCATTTGTCAATCTGCCCTTTTTTTCCAGACAGGTCTCACTATGTTGCCTGGGTTGACGGTGAACTTGTGATCTTTTTGCCTCGGCAGCTGAAGTGGCTGGATCACAGGTGTGTGCCGCTGCTCCCAGGTTCAAGCTGCCTTTTGACTGGAGAATTTAATCCATTTATATCCAAGTAATTACTGATGAGGAGGGACGTGCTCTTACCATTTCGTTCTTTGTTTTCTGTACAGTTTACAGCTTTGTGTTTCTCATGCCCTCATTACTACTTTTGTTTGTGTTTAGGTAACTTTTTTGTTTTGCAGTGAAATGTTTTAATTCCCTATTTATTTTTTAGTATATTCTATAGACATTTACTTTGTGATTATTCCACATGGGGCTTACCTTTAACATCATAATGTTCTAACAATACAATTCAAATTGATGGGAACCTAATTTCCGTAGTATACCGCTCTGTGCTTCTAAACAGCTTTGTCTACCCTTTTAAATTATTGACATCATGCATTACACTTCTGTACTTTGCTGTGGTTTGGTTAAGTGTCCTCAAAGGCTCCTATGCTGAAGGCTTGGCTCCCAGCCTATAATGCTATCGGGAGGTGGTGGGACCTTTCGGAGGAGGTCTAGTGGGAAGAGGTGAGGTCACTGGGTGTGACCTGGCTTCTCCTCTGTCTCTTTGGTTTCCTGACCTCCATGAAGTAAAAGACCTCCTCCACCATGCACTCCTGCCGTGATGGACTGTATGGCCTCAGACCCAAAGCAACTGGGCCAAGACCATGGACTGAAATTGTGGGCCAAATATAATCCTCTTCTTCTTTTAAGTTGTTGATTATTTTGGTTATCTTTTTTACAGCACTGGAAAGCTGACTAACACATACATGTGTGCTCAATAACATAGATTTATATATTTTATTCATTTATCTTCAAACCATGTAGAAAACCAAAAGTGGAGCTATACACCAAAATTAAAATGATACTGAAATTTTATATTTTCCCATGAATTGACTTTACTGGAGATCTTTATTTTTATGTAACTCAAGTTATACGTGGGATCCTTTAGTTTTAGCCCCAGGACTCTCTTTAGCATTTCTTACATGGAAGGTCTAGTGATAACAGACTCTCTCAACCTGGTTTTTTTTTTTTCCCCAACCCGACAATGTAAATGGTCTGTCTCATTGGAACAATCATTTTTCTGATTATAGAATTCTTGTTTGACAGTGTTTTCCATCCAGGACTTAAATATAATCATCCCATTGTGTTCTGGTCTCTAAGGTTCATGATGAGAAATTCATTTATCATCATATTATGAATCCCTTATATCATGTGACATGTGGTTCTGTCTTCCTGCTTTGCAGGTCCTTTGTTTTGGGGGTTTGATGCTTTAATTATAATGAGACTTAATGTGGGTCTCTGAGTTTTCCTGTTTGGAATCCTCACAATAAAAATGTTGATCTGCTTGATCGTGTCTCACAGGTCACTCAGGCTCTGTTCACTTTCTTCACTGTTTTTCCTTCTGTTCTTCATATTCAGTGATTTCATTTGCTCTATCTTCAAGCTTTGCACATTCAAAGTTGCTGTTGAACCCTCAAGTAGATATTTCAAATTTTGGTTATTATTCTTTACAGGATTCCTGTTTGACTCCTGTTAAAATTTCTCTTTATTGATATTCTCATTTTGCTCCTTGGTCTATTCCCTGATCTCCTCTAGTCATTTTCCCCTGCTTTTCTTTAGCTGTTGGTCCATATTTAAAACAGTTGTTTTAAAGTCTTCACCTAATCTCTAAATCTAACTTCTGAGCTTACTCAGGGATAGTTTCTGTTGGTTTATTTCAGTCCTTTAAATGGGCCATATTTCCTGTTTCTTTGTATGTTTTATGATTTCTTTTTGTTTTTGTTTTGAAAAATGGGCATTTAACTACTGTAATGGTAACTACAGAAATAAGATACTCTTTCTTCCCCAGGGTTTCCTATTTTGTTTTTATTGTTGAAGGCTATAGTAGTATGTTTGTTTTGATACTTTTCAAATAGTTTTACTAAAGTCTATTCCTTGCCATGTGTGATCACTGAAGCCTCTGTTCCTTTAGCTTATATTCAGTGAATATTTTGATAGTGATTTCCTCTATTGCCAGGAATCTCTTTCTCTCTCATGCACATGTGCATACACACACACACACACACATACACACACACACACACACAAATGAAATTCTAGGACAATCTTTGATCTTTAAATGTAAGGAAATCAAAACTCAGAGAGATTCACACAACTGACCCACCAGAGAGTTGAGTCTTGGAACCAGAATTCAGTGCTCAATGATCCTATATTCTGATTATCTATTGCTGCATAGCAAACAACACCAAACTCTGTAGCTCAAAATAACAATAATTTTGTTATTCTCACAGATTCTGTGTATCAGAAATTGGAAAGGGCATAGTAGAGATAGCTTATGTTTGTTCTACAAACACTGGTGCTTCTGCTGGGAAGACCAAAGGGTTATGTGTGACCCCAACAGCTAGGAGCTGGAATTGTTGAGCAGACAGGTCCACTTTAAAGTGGCATTTTGACTCTGTCAGCAGGGCTGGAGTCGCCAAGGGAAAGGCCAGTGGTGACTGTTGAGTGGAGTGTCTACCTATGGCTCTCAATATGGATTGGGCTTCCTTACATCATGGTGGCCCCAGACCAGTGGAACTTCTTACATAGCAGCCCGGGCTCCAAGTGTGGGTTTTCCAGTGAGCAAGGTGGAAATTTCACTATCTTCCGGGACCTTTAGAATATACAGAGTCATTTCCCCTTCTCATTGGTCAAAGCAGGTGCAGCCTACCCAGACTCAAAGAGGGCTCTTGATTGTGCAATAATAGATAGTTTGTGGTTATGTTTAAAAACCACGTAATTGTTCCTAAGGTCATATTCTTTGTACTGGTACCAGCTCTCTGATGGACCTACCCAGGTTCCAAAGAGGAAGGTGTCTGGTGGTGGTCCTGACTGTGCTTTAAGGGGACCGGGAGATTTGGAGCAATGACAAGGACCACTCTGCCACATTTGGGCAACATCCTCCTGAAGGACATCACAGAATGAGTGAACCTGAGCTGGTGGTTGGGAAGTAGCTCTGTCTGTCTCTCCTGATAAGGCCTCCTGGGAAATCTAAGAATGGAATCCAGCCAGACTTAGCTGCAGCAGGCCCCAAACCTGCCACAGTCACAGATGCAACCTGCCTGCTTGCACCCAGTGAACCAAATGGGACAGGCCAGGACACAGGCTGTGCTTGGGGTCCTCACGCCTGCTCCAGCTGCCCTTCCTGCTCTGCCTGACAAAAATCAGGTCATTCAGGGGAGATGGCCAGGACAGGACCATGAGTGTCTGCACTTGTTGGTGCCACTGGGCCCAAGAATCAGGATGGGGACTGTGAAGAAAGCTGCTCAGAATGAAGGAAACCCTGCCCTGCGATGGGGAACCAGGCTTAGTCATAAGCTTGCTGTGTGAGCTTCAACAAGTGCCTGCTCCTCTCTGTTTTCAGAGGATGGCACCACTCTTCATGGTGCCTATCTATGTCCTAGTTCAGGTTCAGTAGAGGGGAGCCTGGTCCCCTCCTCATGGTGCCCCATCTATTGTCTATCTTCCTATTTATAATCTATCTGCCTATCTTTCTATGTTCCTATCACTTATCATCTATCTGTATCTATCACTTATCATTTATTTATTATCTATTCATCCATCTATCATCCAAATGTGACTGGACCCCAACTCAACATTCTGCTTCAGGACATCTGGGGTGAAGCCTGCCATTTGTTTGTTTGTTCCCTAAAGCTCTGGCTGCCTTGCTGTCCGGGAGGGAACAGAAGAGCCGTGCTGTTCTCAGTGATTCTGGGTGATTTCTACCTCTAGCTAAGCCATGCCTTCCTTCTGTTTAAAAAGCTCAGCTCAGCCATCACTTTGGAGCGGCCGTCCTCTCCATGGTGGTGGTTTAGAGATACCCAGCCACTCTCTCCATTGCTGTTGTGACCGTCTGTTGTCTTGTTTTCTGACTGCACATCTCTGGCAGAGGGTCAGATGCAGAGCAGCTCAGATCCAGCTTCCTGACCTGGGGTCCCCTTCCTAAGCAGGATCATGTGCCCTGCCCATTCCACTCCACAGTCTGCCCTGGCACTGACTGAATGTCTCCTGGGTCTGTGGCCTTTCACCTTATTGTGCTGCACCCACCGTCCCTCCTGCCTGGTGGGATGGTTCCTCAGGGCTACTCTTTCTGCTTGTTGCTGCTTCCTTGTTCCAAGTGTGCAGGGGGTGCGGGAGGGGTTGTCTGGGTTGATGAATGTACTCGCAGTGTGTATACATGCATGTGTGTGCATACGCATGTAGGCACATGTGTAGTATGTGTACTCATGCTTATGTTGCATGTACATGCATGTGTGGTATGTCTCTGTGTGTATATGTATTGTGTGCATTTGCACAACTGAGCATAGACTTGTACACACTGTTCTAGATCATGGGCCCAGAGTTCCATCATAGTCTTTCAAGGGTCTGGGACCCCTGTGTACTTGGATCCTATCCTGTCAGGACTCTGAGCAGCCGTGGCTATTTTCCCTCAAAGCTTATATCATGCCTTGGCCTCTGCAACCATCACAATGTCTGTTGTCAGTTTTTACCCTTTAGTTTTTACAAGTCTTCTTAGTTTTATGTTTTACCTTCAATTTAATGACCCTTAGAGTTAATTTTTGTACACAAAGTGAAGTTCAGATCAAGGTTCATTTTTGCCTATGGATGTGTAATTGCTCCAAAACTATTAATTGAAAAAAATCTGTCCTCCACCAAATTGCTTTTGCTCTTTTGTCAAAACCACTTGGCCATCCTCTTTCTGGGTTCTTTGTTCCATGTCTCCAGCAGCACTGCAATGTCTTCCTCAATGTAGCTGTGGAGAGTAAACCTTAGTATTGAGTTCAGTTATTCCTTCCACTCTACTCCTTTGTTCACAGTGCTTTGGCTTTGCAAGGTCTGTGCTTTTCCATATACATTTTAGAATAAGTTTGTGTAAATCTACCAAAATACTTCATGGGATTGTGGAAGGAATTGCATCAAACTTACAGACCAGTTTTGGAGAACTGATATCTTTAACACTTGAGTCTTCTAATTCATGAACATGGTATACCTCTCCATTTATTCAGGCCCTTAAAAATTTTCTTTCCTCAACATTTGTAACTGTCAGCATTTTATATCCTGTCTTATTAGATTTATAACTAAGTAGTCCATTTTCTTTGGGGTGAGTATAAATGGTCTTATTTTTAATTTCAATTGTCACATGTTCATTGTTAGGAATGTGATTGATTTTTCTATGAACAAACACATGAAAAAGTGTTCATCATCTCTTGCAATTAGAGAAACGCTTCTTCTAGTAAGGGCAGGGTTTCTTGTCTAATACCTAGGTCTTTGA
>JAJEJO010000831.1:718964-859824 GCA_020662805.1 Glaucomys volans
TCAAAGACCTAGGTATTAGACAAGAAACCCTGCCCTTACTAGAAGAAAACTTAGGCCTGGATGATACCTTCTTGGTACCATCTCAAACTATATCATTGACCTTTCCTTTTTTTTAAGTACTAGAAATCCCAAGGGTGCCCTACCTCTCAGCTACATCGCCAGGTCTTTTGATCTTTTATTTTGAGACAAAATCTTGCTAAATTGCCAAGTCCAGCACTGAGTTTGTAATCCTCCTTCCTCAGCCTCCCTAGCCTGTGGGATTACAGGCATGTGCTAGTATACCAGACTCATTGACTCAGTGGAGATACAAGACCACTTTCTTGATGGTTCCTACTTATACCAGGGATCAGGGAGGTAGAGGACTGACTTAAATTGCTTTGTTGCTACAAGGAGGATCTCAGTTTACCACCTCAACAGCCTCAATGACACCAGGAACCCTGACTTGGATCACTGTGTTCAGTCTCATTGATTCTGGTGATGATGTAGACGCAGAATGTCATTGGACCACGCTAACACTGTTGGCAGGAGAATCCGAGATCACCTGCTTCTTCTGGGCAGGGAATGGAAAATGAGCAGCCCACTTGATACCAAAGCCAACTATTTCCTTTCATCTTTGACTGGAATAAATTTATCTGTTATAAAGCTATCCTATTTTGGTACATATATATATATATGTATATATATATATATATGTCAAACATGACATGTATATTTATACATATAGCTGTATTATACAATTACATTATTCATGTGTATAACATATAATATATTGTAATACATATTTATATGTATTTCTATTTTCATATAATTATAAATATATATGTATTGTGTATTTTAATATTTTATATGATATATATTTTAAAAATGTATTTTATATTATATATTATATATTATATATCTTTAAAATACATATTATATATATTTGTATATAAAGAGTCTATTTCTCTAGCCCAATGCATATATACATATGTGTTTGTGTGTGCGCATGTAAAACACATGACACAATCTACCATTAGTGACATTTGGTTCATGCATAATGGTGTATAACCATCAGTGCTATCAAGTTCTAGAACATTTTCACAAAGAAAACCCCATCCCCTTCAAGAAATCGTTCCTGATCTCTCCTCTTCCTTCCCTGTCAAGTATCAGTCAGCCGTACATCTTGATGGATTTATCTATTTCACACAAATGGAATCATGCAGTATGTGACTTTTTGTGTCTGGACTTTTTTAAGGGATCATCAATGTGGCAGTGCTTCATTCCCACTGTGGATGAATAATAGTCCATTGTCTGCATATACTACTTTGTGTTTATCCACTCATCAACTGAGGGACATTGGGGACGTTTCTGTTTCTTGGCTTTTGTGAATGCTGCTGCTGTGAGTGCTCATCTACAAGATTTTGTTTGAACACTCTTTTCAGATTAGACTCAGGATTGAAATTTCTGGGTTGCATGGTAATTCCGTGTTTGACTTTTTGAAGAAGTAGCACATTGTATTAAATAGCAATTGCACTATTTTGAATTCCACTGGCAGCCAGAGTTCCAGTTTCTCTACACCCTTGCCGACATGTATTGGTTTCTGTTTTTTCTTAATTCTAGCCGTACTAAGGCCTGTGACATGATATCTCACAGTGGGCTCAACTTGCATTTTCCTTACCATATTGGTGTGGATCATTTATTCATGTGTTTATTGGCCGTTAGAGTATCTTCTTCAGAGACATGCCTAGTCAAGTGTTTTACCCATTAAAATTTTTTTTTTTGTATTTTTGTTGCTGAGTTGTAAAAGTTCTTTGTTTATTGTGAAAATTAGCCCCTAATCAGATATAGGATTGTTCTGGGAATTGTCTTTTCACTTTCTTGAAAGTGTCCCTTGATGCATAAAAGTATTTAATTTTGTTAAAGTCCAATTTATTCTTATTGCTTCTTCTGTGTGTGTGCCTATTGGTGTCCCTTTGAGTTGATCCCATGACTATTCTCGCTGGGGCTCAGGGAGTCTCGGTGATTTGCTGAAAGCCATTTCATCCACAGATGTTGGATCCAGGGGTGGAGGCCAGGCAGCCCCACTGCAGTGACCATGCTCTTCAGACACACAGCACTGAAGACTTGACTGCTGGTCTCCAGGGCCCTGGGATGATGGGATGTAGCTCAGTGTGAGTGTGTGTGTGTGTGTGTGTGTGTGTGTGTGTGTTAAACTCAACTTCCTCAATGTGAACAAACCAATTAATGCTATCAGAAAGTCCAATTAATTTGCAGCCAGGCAATAAATTATCTATCATGTACCCAAAATTCTAAGCCTACAATTTCATGGCAGTTACCTGCACACTAAAATTTAAGACACCTAGAGGTCAATAAAGCACAAACGAATGGATGAACAGTTTTGGAATTCTACTTTCCATCCATATAATTTGATCTGGGTCAAATTCCAAATAGGCTTAACTCTCCAAAGAAGCAGCAAAATCACCAAGGTGTTCATCAAAGATGGCTTCAAACAAAACATAGAAACCTTTAAATTTTAAATACAATTTATTTTTTATTTTAAAAACCAGTAATCTCTTCTATTATTCAAAATTCAGTAGTTAAAAAGGGTACATGGGAAATCCCTCCCGCATGCAGTCCTGTTTCTCAACCTTGTTTCTTGCATGTCCTTCCAGAATTTCCAGATAAGCCTTTTATCTCTGAATTATTTCATTTTAAAATAAGTACTTTTCAGGGGTACAAATGTACTTGGAGTTCTTTGTTTTTCACTTCCTATGTACCTTGAAGACCAGTCCTCAGGAATCTCTAAGGAGCTTCCTTACTCTTTCTTATAACTTGCCCTCATCCCCTCTTCTCCTTGCTGCTCTATTAGTCTTTGGAAGGCAGGGCAGAGGGCAGCAGCCCCAGCAGTTCTGTCAGCACCTGAGGCCTGGGTCTAAACTCTTCCCAGCTCCAAGAACATAGTTCTCTTGCCAACTGGGTCTTTGGAAACTCTGGGGAAGTCCAGGGCCATGCTAAGATTGCAGGGGGCCCTCTTGTGCCTTCCAGGATGGAGCTGGATACAGCAGAGGGAGAGGATAGAGAAAGACTGAGGTCAGGGGGTCTAACCAGATCTGGAGGAGGAAAGACAACTTTTTTCCTTTCTGTGATGAGCCCCACTGTGGGCCAAGTTCACCACCAAGTACCTGGCCATGATCTCCCGCCACCTTCCATAGCCTTGGTTGGGTAAAATGCTCCCAATCTTGCAGGTTAGGAGATGGATGCAAGGATCAGGACTGGCCAGGCTCTCAGGCTGACCAGCAACTATGAGTGGCTTCAACCCCTGCCCCTGTAAGAATCGCTGCTCCTCTAGTTTTGTTCCTTTGGAAAGCATAGCCAGCTCCCCTGCCAAGCCCAAACTTTGCAGCCAGGCAGCTCTCACCTGAGTCCTGGCCCCTCCCCGAGCAGGCATGCACCCCTGAAAAGCCCCTTTGGCTGCAAAGTCTGCATCTGGTAGATCTCAGGTGGAAGGAGGATTCCCGACTCATTCTGTAGGTCAGGGATTTGAAGGCAGCCAGCGGTGTGAAGAGGAGGCCCCGCTGATGGGGTGTGGAGTGCTCTGGCTGTCTCTGTTTCTAGAAGGCAGCCCTCCTTCTTCTTACCTTTTTAAAATGTCACAGAGCTCCCTGACTTGCCCCTTCTCAGAATATCGGCTGCCCTTCTGCATCCAGCTGATCATCTGGCACAGGTGCATGATCTCAGGTGCCTGTAGGAGGGTCCATCTCCTCTGCTCCTGCCTGGCTGTGAGTGCAGAGCTGGGCATTGTCAGGCTGCGTCACCTGCCAGGTCCTGAGGCTGGTGGAAGCTGGACCTGTGGGAAGGCACAGGGCAGATCAGAGTCCTCTGAGGATGGCTTTCTTACCGATGTTCCATCTTCAAGGGGCAGGGCTGTGGAGCAAAGCCGCCTACCCCCACTCCCCACTTGGTGAGGAGGACATGGCAGGCCCAGCGGTTTATGCTGTCCACTTCCATCTTTCCATCTCCTGCCTTTCCTATGAGCTCACATCTCTTACTCTCATGATCCAGGTGGTTTGGGTAGAGCCAACCCTGGGACCTAGCACTGGTCAGTACATCATGGCATGTCCTGGCTGCCATGATGAGCTCAGGTGTGGACATAAGTTTGGACAGCACTGGGCAAAGTGGATAAAAAATACACCACACAGCTGTATTCTGTTTACAAGCACCTTACTTCAACCTCAGTGACGTAGGAGGTTGGAAGTAAAAGATTGGAGAAGATAACATCATAAACATTAATTTCTTAAAAGCAGGAGTTTTTATGTAAATATCAGATAAAGAAGACTTCGGAGCAAGGGAAAATACTGGAGACAAAGAGAAATGACACATAATGAGAGCGAGATCAATTCACCAGTCAGGCACAGTGGCACATATCTGTAATGTCAGTGACCTGGGAGGCTGAGACAGGAGGATGGCAAGCTCAAGGTTAGCCTCAGCATCTTAGTGAGATTCACAGCAACTTAGCAAGAACTTGCTCAAAATAAAAAGGAATAGGGCTGTAGCTCCATGGTAAAGTGCCCTTGGGTTCAATCCCCAGTACCAAAACAAAACCAAAAACACAATTCCCAGGAAGACTTAATAGTGCTAACTAGGCAGCAGAGCCTCAAAACACATGAAGAAAAATTGGTACAGCTTAAAGGAGAAATAAACTGTATTAGTGAGGGTTCTCCAGAGGAACCAACAGGGTTATGTAGCTTATGTGATTATAAAAAAGGGATTTGTTAGATTGGTTTATAGGATCAGAAGCCAGATAGTCCTGCAATGGCCGTCTGCAGGCTGGAGAGCAGCAGGCACCAGTGGCTGCTCAGTCCACCAAGATAGAACCTCAGAAGGACCCTTGATCAGTCCCAGTCTGAGATGGAAGGGCCGGAGAGTGCTGCTTAGAGTCTGCCTTGGGAGAGCGAAGGAGCTGGGGCCTGAGGTCCTCCAGCGATGGCAGAGCTTGCCTCGTGTTGGTTTCCTCTGTCTTCCACCTTTCTTCCCATTTATTTGGACAATGCCACCCACTTTCAGGAAAGGTATTTCCGCCTCCCCTCAGTTCGCTGTCTCACATGTCAAACATCTCCAGAAACACCCTCAGCCACATAGAGAAGTCTTTTAATCTTAGGCGTCTCTTAATTCAGTCAAGTTGACAATCCAGATAGCCCATCACATTGCATCTTGTTTTAAAATATTTTTTTTAGTTGTAGATGGACACAATACATTTTATTTGTTTATTTTTATATGGTGCTGAGGATTGAACTCAGTGCCTCGCACATGCTAGGCAAGCACTCTACCCCTGAGCCCCAACCCCAGCCCCACACTGCATCTTAATCTGCAATTAAAGAGATGTCAACACCCCTAGCTCAGCAACTGATGGAGCTACCTAACAGAAAATCAGCAGTGATGGAGAGAAGCTGAACCCCATCAGCCAGCAGAATCCAGTCAACATTTACAGAAGACTCCAACCCACACAGCAGAACACACATGCTTTTCAAGTGCCCATGAGGTGTTCGCTAAAAATAGACATATCCTGAGCCATAAAACTACTTTTAACACGTTTCTAAAAATAGAATTCATACAGAGTGTATTCTCTAGCCAAAATGGAATAAAACTAGAAGTCAATGCATTCTGGTGCCACATAATGACACATCAACAACAGACTGCGCATGCCAAGGGGTCCTGTGAGATGTTAGTGGGGCTGGAAATCTCTGTTGCCTAGTGATAATGTAGCTGTCATAACACGATTAGCACATGTACCACTCAGATGCTGGTTATTATATTTGAATAAACAAGCCCACTGTCCTATCAGTTGTATAAAACTGTAACGTAAAATTATGTACAGTGCCTAATACTTGATAATGATGAACAGTTATGTTGCTGGAATGTATTTATCACGCTATACTATGCTTTTGTCATTATTTTTGAGGGCAATCATTCTACTTTTAAAAAATTAACTGTAAAGCAGTGAGCCATATTATCCTGCCAGCAGCTTCAGGCCCTGTGTTCCTGCCACTTGATTGTATTAAGAGGCCACACTGAATGATGGAGCCGTATCACCTAGTTTTGGCAAGAACACCATGAGGTTCACACAAATGAACAAAAGAACCTAAAGGTGAATTTCACTGAATGCATCTTTGTTGTTAAATGATGTGTGATTGTAAGAAAATGACAACAGGACATCTTTAGACCATTAGAAATTAAACAGCACACTTTTAAATAATTTATGGGTCAAGAGGAGGTTTCAAAGGAAAAAAATAAAAATGCATGTAATTCAAGTGTACTGAAGGGAAATTCATAGTACTAAGTGCTTATATTAGAAAGGAAAAAAGTTTCAAGTCAATAAAATATGTTTCGACATGAGAATTTAATAAAATTGAAAATACAAAAAAATAGAGAAAAATCAATAAAACAAAAAACTAATTCTATGAAAAAAAATCAATTGAACTAATAAACCTGTAGGAACTAATCAACCTCTTTCATTTCAAAAATGCAAGAAATGAGACACAATTGCCAGGGTTAATGGAAGTAGGGGACATAACTGGGGATCCTCCCTCAGTCTCTAGGAGGCTAATAAAGGAACACTATGAACAACTTCATGCCCAAAGGCAACGATGTAGTTCCTTGAACACCACAAACTATGAAACACAATCAATTAAATAAATATCATCAAAAGCCTAATCATCACTATGCAAGTTGAACCTGTGATTAAAAATCTCCTACACTAGAAATGTCCAGGCCCAGATGGTTTCACTGGAAAAGTCTACCAAATATTTAAAGAAGAACGAACACGAATTCTACAAAATCCCTCTATTCTCTTGCAGAAAACAGAAGTAGAGGGAAGATTTTCCACCTCGCAGGAGGAGGCCCTCAGCAAGCCAATGGCTCAACACACTGGCCCAAGCAGCATGCCAGGGAATACCTCTCAGCAGTTAAAGGAAACCAACTATCGATGCCCAACAACTGGATGAATCTCCAGGGTATTACGCTGAGCAAAAATAGTCAACGCGATGGTTACATACTGTGTGATTGCATTTATATATTTTTATTAAAGTTATAGAAATGGGAAACAGATTAGTAATTGCCAGGGGCTAAAGGACAGGTGGGGGATGGGAAGTGGGCACAGCTACAATGGGCAGTGGGAGGAGCTTCCCGACAGCACAGGGCAGTTCGGTCTTGCCTGTGTGGGCAGATTCCTGAACCAACCAATGTAGTACACACACACACACACACACACACACACACACGCATGCACGCATGCACAAGTGAGTAAAAATACAACTAAGGAAATCCGAATAAGACTAGTTGATTTTTTCCGTGTTAATATACTGGCTGTGATGTTCTAGAAAATATTGCTACCAGGAAAAACTGAACAAAAGGCTCACAGAAGCTGTCTGCATCAGCTCTTATGACTCCACACAAGTTAGAGCTCAATGATCTCAATAAAATATTCAATTGAAAAAAATAAAATAACAACAGTACTTCTGGAGAATTTTGACAGAGACCAAAACCACATGTGAAACTTTATTCAAATAGGTAAAAAAAAAAAGCGAACATTCAGATCTCATAGAAAAAGAAATAAAAATCCCTCTAATAACAGTTGCTTACAAATAGTAATATATTGTCTTCACCTCCACCAATGGTTCTTCTCGTTGGAGAGTGACTGTCAATGTGGTGGTCTTTGGCCTACAATAGCTTCTCTCAGATGTATATTTTAAAACCAAATCTCTACTTACTAGTATGTCATTATTTTATTTCACCCTCTTGGTGTGTTGTCTTGTCACCATTTGCTTTGACTAGGTAATTTCTAGTGTGGCTCATTCTGACATTAGGTCAAGATAGAGGGATTTATAATCATTTTACTGCAAACATGAGTCATAAGCTTCAATGTGCCATATGTATATTATGGGACCATTATCTCTGGTTGAACATTGATTAATATAGACGTTGATACTGCGGGTGGTTTTAGAGAAACAGAATTTACAGATGAGTTCACTGAATTAGTTCTGGATTTTCTGAAATTGGCCGGTTTTGGATGATCTAAAGGTGCTAATGACCCTATTTTCCATGGTAATGAAGCCAGGGTCAGTCCATGTCAAGATGTGGCAAAATATTCAGCTTATTACTGTTAGATATTCGTAACCCAATACCTATACTCTGAGAGAGGGTGTGTGTGGCCAAGCGCTAGGTAGTATTTGCTACCTTAGCACATTTTAGTCAAAATAAAGAATGACATTATGTGGTTACTCCTTAATGTGCTGAAGAAAGTAGAGGAAAGAAAATAATGTCAGGCTTCATATTTCCAACTCAAACTCTGCATTAATGACCTTCTGCCATCTATAACTATCCTGAAATCCTTATCTCCTACAGCCACAGGGCTGAGATTCCTGAAAACCAAGCCCAGAATCTCATTCTGTGAGTAGTTGAATTACAAAGCAAATTGAATTCTTAACTTTGTGCTGTCTTGGCTTTTAAAGTGAAGGTATTGATGAGGAAGGAATCTTGAAAATTGGAATGGGTCATATGGAAAGATCTTGAAGCTGGGAACATCAAACCTCTCAAGTCTGCTGAGTTTTCTTTGCCAATAGAAACAGTCCTTTTACCTGTCCAAAAAGGTTAGCCTCCTTTGCCTGCAGAACCTGTAGCCCCCTCCCATGGACCCCAGGTTGCTGCTGTTCTGCAAGACACTAATTTTCCTCAGGACTCCCTTATCTTTGCTTATAAATCTATAACTGTATTCAAATCACAGCAGGCCCCAAAAGATAAGGTACAAAGTATGATCTGTAAGGAAATAAGCTACACTCAAAAAATAATAATAAGAAGGAAATAAAGTTAAAATAACTTTTAACCACCATAGTGTGCACTAGGTAAAATGCCCTTAATGCCACTTGGTGAATTGGGGAAAAGGAAATAATCAGATTTTGGGGGGATTCTTAAGTGATGAGTCTGAACTGACAGTGATTCCAGGAGACTCAACACATCAACTTTGGGACTGGGATGTAACTCAGTGGTAGAGTGCTTGCCTCGTAAGTGTGACGCCTTGGGTTAGATTCCCAGCACTACAAAACTACAACTCCCCAATCCCTTTCGTCCATCAGAGAAGGGTCACATGGAAGTCAGGTGATCAACAGTTTTAGCTCACTGTCTTACAGAGCATCCAGTGGGTCTCCACGTCCACCCTGTTGTTAATTCTCCAGTTCCGGAATGCATAATTGGAACAGACACGCTCAGCCACTGGCAGAACCCCCACATCCATTTCCTCATTCATTAAGTGGGAGATACTATGGTGAGAAAAGCCAAGCAGAAGCCACTAGAATTGCCTCTATCTTCAAAATAGTAAACCAAAAGCAATTCTCTGAGAGATTGCCCAGATACAGTGCCACCATCAAGGACTCAAAAGACACAGCAGTGGTGATTCCCAGCACATCCTGGTTGTTCTCTCTCCTATTTGGTCTGTGCAGAAGATAGACGGATCCTGGAGGATGACTGTGGGTCATCAGATGCTTAACCACGTGCTGATTCCAACTGCAGCTGCCATTCCAGAGGCGGTTTCATTATTGGAGCAAATGAATCCTTCCTAGTTCCTGGCATGTGGCTGTTGGTATGGAAAACACTTTTTCAACGTTCCTATCCATTAGGACCACCAGAAGTAGTCTGCTTTCAGCTGGGAAGGCCAGCAATATACCTTCATGGTCCCACCTCAGGGCAAGTCCACCCTCCAGCCCTGTGACACAGTTTGGTTCACAGGATCTTGATAGCCTTTCCTACCACAGCACATCATACTGGCCTAGTACATGATGTCACTGTGTCGATCACACCCAGTGGATATGAGGTAGCACTGCTCCAAACATTGGCAAGATGTTTATACACCAGAGGGTAGAAAATAAGTGTGCCTAAATTCTAGGGCCCTTCTACCGCAGCCAACTTTCCAGGGGTCAGTATTCTTCATAGGGGTGTGTTCTCCAGCCCATTGTATGAATGACCCAAAAAGGTGCAAACTTTTTTTTTTGGTACTGGGAATGGAACCCAGGGGCACTTTACCACTGAGTTAAATCCATGGTTCCTTTCATTTTTTATTTTGAGACAGGCCTCACTAAGTTGCTGAGGCTGACCTTGAACTTGCATTCCTTGTGCCTTAGCCTCCTGAGTTGCTGGGATTACAGGTGTGGGTCACCATTCCCCTCCAGCTGCTAGATTTCGGTTGTGGCTCTGCATCATGCCAAGGCTGCTATGCAAGCTGCTGTCACTGGGGCCATATTGTCCAGCAGATCTAACTGTGCTTCAAGTGTGAATAGCAGATGGAAATGCTGTTTGGAACCTTTGGCAGGCCCCGCAGGGGGATCCCAGTTCGCATCATTATGATTTCAGAGCAAGGCCCTAATGGCATCGGCAGATAACTATTTTCATTTTGGGAGACTGCTTTTGGCCTACTTATGAGTCTTGGTATAAACTGAATGACTGACCTTGGGCCACTAAGTCACCATGGATTTGAGCTGCCCACCATGAACTCGGCTTGTCTGTCCCTCCAGCCATAAAGTTGGGTGTGCACAGCAGCATTCCCTCTGGTGCCAATCATAACCCCAAAGGCATAATTCTGAATATTGCAGTCCTGAAAAATCAAGATCCCTGTCTAAAATGCCCCAAATTGCAATCCAAAAGACTAAACCCCAAAGGTTGAAACTGAAAGCCAAACTCCAAAAACCTGCAACTCCCAAGGAAGAAGAACAGGTTATATAACAGGGTAGAAAAACTAAATGCTGGGGGAAGGGATTGGTCACATGATTCAGCAATGATGAAAACTTCAGCTTAAAAACGCGTCATTTGTCTGCACTGGCTTTCCTTCCAGCTGGTGAAATTCCAGGAGTGTTTAATGAATTAAGGCTGCATTTGCCTGAAGAAGCCAGCAAAGTTACCGAAGGGCTCAAAAATCATGTTCCCGGTGGGAAAAGAGGGCGATGTTTTTGTGCGATGGTTTTGCTGTTCGATCACCAGAATTGCTCCTGGGGTCTGCACGTGAGGGCACGTGTGCTTCCACATACCCGAAACAGCACAGGAGATGGGAAGACTGAACAGGCGAGTCTCCCGTCGGTGTTCATCAAATCACAGAATAAACTCAACACGAGGAGCATCAGGGAGAAAATGAATGTGTGTGTATTCTTCGAGGTGACCCAGGTCCTAAAAGAAAAAGAAGCAGCTAGTCATCATGATGCAAGTTTTTAAAATATGGCTAATAAGCATGAATGTGGTCAGCTCTTCCATGGGCCTCCTCCATTCTGTGGTCTGTGATCTACCCCAGTCACAAACTTTTTGGAAAGCTGAATTTTCTTCTTAGATTTTTCTTGTTTTCCCCTCTTTCTGGCTCCATCCCCCACTATTTTAAATTGTTAGCATTATTTTTTACAATTTGCTATTTGGGGTTACGGCATTCAGGATTGTGTCTTTTGGGATCATGATCAGCACTGGGATTTGCCCTCCTTGCATGGACTGCCTCCGCCGAGACTACCATTTGTGGTCACACCAATCCTTATGCTCAGTCATGGTGCTCCACCCAGCACTGCCTCTGACCAGGGGATGCACCTCAGAGCCCAGGGCGTGCAGCAGTGGGCTGCTCATGGGCTTCCCTGATCTCACTGTTTCCCCCACCCCGAAGCAGCTGACTGACAGAATGGTGGAATGGCCTTTTGAGTGGTTGTTACAGCACCAGCTAGTACCTCTTGGGCTGGGGCAGGGTTCTCCAGAATGCTGCCTCTGCTCTCAACCAGGGCTTCTGACCTTTGGGTGAGTAGACCCATCTGGGGCACACGCATCTGCATCAGGTTATGCCCAACAGTATGTCGCCGAGATTATTCCAGGTCATCGTCCTGGCCAAGACTTGACTTTCTCCTTGGGGTGTCCTGTTCCATCTCATCAGTCGGCTGCCTTGCAGCAGAGAGGCTCCCGTGTTTGGGCGATGGTGAGGGAAGCTGCTTTTGTTTTAAGTGTGTCTGGTGGGGCTCTTCACGCTGTCTGCCAGGGGCACCTCAGGGGTGAGACTGCTGGGCCAGTGTGGTCAGCCTTCCTGTCCTCTCTTGGGAGGTTCTGGCAGGGCAAGGGGCAGTGGGGTCTGAAGTCCCAGAGGGCTGGTCCAGGCCAAGAAAAGAGAACTGAGGGTGGAGGGGTAGAAGTCAGGTTAACCAAGGGAAGGCCCCAGGAGATGCTTCCCAGCAGTGCGGAGCTGGCTTTGTGGTCAGGAGGGGACGGACAATGGGCAACTGCTGTCACTGAGCCAAACTGCATCGCTTAGGAAAGGTTCTTCCCAATATCTGTAAAGCAGAGCTACTTTTTGTCCCAGGCACCTGCTACAGACACTCACCTGAATCCCCATGCCTTCCACATCAGTGATTGCTGGAAGCTTCCATGCCAGATCCTCATTTCTCAGCTGAGGGGTCCCTCTGGCTCCAAAGTCTGTTTTTCCCACTTGTACAGGATGTCAGAGTGCTAAGGGTCACCCCCCTCCATACTCTAGCAATATTGGATCAACGTCTGTTGGGAATGGGAAGCTAAACATCCCACATCCTCACTGCAGGGGAAAGGACTGTGAGGAGCTAGTCTAGCCAGCTGCAGGGCCAGGGACAGCCTCCATATGGTGTGTGCTGCCACCATTCTGTGCCTCTTAGGGTGACTTGCCTCACTGCCTCCTCAACAGGTGTCCTTGTTCCAAGGTCTGCTTCTGGGAAGATGAGGCTAGGACATAGAGGAGACATATATTTGGGATGACTTTTGGCCAAAGACAGGCATTCAACAGACTATTGCTCACTCTTCCCCTCACACACTATCCCAGCCTCCTGTGCTGGCAGCAACATGGTATTCACCAGCTTTACATTGCTGTGACAAAATACCTGAGATAAACAATTTAAAAGGAGGAAAAGTTTATTTTGGCTCACAGTTTCAGAGGGTTTAGTCCATGGTTGCTTGGGTCTGTGATGGTGCAGTTCATCATGGCGGGAGCACGTGGGAGGGGACACTTCTCACCTCATGGCAGCTGGGAAGCAACGAGAGAGACAGGAAAAGGCCAGAGTCCCAACATACCCTTCGAGGGCACACCTTAAATGACCTAACTTCCCTCCATGAGGCCCCACCTCCTGAAGATTTCGCCAGCTCCCTACAGTGGCACAGCTGCCAAGCCAACCTTTGGCATGTGGACCTTTGGACAATATGTAAGATACAAACCACAAAATGTGCGGAGCCCCTGCACAATTCCATGGCACAAACCATGGCACAGTTCCTCCTATGGAACTGGACTGAGGTCTTCATATACAGACTGCTGAACAGAATCTGAAGGAAGCCCTTGTGCCCTGAGCTGTACCGACTGCAGTTGTGGAAGGATGTGCTGCTGAATCACATTCTGCAGTCCCCCCTTCGGGTGGGCTCACTTTCAGTTACATGCAGTCAAGAGCAGTCAGAAAATACTAAGTGGAAAGTTCCAGAAATAAACAAGTTTTAAATCACAAGAAATCTTCAACCGTCCCATTCTATCCCACCCAGGATGTGAATCATCCCTTTGTCCAGCATGTCCTTGCTTATATTCTACCCACCCCTTAGTCACTTAACAGCCATCTCAGTTATCAGATCAACTGTCTCCGTACTGCAGGCCTTGGGTGTGGGGCTCAGTACGGATTTCAGGCACTCATTGGGGATCTTGGAATGTATTCTCCATGGATAAAGGGGGACTGCCCTAATATACAACAGAATAACACAGAATGATATATGATAGAGCAATATGAAATATCATTATAAAGGATATAATAATAATTATTATGTGATGATTTATTATACATTGTGAAAATTGTCAGAATCAAAATGAAATCTCTTGTGTCAACCCTAACAAAAAATGCAGATAAAGTCAGGAGGTTAACAAAGAAGAGGTCTTACATGTGATCATAATAACTTTCACACAAGACTATTCCAGAACCACAAGCTTGGACGGAGGTCAGTGCAATCTCATACAAAATGCGCTTTTACAAGATCTGCCAACAATGACCTGTTCATCCTCAGAAGGATGCTGCCCTTGTTATTAATCATTGATTAATTAACCAAAGGTTATTGTTTTAAAACATCTGTGTAATCCTCATTTTTGTCTTTAAAACCTCTTTGCCTCAATCTCTAAAAATTTCCATTGCAATGCTCTGGTACTTCCCCCCAAAGATCAGTATTTTGGGGAGAATCTCTAATTTTGTCTAGATCAACAGTATTATAATAATATAACATGTAAACATGTATAAATATATTTATTTGTAAAGTGGGGCTCCCAGTCGCCTAGACCTTAGAGGCCAGCCCTCTCACCCAAAGCCTCACTGCTTCTCAGGAGACTAACCCCCACCTTCCTCTGGAGGAAGAGCTGCTGGGGAGGAAGCAAGCTCTGTGATTCTCCCTGTGACAGCACTGGCCTCACCCCTGGCTCCTGCCTGCTTCTTTTGGCCAGGTACTCATTTTCTTCTAGGGTTCCCCACAGAAGTGGAAGTAGTCACTCAACCTGGGCCATCATCCACTGCAGGACCCTGAGAGATTGGCTCTGAGTAGGGGATCTCAGCTGTCCAATCAGAGTGAGCCAGGGGAATGTGGGCGGGGCAGAGCTCATCTCTCCCTTTTCCCCCAGGTGCCCTCCCCAGGCACAACCCCTATGGCGCTGGGCAGAGGTTAGTTAGGTTTCTGTCACCTGTGCTGCACACTCACCATGGGGACTGGGTGAGGTGGTGAGTGACATCTCTGACCTTCTTGCTCATCTGTAGGTTGCAGAGTCATCTTGGGGTGTAGTGGTGAGAGCTACACGGGATTACTGATATGAGGGACCCTAACACTGCCCTCTCACACAGCCAGTGCTCAAGTGGGAGCTCCTTGTCCCCAGACTCAGAAAGGAGACCGAGTCCCAGAGTGAGGAGGTGGCGGAGGTGGCAGAGGTGCCTGGCCATGTGGGAGCCCCAAGGTGTGCTCCCAGCCTAGGTGCGCTGAATGAGCATGTCAGAGCCACAGATCCAGGGCTTCATTTTCAGTGACCCTCCCAGTGTTCAGAATGGTGTGTGACAGCTCTGATGGCAGAACCTAGACTATAGGAAAACACAGCCTCCTTTGTTTGATATGGTGTGATTGGTATTATGTTTGGCTATAGTGAACAGAAAAGTAAAAATTATAGTAGCTTAAGATGAATCATAGTCTATTTCTTTCTTTCTTTTTTTTGCAGTGCTGGGGTTTGAACCCAGGGCCTTGTGCTTGCGAGGCAGGCACTCTACCAACTGAGCTATATCCCCAGCCCATCATAGTTTATTTCTCCCTCATAAAAAATGGTAGTGGTAAGCATCAGTGACCACAGCATTTCTATCTTTGTGCTCAACCTTCTTCAACCCATATCTTCAATCTTTTGGTAAAACATGGCTGCTTGAGTGCCAGCCATCAGCTCTGTCATTCCAGCAAGCTAGAAGTAATATAAAGGGCAAAGAAGCATTCAGCCTCCTACTTTATATCACTAGTCCTTTATGACACTTGTGCTAAGATCTCATTGGCCAGCACTGGGAAATGTAGATATATCCAGGTATGATTCTGTGTGCATAAGAAGGGGAGGGAGCTTGATCTTGGGGATGCAGCCATCCCTGCCACTCTTCCAGCTTAGGTGAGCTCTGAGCCCTGCCTGTGTGTCCATTGTCATTTCTGAGCCATTACTGAATCCCCTCTCATTGTTTTGATCTTTGCTGTGCTCAGGAGAGCCAAGGAACTTGTCCTGTGACCCAGATGGGCAACACAGTGTAACTGTATCCACCAGTGACTGATAGCAGAGGACTCCGCAGAATATACCCAGGGTAAAAGGCTCATAGCCTTATCCCTGGGAATGTGAGCTGGTTAAATATGAGCTAGTCCCTGTCCATAGCCACCCTGCATGCAAGCACCTTTCCTCAAGGCCCACACTCACTTCTGAGGCCCCACCCACCATTGACAGCTGTTTGTGACCCAGGAGCCTTCGTTCCTACAACAGGGAAAACCCAGGACTCCAGTCAGCCAGACTCAGGTTGAAATCCCAGCTCTGCAGTCCATCTTCTGGGTGCAGGGAGAGGTGGAGGTTCCACCAGCTCTCCAGCCTCAGCTTAGTCTGTAAAGTGGAAGAAGGATCCTCGACAGTGCAGGGGTATGGGCAACAGATGGACAGCACATTCACCTAGTCACTCACGTACTCAGGAAGCACCTAAGTACATCGGGCATTTGCTTGTCACCAAGGATAAGAGCAAGGAGGTGGCAAATGAACCAGATAGAACCTGCCCTTGCCTGTGGGACCTCCAGTCCAGTCGAGTGGAAATACAGCACAAACAGCTCCAAGCGGCAGTGTGTCATGGAGATGCATTCTCCAGGATCTGAGGAACAAAGACAGAAGCTTAGGCATGGGGTTGGCTGCCCCATATCCAACCAAACTCCTTTTATTCTCCTACGTGGGTCAGGGTTGTATGAGAACCATTTGTATGAGACCAAATGTATGAGTCTCCTAGGGTTGTCAGAACAAAATACTGCAAACTGGGTGGCCTAAAGTGACAGAAGTTTTTTTGCTCACAGTCTGGGGTTCAGGACTCTGGAATCGAGATGTCAGCCAGGTCAGTTCCTTCTGGGGGCCTTGAGGGAAAGCCCACTCCAGGTCTATCTCCCAGTTTCTGGTGTGGTCAGCATCCTTGGTGTGTTAGTCAGCTTTCCATCACTTTGACAAAGTGCCTGAGATAAACAACTTAAAAGAAGGAAAGGTTTATTTTGGCTCATGGTTTCAGTCCTTGGTTATTTGACCCTGCTGCTTTGGATCTGTGGTAGCACAGGTCATGGTGGGAGCACATGGTGGAAGAGGCCTGTTCTCTTCATGCCAGTCAGGAGGCAAAGAGAGAGAGAGAGAAATGGAAAGGGGCTGTGGTTGCAATATTCCCTTTAAGGACACACCTCCAAAGACCTAACTTCCTTCCAGTAGGCTCCACCTCCTAAAGGATCCACTACCACCAAATTGTGTCTCTTGAGGATCTAGCCTTAAATTCATGGTTCTTTAGGGCACAGTTTAGACCCAAACTGTAGCACTTGGCTTATAGATATACCACTCCAACCTCCACCCCATCATCAGATGGCCTTCTTCTGGCATCCCTTCTGATTCTTTATATGCACACAGCTTTCTTGTAAGGATGCCAGAAATTAGATTTAAGGACCAGCCTAGCCCAGTCTAAGCTCATTTTAACTGTACCTGCAAAGACCTTATTTCCAAATCAGTTCCCATTCTGAGCTCCTGGGTACACCTAAAATTTGAGGGACATTATTTAACCCAATATACAACAGAATACAGCAGAGGTAATGACATATCACTTCCAGAATTAGGTCATGAACGACCATGCCTTCCAGCTGTCCACTCCTCCTCACCCACTCCACTTTCTTGGATCATTCATTCTGAGGTAGGTGAGTTGCCATGTTGGAGTCCCCTCAGCCATCCTGTGGATTGGTCTCTAGGGTGAGGAACCATGGTGATCCTGCAGTCACAGCTGAACTTTCAGAGAGATGACCCCAGCTCATAGCTTGACCATAGCCTTAGGATGGACTCTGAGCCAGAACCATGTAGCTAAGCTGCCCTGCCTTCCCGATTCACAGAAATTGTGTGATAATAAGTGTTGTTCTCAGTCTCTAAGCTTTGGGTAACTTGTTACACAGCTGTAGCTAACCAGGACAGATGAGGGGAGGGACAGGGGCTGTTTCTGGCATAGGGAAGATCTGAGCAGAGACCTTGCATGGGGTGGGATCTGAGAGAGGCCAGTGGGAACAGTCTTGAGATGAGGTGGCAGGACTGGTCTTGTTCCTGGAGACCACTTGGCCAGGCCTGGCGCCCAGAGAGTCTCTATAAGCAAAGCTAATGGCACCGGTTTCTGGAATGAGCTGAGATGGCGCCTCTCCTCTAGTTTCCTGCACACTGCAGGGAAATGACTGCCCGCCTCAGTGCAGGACCCTGCTGTCCTCCCGGCTGCCTTTTGTTTGGGTCATGTTTTGTTTCTCTGGGTGCCTCATTTACAGTCACCAGATGTTAACATCTTTCAGTCGCGTTGGCTGGTGTTCATAAAGCTCTGGAGGAGAAATGCAGCCCAGCATTGCTGAGAGTTATAAATGAGTCCATTAACGGAGGTGGATTTGCTAAAAGGTTGCCTTCGTTCCACCTGGTCCAACGCATCACTCGCATGATCGATGATTCCACAGCCTTCAGACACGTTTTGAACCTCAGCACATTCTTAATGCCTCAAAAGTTTCCAATTAAAGGCAAATGACTCTTGGCAAAGTCCAAGGCATTTTTTTTCTAACTAAAATAAATACCTGGGCAGGCTCCAGAGTTTATGACTTTTTCGCGCGACTGAGGATCAGCAGTTAGGAGCCGGGTTAGGCACGTGTTAGGAGCAGGAGGCTGATGAACCTGTGCAAGTCACCCAGAAAATGGTGCCAGGCTGGGGCTCCTGGGCACCAGGGCTGAGAGTTGTGGCACTTGCATGCATTTGAATCTTGGGCGTGTGGCCATGGGCAATAGAGCGGCAGGACCGAGGTCAGGAGGCTGCTGTCCACTCCAGCCCTCCGGCATGCGCTTCCTGAGCTCTTTCTGTGACAGTCTCACAGATTTGCCTGGGCTGTGAGGTCTCTAGAAGGACCACGGGAGGGAGCACAGAGAATCCAGGCAGTCAACTGTCACTCCCTCTGCAGGGGTCCCTTCATGTGAGGGCGCCCTGCTCTTGGATGGTGCCGGCCAGATGCCTCTCTCCTTTGCTTCTGAACTTGCCTCTTGTTCAGAGCGTCCCTAGCACACAGGTGGGTCTGACTGCAGCTGCAGGAGGAGGAGACTCCCCAGGAGCACGGCATCTCCTTCTGGAGACAGGAGTGACCTTGGCCTAGCTGGACTTGGTTCCAGCTCCTGGAAGGTTCAGCCAGACCCCTGGGCCAGAGGCAGTGGGCCCCTTTCCCTCTCTCCTGCAACCAAGGAGTTGGGGCCTCTCTCCTCCCTGAGGCACTGTCCTTCCTTGCTCATGGATATGAGGCAGAGCCCCCTTCAGTGATCACGGCCCCTACCCAGGGGCTTGGGAGGGTTAATGGGGCCCAGCCAGAGGCACCCAGGGAGCTCCTCCAGGGAGCTGGCCTGGAGGGGGTGAGGGCAGCTCAGGCTGGCCTGGCCCTGACAAGTGGGAGAGGCCAGCCCCTGTGCCGCTGGCATTCAGGGGCACAGGTCGACGTGCCTGGTTTGAGCTGAGAGTGGAAAGAGCCCCCTAACACATCCTTGATACCCCTTTTGTCCCTCACCCTCCCAACACCTGAGTATCCGTGAGTCAAGACACGTGCACTTTGGCGCTCGGAGGGCACTCAGCTTCAAGCTGGGTCACGATTGGAAAGGAGCATCCGAGACAGCTGGGGAGGGCAGCTGCGCCTGGACAGTGGGTCCTGGGGGCAGCAGACCGCCTGACATCTCCATTCCCAGTGTCCCTCAGCCTTGGGGACACTGGCTTTCAGACTTGGAGGCTGAGGCTTGGGCTGCCACCCACTCTGTTCCTACCCAGTACCGAGGCCTAGCAGGTCCTCCCAGTTGTCCAGCTGTCCATTACTGTCCCGTCTGAACACATTGCTGATGTAGGAGGGAGGGCAGTGGAACCCATTCCGCAGACAGGGGCACTGGGGGATTGAGTGGGCATGGTGGCCATGCCTTGGGGAGCTGGGGACTGAGACCAGCTCAGCCTGTGCTGTGACAGCTGCCAGGCCCTCCTCTGTGCTGTGTCCACACTCTGATGTCTGAGAGGGTGAACTCCAGTGGGCGAGGGGGTAGTGGCGTGCGTGGCCCAGACCAGCCAGCCCTGTGTGAGCAGCCCTTAACCCCAGGGTGCAGGGCAGCTCCAGCCCCCGGGGGACACGTGGGGAGCCACTGGCCACCTCCTCTAGAGATCCCAGTCACTTGCAGCAGTCAACCTTACCCACAGTCTGCAGCAGGGACAGTCCTCTGCCTTACCTGGGCTCCTGTTGGGTCCAGAGGGCCCGGTAGGTTTGGTTGGTAGCTTTCCAGACCCACTCGCTGCTCTGAGGCTCCCACCCTCTCCTGCTCCCTCCTGTCACCTTTCACCGGTGTGGCCTAAGGTGTGGCCCCCATGCTGTGTGTGCCCCTGCTCCTAGGGGTACAGCCACCCTGAAGCCTTGTGAACACTGCCTCCAGGTCCTCCAGCCCCAGGTCCCTACTAACTCCTGCACATCTCCACTCCCCCGACAGGTGAGATTTCTTCTCTTATTGCGATTTCTAGAGCCAGCATAGTGAGTCATAGGAGGGGCCCAGGTCCCTGTGGGGATCACAGACCCCCTTCCAGCCCTTCCAGCAGTCCCGCTCAGCATTGAACATTTGCCCAGTTGAGCCATGGTGGCTGTAGGGTCAAGGCCATCGTCAAGTTCAACACATTCCTCAGAAGCACAGGATCACCCATTACACAGATGGGTGTCCAGGGCACGTGGCTCCTTGGTACCAAGCAAGGATCACAGAGGATCTGATTTACTGAGTCATCAACATGCTCTGTGCCAGCCACTGTCCTAAGCTGGGGAAACTTGCAGGGCCTGAGAGCTCCAGGGCACTGCCTCTTCCATGGGACAAGGAGCCAGAGCCCCCCTCTAGCCCTCCATCCTGGCCTCCCAAAGCCATATCACCCACTCTGCTCTGCATGTAGCATCCTGGGGTGGAGGGACCCTCAGCCTCCAGATTCTCTGCCCAGGTTCCAGTCCTGTTTCCCCAGGATCAGACGTCATCTCGTGAGACTCAGCTTGCTTCTGCAAGATGGGGTGGCCGGCTGGGCAGAGCTCATGGACAGCAGGGGAGCTGGTGCTCAGACTCAGGGCTCCCGAGGACCCAGGCTATAGCAGGTGGCTGCAGCAGACTGGAAGCTGCAGGGGCCACAAAGACACAAGGTGTGGCTCCACATGAGGGCTGTGGCCCTGGATTTTAGAGAAGGAATAAAGGTAAAAGGTTATTTCCTAACCATGGAGCCCCTGATTGCATCAAGGGGCCACTGGTGGGGGATTTGCCCTGCTCTTCTTTAAAAATCTCTCTCCTATTTTCCATCCTTCTTTTTTCTCGTTACTTTGTGACGATTCTGTAAAGTGTGAGATATGGAACTGAGTCTGCGGGTGCCAGGATGGTGAGGTGTGAATCACCTCGGCTCCTGTCCCTCATGGGTAACTTGGATGCTGAATGTCCTCCATAAGCCCATGTGCTGAAGTCTTGGTCCCCAAGGTGCTGCTAGTGGGAGGTGCTGTGGACTATGAGCAGGTGGAATCTTCTGGGAGGTTCCTAGGTCATTAACAATGTGCCCTGGAGGGGGACCGTGGGACCCTGCTCCTTCTTGGATCTTGAGGTGGGAGTTTGCTCCTCCACAGCCTCCTGCTATGACGTGCTGCCCTTGCCAGAGGCCCAAAGTCATGGAGCCACTCAGTCTTGAACTGCAACCCCCAAAAGCCTGAACCAAAACAATCCTTTTCTCTTTATAAGTTCATTGCCTCCAGTATTTCATTACAACGATGGGAAGCCGATGGATCCAGGGGGCATGTGAGGTGGCCTCAGGAACTGGAAACCAGGCTGGCATCAGTTGGCAGAGCCACCCTAATCCCAGTCAGTTCCACTCCATGGCAAATCCCTACGTGCAGGCACCAGGAGACAGGCAAAGAATGTTCCTAGAAACTTTTTTCATAGCAGCAAAGGAGTGAGGACTCTTGGCAGTGGAGCGGACAAACTATGAAGCCCACAACAGAACCATCAACAAAAACACTGAGGACAGATTAATTATAGATACCTATTTAACCACGCATGGATCTCAAGATCACGACTGAAGGAAGAGGCAAGTTCACGATGGACAGCCAGTGGTTCCATGCTGGAAATAAGCAACGTGGCGTACTCCATCACCGAGGGAGGCGCACAGGCATGGGGTGAGCTGGGATCTGAACAGTGTGGGTGCAGCTGCCTCCCGGTGGGAGGGGCCTCGGTGGGAGTGTGTTTCTGGAGCCTAGTGGTAGCTTGAAGGTGCTCCTTTCTGGCAGTCCTCACACCCCACACACATGCTATAGGCCATCATTCCTCCGAACCCATTACTAAGGAGTCCATGGCTTGGTTTTCCTGCTGACAGAACCAACCTGGGCTCCCCTGAGTCACGGCCCCCAGCTCACAAGCTCCCTCCCTTCAGCCCTGAGTCTCTTTCTTTTCTACAGTCACCTCCCAGCCAGGGTTGATGGTGTCCCTCTTCCTTGTGATCCACCTGAATGCTGTCCACCCAGGCCAGTGGGGAAGACCTGTGACCTCAGATCTGCCCTCAGAAGCAGCAGGGATCATGATTAGAGACTCAGGTGCAATATTCCTGACGTTTCCTCTGGTCCCATCAGTTCATCCTGGATGCCCCCATTCTCTCTGCTCCTCCTCTTAAACCAGGAAAGTGGGGACAACCTGACCCAGACCTCAGCTTCTTCATCCGGAATTCTCAGCAGTCTGTCTGGTAGGGACACACACTGCCTAGGGCCGGACATGCCAGAAAGCCGGGGGAAGCCTGTGTCTCCCCAGGAACATGGAGGTTCCATACTCCAGGTGATGGACACCTTCACCTCCACTCACCATCTACAAATGGCCATTTTCTTATCATGGTATTATGGGTTGGATTATGCCCCTCCAAAAAGTCATGCTGAAATCCTGATCCCCAGGCCCTCAGGATGTACCTTGTCTGGAAATGGGGCCACTTTTGCATGTGACTAGTTAAGATGAGACCATACTGGAGCAGGGCCTCATCCAACCCAACTGGTGTCCTTACTGAAGGGAAGATGACATGGAAATACCCAAAGGGGAAAGGTCCATGACTGCACAGGCAGAGAGGGACACTCTGCAGCCACAAGCTAAGGGACACCAAGGACTTCCAGCCACCACCAGGAGAAGGCCAAGGCTGGCAGTATCTTCCTTCAGCACCTGCAGAGGGAGCAAGGCCCATGGACACCTTGATTTCAGACTTGCAGCCTCCAGAACTGTGACAATACATTTCTGTTTTTTTAAGTCACCAAGTTTTTGGTCTTTGTTTTAGTTGCCCCAGGAAACTAGCATTCTGAGTCTCTCATCATGGAATTAAGTTAAAACTGCTCAAATTCTACCCTCTGAGGAAGTGGCAGCTTCTGATGGGCAGTTTCTGTGTGTGTAGCTGTGCCCTGAGGTGCAGTGCTTGGGCCGTGGGGAAGCCTACCTCCTTTCCCACTCGTGCACATACTGGGGACATGTCCACGTGGAGTTACAGGATGGATTTCAATGAGAGCGCAGCCTTCCACAGTTAATACACGTTAACAAAGCCACACTTGGTGGGTGCAGAGGTGGTTTTCTTTCCTCCCTCCTTTCTTCCTGCCTGGTTCCCTCTCGATCTCCACACCCCTCTTGCTCTCACTCTCAAACCTCCCTGACTCTTTAAAGGAATGAGAAAACACAGACCTCTCTGATCACAAATGTTTTTAAATGCCTGCGTATTAATGACTGGTGAGTATGTGCATTGGCAAGCAGAGGGCGATCCTTCTTGTCTTAAATGAGAAAAAGTCATAGGAAAAATGGGCTTTGTGTTGTCAAACATTAGCCTGAGCAGACACCCTCTGAGCGCCCGGCTCTGGGGGCTTCCTGAAACCAATTGCATTTTTCCTGAAGGAGTGTGTTTAACGTCAGCACCCCGAGGAGCTTGGCCGAGAAGAGCCCTGAAGGCCAAATATTTACACAACCAACCCTGGAGCCCCATGGAAATGACCTCATGAACATTGTTTTTAGTTCATAAGACACAGTGATGAATAGGAGCCACGGCCTTTCTAACACTCATTTATGGACAGTGGAAGCTTGGGGGTTGGGTTCCTGAGCGAGGAGCCACTGGGAATGGGGAGGTGGGAGAAGGCTTGGGTGTCTGGCAGGATGGGACTTTAGGCCTGGCTCCAGTTTCCTTGCCAGGTGACCTTATGTAAGTCACTGCTGCTTCTGAGCCTGTTTCTTCTATGAAATGCAGATGAAAATGCCAGTTGTCAGGTGTACGGTAAAGATGGGCTGTGACAATGGGAAGTGTGAGCCTCTCTCTGCCTGTGGGACTTCCATTTGGCCATGTGGGACTTAGATGAAATGTGTTCCCTTTACCTGCTATGGAGGTCTGGGCAGAGAGCTACCCTGCCCCGCCAAGGGTTAAATCAGGTAGTGAAGAAGCTTCCAGGGAGACAGCAAGCCAATCGGAAGTGTTAGTAGTATTCTCTTTCACTCTAAAATTTGGCTATAGCTGGGCATGGTGGCACAAACTTACAATCCTAGTGACACGGGAGGCTTTAGCAACTTTGTGAGACCCTAAGCAACTTAGCCATACCCTGCCTCAAAGTAAAAAAATCAAATGAAAAGGGCTGGGGATGTGACTCAGTGGTTGAACACTGCTGGGTTCCATTCCTGGTACAAAAACAAAATTGTAAAATTTGACCATCCCTGAACAGTGAGTGCTGACTTGTGACTGTCCTCTGGTCTGCCATCCTGTCCCTATCCATGTCCACTGGGCCTCACCAACCTGCATCCATGGCCAGTACTCGCATCTCCATGTGAAGCTTTCTGGCCCCCAGAGCCTTGTTCTGCCTGTGGGAGGCAGACGGGAGCATCGGAGGTTGCAGGGCCCTCAGGACCAGCCTTCAATCTGTGAACGATAAGAACTGAAGGAGAAACACTGCAGCCCCCTTGTCTCTTGAATTGGTCTTTCTGAGGGGCATGCTCTGCACTGGTTCCCAGAGTTCTCGTGTGGGTTGAGGTCCTTTGGTCTACAGCGGTCACTTTCTTGACAAGACACTTCCCTTTATTTGCCCTCTCTTTCTGCCTCACAACCCTTCTGGTGCTTCCTGGAATTACCCCCTCAGATCAGCTACTGTCACTGTAACCCTTGCATAGAGGCTTCATGAGGAGCCCAAAGGGATGTGCCTTCCTCTCTTTGCACCAATCACACTGCTGACCCCTGCCTGCTGTAGTTATCCTCCTTGCTCAGGAAATTGTGCTCCAACCTTGCACTTGCTCAGAGCCTAACTCTGAAAACAATCTTGAACGTTTTTCTTCCTTGATCTTCGCATCTGATCCATCACCAATGTCCTGCTGCCTCTGACTTCAAAACCTGTGCAGAGATGTTGCACAGCATTTTCCTATTCCTGAATACCAATAATAAATGGGCAACCCTAAATGAAAACAAATAACACTGTGCGGAAGAACAAAGATAAGAAAAACAGCAGATTTCTCATCAGAATCTAGGGGAGACAGAAAATGGAGCATCATCTTTTTTTTCCCCCTGCATACTGGGGATTTAACCCAGGGAATTCAACCACTGAGCCACATCCCCAAGCCCTTTTTTATTTTATTTTATTTTATTTTTTTGAGACAGGATCTTGCTAGGTTGCTTAGGGCTTCACCAAGTTGCTGAGGCTGGCTTTGAACTTGAGATCCTTCTGCCTCAGAAGGATCCTTCTCCTGAGCTGCTGGGATTACAGGCATGTACCACCACACCCAACTCTAGCAAAAATATTTTTAAAAATGAAGGCAAAGACAGCACCAATCACAAATGAACATGTGAAGCAACAAAAAGACTCAGACATAGCTGGTGGAATGCAAAATAGTTTAGTCACTTTGGAAAAAATATGGTAGTTTCTTAGCTATACATATTCCTACAATATGACCCTGCAGTCACTTCTCTAAGTATTTACCCAGATGAGTTGAAAATTTAAATCCACACAAAATTTTGCACACAAATATTTATAGCAGCTTTATTCATAACTGCCCCCAAATTGGAGGAAATCTCAATGTACTTTAAAAGGTGAATGGATAAACAAACACTGGTATACCCAGAACATGGAATATTATTTGACCCTACAAGGGGATAAGACACCAAAGCACAAAAACACAAGGAGGAAACTTGTATGCATGATGTTAAGTGAAAGAAGCCAATCTGGAAAGGATACATACTATATGGTTTCAATTATATAACATTCTAGAAAAGGAAAAAGATCAGTAGTCACCAGGGGAAGTGGGAGGAAGAAATGACTCGGTGGAGAACAGGGACATTTAGGATAGTGAAGCTGTTCTACATGATGCCATGATGATGAACAGGTCATTTACACGTGGGTCAAGAAGCTCAATGTAATTTAATGAATAATAATGTGTCAATATTGACTCATCAGTTATAATACATGTATCACACCAATGTAAAATGCTAAGGGAGAGACAGCATTTGAAAGATAAGACAGGCATAGGAAAACTCTACTTTCTGTTCAGTTCATCTATAAACCTAAAAATTTCTCTGAAAACCATGATCTTTCAACTCAAAAGAATGAATCAAAGATTTTCCAACAAGTCATGACTTGAAAGGAGCTTGAAAGTCATGACTTCTGTCCTCACGCACTGAAAAGAGAGCAATCAACAATCCTTCATATCAGATAATGAATTCAGAGGGCAAATTCCTGCCCTGAAACCTGGAGAGTCAGGAAGATGCCTGGCATTATGGCTCACTGTGAAATGAAGCCACTGTTGAAGTCAGCGACTACAGGAGCACTTGGAGTAATTGACTAATTTCTAGAGACTGAGAATGGACTAGCTTTGTAGATAACAGCTCAGAGTGTCCAGACTTAAAGGGTCCCTACTGGCATGAGTTTTACTTCCAAGAACTCCACCAAGTTCTTACGGTGAAGGTTGAAGGAAAACACCTTTGTGCTTCCAATAGGGAAAGAGGAAAAGTAACCATCTTGAAACAAAGTCCTGAGTATTTTGTTCTTCTAAACAAAGTCCTACTCTCAAAGGAAACTATAGACCAACCTTCCTGAGGAAATAAATGCAAAAATATTTAATAAAATATTAGCAATCCACATTCAAAAACATATTAAGATTGTATACCATGATTAAGTTCTTTCACTTCAGTGATGCAAGGTTGGTTCAACATGCACACATCAATAAACATGAACCACCACATAAACAGAATTACGGACAAAAATCACATGATTAACTTAATAGATACAGAAAAAGCCTTCAATGAAATTCAGTACCCATTCATGTTAAAAACAGCAAAGAAACTAGTATTAGAAGGAATTTGCCACACCATCATAAAGGCTATATATGAAAAACCCAAACTCAAATCAGAGCAAATGGACTGGAAGCATTTCATCTTGAATCCAACTTTGAAAACATATTTAAAAGATTGTAAGTCATGATTAAGTTCTTTTGTTTCATCTGAAATCAAGATAAGGATGTCTACTATGACCACTCCTATTCAACATAGTACTTGAAATTTTAGCCAAAACAATTAGGCAAGAGAAATAAATTAAAGGGATACAAATAGAAAAAGAAGCCAAATTATCTCTGTTTGCAAATGATATGATCCATACTTAGAAGACCCCCAAAAAACTCCACCAGAAGATATTTAGAGCTAATAAATGAATTCATCAAAGTAGCAGGATACAAAATCAACATTGAATAGAATGAGTAATTCAAAAGATTGAATAATATGAGTAAAATAGTAGCAGTTGCAAAATCCCTGAGTCCTAGTCTATATTTCAGCAAATCATTTGGTCAACTTTCGTGATAACCCTGTGACAACGTGAATAAATGTAAGTAGCGTGTGTAAAGTTAGGAAGATTTCAGTGAAAAAAAACTCAAGGTGGTTTTTTGTTTGTTTTTTTGCAGTGCTGGGGATCAAACCTATGACCTTGTGCTTTTGAGGCAAACACTCTACCAACTGAGCTATATCCCCAGCCCCAAGGTGTTTGTGTAAACTTTCTAGAAGCAAAATTTACATAGATCAATCTCTTTTTCATTTAGATCATATATAACTAGAGCCAGTGAAGATAGAATCAGATTCAGCTTTTTCTTAGTGGTAAGAAACATTGGTTGAATGCTTTGAAAAGGAATCTGTGGCATGAAAATTTAATTGGTATAAAGGAAAAGTTCATAAATTGTTCTTTTGGGTGTGTGTGAAAATAGTTTAACCTTTAAAAATGAGAGATAACACCTATATACAACAGGATAGAATTCAATTTTTACTTTTGTGGACACCTGTGTAACCAGGTCATAAAATATGTCCAGTACCCTAGAAAGCTCCCTCATGCCACTTCCAAATCAATACCCTTCCTTGGGCAGATAACCAATATTCTGCCTTCTATTATCATGGGTCATCATTGCCTGTTCTTAAATGTTATATAAGTGCAATCGTACATACCCATATGTAAACAAATATATGACATATATACATACCTTTATTTGATATCTGTCATCTGTTCATCTATGTATGAATGTACCATCTATCATCTATCTAAAGGAAACTATGTAACAGCGATAAAATATAAACAGTCAAAAAGATATATAGACACAAACTTTATACCCTTCACAAAAATTAACTCAAAATTGATCACAGACCTAAATGTAAAACACAAACATTTAGAACTCCTTGAAGATAACATAGGAGAAAACCTATATCACACTAGATATAACTGGTTTTTTAGATACGCAACCAAAACCATGAAAGAAAGAATGGATAAATTGGACTTCATTATATTTTGAAAACTTCCTCTGTGAAAGACATTATCAAGAGAACGAGAAGACAAGCCACAGACTGGAAGAAATATTTGCAAATGACATATCTGGCAAAGGACTCTTATTCAAAACATACAAAAAGGTTCTTAACACTCACCAATTTAAAAAATCCATTTAAAAAATGGTGCAAAGACCTTAAGAGATATATCACCGAAGATATGTAGACGAAAATAAGCACATGAAAAGATAACGAACGCACAACAGATGTCATCAGGGAAATGCAAATTAAACAATAATGAGATATCGCTACACATCTATTAGAATGGCCAAACTCCAGAATACCAAGAACACTGAGAGCCGTGACCTGTTCTGCAGGACGCTGATGGTGGGGCCACGGCGTCACTGTGCCACTGAGGATGCCAAGCACTGGGAATTCTCGTTCACTGATGGGAGTGCAGAGTGGAACAGCCACTTGGAAGACAGTTTCCCCTGGACTAACACACTCTTGCCATACAGCCAGCAATTATTCTTCTTGGCATTTGCTCAACGGAGTTGAAAACATGCCACACAAAACTTGCACACAAATATTCACATAAATTTTATTCATAATTGCTCCAACTTAGAAGCAACCAAGATGCCCATCAGTAGGTGAGGATGAATGAACGGCGGTACCTGTCCAGGTACCATGGTGGGCTATTCCTTAGTGCTAAAACAAAATGAGCCTATTCAGCCATAAAAAGAGGAGAAAACTTCAAGGCATATTGCCAAGGAAACAAAGGCAACTGAAAAAGTCTGAAAGCTGTCCTCTGAAATCTGAACTGTTCCAAAATGCTAAATCCTTTGGTGACAGGATGCCACAAGTTGAAAATTCTGTGCCTGACTTAAAGTGACTAGTTGCATTCAAAACACAGGCACATTAAAAATAAAGTATCCAATTACCTTCAACGTATGTGCATAACATATATATGAAGCAAATGGATTTCGTGTTGAGACTTGGGTCTCATCTCCCAGATACCCAATTATGTACAGACAAATATTCCAAATTCTGAAATATGGAAAATCTGAAGCATTTTTGTTCCCAAGCATTTTAGATGAGGGAAACTCAGGCTGTGTGGGACATCCTGGCAAAATCAAAAAAAGAGAAAGTAAAAAGATCGGTGGTTGTTAGGGATGAGCGGGGAGGAAGGAATGAACAGGCAGAGCTTGGAATTTTTAGGGCAGTGATACGATTCTGGATGACACTGTCATTGCGGATGCACATCATTATACATTTGTTGACACCAAAGAATGTACATGAACCCTAACGTAAACTGTTGTCTTTGGTTTAAAATAATTTGTTGAGACCGATTTAGCAGTTGTGAAACGTGTGCATAGCCATGGAGATACTGACACACTGACTCCAAACTGTGTTTGGAGAAGGGGCCATCCGACTCTGGACTGTGTGCTCTATTTTCCTGTAAAATCTCAACAGTCTAGAAAAAGTAAAATGAATTAGTATTTTTTCAAAAGGCCAAAGCCAGACAACCAGGGATGCTTGGATCATGAGTTAGGTTTGCTTTCTTTCTTTTTTCTTTTTAATTTTTTATTTTGTTTGTTCTACTTAGTTGTACATGGCAGTAGAATGCGTTTATACATTTTGACAGATCATACACAAATGGAGTGTAATCTCCTATTTTTCTGATTGTACATATCGCAGGATCACGTCGATCATGCAGTCATACAGGTACATGAGGTAATAATGTCTGTTTCACTCTAGTCTCCTTCCTTCTCCAGACCCCTTCCCCTCCCCTCACTCCCCTCTACCTAATATAGAGTAACTCTATTCTTCCCTAACTCCCCCGCTTATTGTGAATTAGCTTTCTAAGCGTTAACAGTGCTGCATGCAACAGATTGAGGAGACGAGAAGGCCTAAGTGCTCGATTTTCTTCAATTTAATACAGCACACCACTGGTCCTTTTTGCAGAAATCTTTTCATTTGTATCTGTATGTGCAGATATAGGAAAAGAAGGACAGTCAAAGATGGAATAAATAAAGGTAAAATAAAATCTTTTATTTTTCTTACTCTTCATTAACCCAAAATACATTCACCTGTTAAAGCATCATTATTTTTGTCAAAGGATTATTATTATTTCAATAATAATGTACTTGGTGATAACAGGTTAATAGATCAGCAATGTCACAAGAGAGGGGAGGAGGGATTGTTTTAAGAAAGCTGCAGTAAATATGATTAGTGTTAGTGGTAGATTAGTGTTATTTGAAGGTAGGTTTAATTAGAAATATATATATTTATTTTAATTAATTAATTAATTAATTAATACTGGGGATTGAATTCAGGGGCATTTAACCAGTGAGTCACATCCCCAGCCCTTTTTTGTATTTTATTTAGAGACAAGGTCTCTGAGTTGCTTAGGGCCTCACTAATTTGTTGAGGCTGGCTTTGAACTTTCAATCCTCGTGCCTCAGCCTCCCAAGCTGCTGGGATTACAGGCATGCACCACCACTCTGGGGCCACCACTAATTTTTTTTTTAAGTATAATGGGTGCACCAAGGGAGAGAAACAGTGAAATCATAGAACACTAAATTAGCACCAGAGAAAGTTGAAAAGGAGCCTCTGGTAATGAATTAAAAACAGTTTCAGTGCTGGGGATATAGCTCAGTTGGTAGAGTGCTTTCCTCGCAAACACAAAGCCCTGGGTTCAATCCCCAACACTGCATTAAAAAGAAAAAAAAAAAACCAGTTTCAACCATGGTTGATGTTGTTTTAGTCAGTCTTTTTGTAACTGTGACTAAAGACCCAACCAGAACAATCATAGAGGAGAAAAAGTTTATTTGAGGGCACATGGTCTCGGAGATCTCAGCCCATAGATAGCAGCCTCCATTCCTCGAGCCTCAAGGTGGGGCTGAACATCATGGCAGAGAGTGTGGTACAGGAAAGGGCCTCAGATGGTGATCTGGAATAGGGATGGAGGGAGAGAGAGAGGTCTCCCCTCGCCAGATACAAATATGTGCCCCAAAGCCACACCCCAGTGCCTCATCTCCTCCAGCCACACCCCACCTGCCTTCAGTCACCACTCAATCCCATCAGGCGATTAATTCACTGATTAGGTTAAGGAATCCCTAACCCAATCATTTCTCCTCTAAACCTTCTTGCATTGTCTCACACGTGAGTTTTGGTGGACACCTCACACCCAAACCATAACAGATATTAATCCAAATATATCAATAATCACTTTAAATGCTAGTGGTCTAAGAACACCAATCAAAAACAGTGACAGAGTGGGTAGAAAGACAAGACCCAGCGGTATGCAGTTTACACGTGACCTGCCTTAATTATATTGATGCTGATCGACTGAAAGTAAAGTGGTGAAGAAGGATGTACAATGCTGACAATAATCCAAAGAAATATGGAGTGACTGCATTAATTTTAGGCAGAGAGAACTTGAGAGCCGGGTAAACATTCAGAGGCAAAGAGGGGCAATACATTCTGAGTCTCCAAGAAGATTTGACAGTCCTAACCATGCATGTGCATAACCAGAGATAACCAAAGTGTAGGAGGGAGACACTGATGGAACTGCAGGGGAGAGAGAGGGAGAGAGAGGTCCATGCCTCTGTCAGTCATGGACAGATCAAGCAGGCAAGAACAACGAGTTCCCTCAAACAGAACTATCAATCAACTTGATAGAATGGATACTTTAGAATAGTTCTTTCAACCATAGCATGACACACCATTGTTCTCAATTTCATGTGTAATACTTATCAAATTTAACCACATTCGGAGCCACAAAGTACACCTGAAAATTAAAAGAATAGAAATCACACAAAGTTTGTTCTCAGACTTCAATAGAATTAAACCTTGGTCACTAACACAGAGAGAGCAGGAAAATCTGCATGTTTGGAAATTAAATAATACCTTTCTAAATAATACAGGAGTTGAAAGGAGTCCAAAGAAAGTTTGGAAATATTTTGAACTAATGAAAATTAAAATATATGCAATGCAGGAAAAGGAGTGCTTGGAGGGAGATTTATAATATTAACTGCATATGATATAAAAGAAGGATTAAAAAATCAATAACCTGCCAATGCAGTGGTGCAGGCTTGTACTCCCAGCAGCTCAGGAGGCTGAGGCAGGAGGATTGGAAGTTTGAGGCTAGCCTCAGCAACTTAGGGTGCTCTAAGGAACCTAGTGAGACCCTGTCTCTAAATTAAAAAATAATAGTAACAACAAGGTGCTGGGGATGTGGCTCAGTGTTAAATTGCCCCTTGGTTAAATCCCCAGTACCCCTGCTCCCAAATCAATAGTCTATATTTCAGTTCAGGCAAATAGAGAAAGAAGAGCAATTTAAGACTGAAGCAAGCGCAGAAAAAAGTAATAACACAAGTCAGAGCAGAAATAAATGAAATTGAAAACTGGAAAAAAATCAATAAAACAAAAGCTGGTTCTGTGAAAATATCAGTAAAATTGGCAAACTCCTAACCAAGCTAACCAAGAAACTGTGAGAGAAGACATAGATCACCAGTATCATAAGTAAAAGAGATGACTCATCCCATGGAGACAAAAAGGATAATACAAACACTGAGAGCAATTCTATGCCCACACTTTTAACAACCTGGATCAGATGGACCCTTCCTCGAAAGGCAATGACCTTCCAAAACTCAGACAAGGGGAAATAGGCAATCTGAATATTCTCATATCTATTAACAAACTTGAGTGATTAATTGTAAACTTTCCAGGGGAGTGGTGGGGGGTAAGAGAAGAATGGAGGAACTTCAGATTGTGTAGAGGGTCATGGGTGGGAGGGGGAGGGGAGGGGGAAGGAGAGAGAGCGGACTGAGACAGACATGTTACCCCCTGTACATGTATGATGACGTGAACGGTGTGAATCCACATCACGCACAGCCATAGAAATGAAAAGTGGTACCCCATTTGTGTACAATGAATCAAAATGCAGTCTGTAAAATTAAAAAACCTTCAAAACAAAAAATACCTGATGCAGATGAGTTATCTGGTAAATTCCACTCAATAATTAAGAAATAATACTGATTTTATACAACTTTTCCCCAAGAGGAGAAAGAGCACTTCCTAACTCATTCTATGAGGTCAGCATTTACTCAAATACTACGGTTAGATAATTACATGAAAGAAAAAACACAGACCAATATCTTTCATGAACACAGAGACAAAACCCCTCAACAACACATTAGCAAATCATATCCAACAATGCACGCCTGTAATCCCAGCAACTCAGGAGGCTGAGGCAGGAGGATCACAAGTTCAAAGCCAGTTTTAGCAACTTTGCAAGGCCCTAACTCAGAAAGACCCTATCTCAAAGTAAAAAATAAAAAGGGTTGGGGGTGTGGCTCAGTGGTTAAGTGCTCTGAGTTCAATTCCCAGTAATGAAAAAAAAAAAAAAAAAAAAAAAAGATCAAGGGGACAGCTCTAGTTCAACATCAACGAAATAAATCAATGAGTCCACTATATCAACAAACTAAAGGAGAGAACATGATCATAGGAATTGGAGCAGAAAAAATATTTAACAAAACCAATACCTGTTTATGATGTTTAAAAACAAAACTCTTAACCAACTGGGAATAGAAAGGAACTTCCTCGTCTGATGGATAATAAATGCAAAACACCCACAGGCTGCATCACACTCAATGTGAAAAGCAAGATGCTTTCTCCTTAAGATTAGGACTCACGTTACCTTATTTCAGGACTGACTAATCAAAATGTCATGTGTGATGGTTCAAATTATGTGTCAACCTGACCATATGAAGTGACCATATGTTTGTTCAAACATTACTCTGAACGTTTCTGTGAGGGTGTTTTTAGAGGTGGTTAGCATTTAAATCATTAGACTGCAGATTGCCTTCCCTAATGTGGTGGGCCCTGTCCAATCAGTTGAAGTTCTGAATGGAACAAAAAGGTTGAACCTTTCCCAGATAAAAGAGAATTCTTCCTGCCTGTCTTTGGGACATCAGGGGGTTTGTTTGTTTGTTTACCTACCCCTGCCTTGGGATTTAAACTGAAATGTAAGCTCTTTGGGGGTTGCAAGCCTGTCTGTCTTTGGAAAAAACTACACCATCAACTCTGGATTCTCAGGCCTTTAGACTCAAACTGAAATGAAACCATAGGCTCTGGGTCTTCTGTTTGCCCTTACCCCTGCAGATCTGGGCTTTCCTGCTTCCAAAACCTCCCAGGTCAATTCCTGATAAGAAAGTGTCTCCCTCCCCGCCCCCACCACCACCCTCTCTCCCCTCTCTCTCCCTCCACACTGCTAAAACTGAAAAGCTTTTGGAAAAGAACACAGAACGCATAGGTGGACAAGCATTCCAGAATCTTACCCCTGGAGTTAAACACCACGGCAGAAGCCAGGAATGGAGGTGGGATTATACCAGCAGAGACCGGCCAGGGTAGACCAAAGGGCGGATGCATGACCAACGCAGCAGGCTTTAGGGATTCCAGGACTTGCAGGATGGGACTCCAGAGGCCATGAACATGATGTCTCCTTTAAAATAAAGGAAGAAGGATCCCCAACGGAAGTCAGAGAACATCAGGGCCACCACTCCCACGGCGAGCCCAGGATGGAGCCTGGTCCTCCTTGGTTCCAGAGGGTGAGGGAGGGCCTGTCTTCCATTTCAACAGGTCAGGCCTGCCAATGGCTCCGTGCCTCAGAGGCTGGACAACCAAAGAGCCCTGGGGGCAGAGTTACCCCACAGAGCTGAGGCGGTGGGAACTAGCCTACATAAGTAGGGGTGCCATTGCTGCCCCTGTGAGCCCAGAAAGCCAAGCATCTAGCAAAGAGGACTTCTTTTGATCCCTTGTAAAGATCTAATGGAATTTGCCTGCTAGGTGTTGGACTTGCGTGGGCCCCTCCCCTATTCCTTATTTCTTGGCTCTCCCTTTTACACTGGGATTGTCCACCCTACATGTGCCCTGCTACTGGACTTGGAAAGCACATAGCCTGTCTGGTTTCAGAGATCCATGGCCAGAGAGGAGTTTTGTCCCAGAATGAATACTTCAGGCTTCACCCATGCCTCATTTAGATGATTTTTAGATGGGACTTTGGACTTGAAATTGATGTTGGAATGGGTTGAACATTTGGAGGCCATTGGGATGAGTCGAAAGTATTTTGCGCATGAGGAAGAGGCGAACTTTTGGGGGCCAGAAGACACAAGCTTATGGACTGAATTGTGTCAGCCCCACACTCCAAATTCTTATACTGAAGCCCGGGTCCCCAATGTAACCATGTTTGGAGATGGCCTTCTGAGGAGGGTAATTTAGGTTAACTGAGGTCATACGTACAAGTGGGGGCCTGATCTGATAAGGCTCATGGCCTTTATTTTATTGTACTTATTTATTTTATTAGTGCATGACAGTTACACATAATAATGGGGTTTATATTGACATATTCATAAATGTATATAACGGTTTTCTTCATTTCAATTCCCAAGAATTCCTCTTTCCCTCCCTTCCCCTTCCCTCCTGATCCCTTTCCTCTGCTCTAGTCATCTTCCTTTAATTTATTTGTTGGAATTGTTATGTATAAAATTGGAATGAATTGTGGTACATTCATACATGCATGTAACATAATTTGGTCAACTTCATTCCCAAATTCTTCCCCTTTTCCTCCCTGCTCCGTCACCCTTGCTCCTCTGCTTCTATTCTGCTGATCTGTCTTCTATTTTCATGAGCTCCCTTTTTAAATCCCTTTTTCCCTCTAGCATCTGCATATGAGAGAAAACAGTCAACCCTTGACTTGCTGAGTCTGGCTTATTTCACTTAGCACGATATTCTCTATTTTCATCTATTTACCACAAATGCCATAATTCATTCTTTTTTATTTCTGAGTAGGATTCCATTGTGTATATATACCACATTTTCTTTATCCATTCATCTATTGACAGGCATCTGGGCTGGTTCCATAACTTGGCTGTTGAGAATTGTGCTGCTATAAACATTGGTATGCATGTATCATTAGAGTACGCTGATTTTAATTCTTTTGGATAAATACCAGGGAGTGGGATAGCTGGGTCATATGGTGGTTCCAATCCTAGTCTTTTAAGGAATGTCCATACTGCTTTCCAAGGTAGTTATATTAATTTGCAGTCCCACCAATAATATGTAAGTGTACCTTTTCCCCCATATCTTTGCCAGAAATCATGGTCATTTGTTTTCTTGATGATTGCCATTCTAACAGATGAGATGAAACCTCAGTGTAGTTTTGATTTTCATTTGCCTGATTGCTTCAGATGTTGAGCATATTTTTCATATATTTGTCAGCCATTTATATTTCTTCTTTTTGAGAAATTTCTCTCTAGATCTTTCGCCTGTTTATTGATTGGGTTGTAGGGATTTTTTTGTTGGTGGGTTGGTTTGTGTTTTTTGAGTCCTTCTATGTTCTTGTTACTAATCCCCTGTCAGAAGAGTAACTGGCAAAGATTTTATTTCATTCTGTAGGCTCTCTCTTCATGCTCTATTTTCTTTTGCTGTGCAGAAGCTTTTAAATTTAACAGTATCCCATTTACTGACCGGGGGAGTCTTTTAAGGGCTGTTGGTGCTTGTGCTGAGTGTTGGAGTGCTTCCCCTGATTCTTCTAGCAGTTTCACTGGTTCTGCTCTAATTCCCAGGTAGGGTGTTCTTTTAGGAAGAGGTAGATGGCCCAGAGAGCTCTTTCTCTGTGCATGTGGTCACAGCAAAAGGTGGCCATTGACAAGTCAGGAAAGAGAGGCAACCCAGAGACCAACCCTGAGGTACCTTGATCTTGGACCACAAGCCTCTAGAATGAGGGAGGATATGTTTCTGTTGTTTAAGGCACTCAGTCCATAACATTTTGTTATGGCAACCCAAGCAGACTAATTCATAATGGCACTGGTTAAAAAAAAAAAAATAGATGCCTAGATCAAGGCAACAGCATAGGCAGCCCAGAAATAGACCCATCCAAACACTGTCAAGCAATTGTTAAAAAATGACAAGGGCAATTCAATGGAGAAATGATGGCCTTTTCAATATACGTTGCTAGAAACAGTTGTCATTGCATGAAGGGGGGGGAAAAAAAAAGAACTTGGACACCACTGTCCTGGGCACAAAAAATGGACTCCAAATGGACTATAGGCCAAAATGTGAAGTGCAAACCCAAAACTTCTTGAAGAAAACAAGAAAATCCATAAAACCTTGGATTTGGTGATGAGTTTAAATAGAACACCAATAACATGTTTCATGAAAAAGAAATTGGTAAGTTGGGCTTTATTAACATTTAAAAACTACTGTAGAAAACCCTATTGACCTGAAAAAAAAGTATAGACCAGGAGATAATATATGTAAAACGTGTACTGAGGAAAGACTTGTATTCAAGTCATATGAAAAAGATTTCTTAAAACGACAACATCCAGGGGTGGCGATGCACGCCGGTAATCCCAGCGGCTCTGGAGGCTGAGGCAGGAGGATCGCGAGTTCAAAGCCAGCCTCAGCAAGGGCAAGGCTCTAAGCAACTCAGTGAAACCCTATCTCTAAATAAAATACAAAAAAAAAATAGGACTGGGGATGTGGCTCAGTGGTCAAGTGTGCCTGAGTTTAATCCCTGGTACCCAAAACAAACAAACAAACAAACCTCAACAACAAATTATTCAGTTTAAATGTGGGGAAAAAATTGAAGCAAAGACCTCATTAAAGAAGATGTACAGGTGGCAAATAAACATATGAAAATAAGCTCAACGTGCAGATTTAAACACCAGTGAGATATCACCTCAGGGCTGTCAGAGTGGATAAACAAAAAACCTACAATACCAGCCACTGGTGAGGAGGTGGACAACAGGAATTCCCCTTCATTTTTGGAGAAAATGCAAAATGGGACATCCATTTTGGAAACAAAATGGGCAGTTTCTTATGAAACTAAATATACTTTTACCACGGACCCAGCAATCTCTCCCAGGTTTTACCTAAGTAAGATGGAAACTTATGTCTATACAAAAACCTGTATGTGGCTGCTGGGACAGCTTTATTTGTAATCACCCTAAACTGGGAGCCACCAAGATGTCCTTCAATAGGCAAATGGCACATCCACAAAGGAATACTGTTCATAAAAAGAAAAGAAGAAATGAGCCATCAAGTCATGAAAAGCCGTGGTCGAGTCTTTAATCCATGATACTAAGTGAGAGGCCAGCCTCAAACGAGCTCTAACTGTGCCGTTGCAATTCTATCAAACTCCAGCAAAGGCAAAACAATACGTAGGAAAGAGATCAGTGGTTTCAGGTGGATTGGGGGAGTGAGGGCCGATTAGGTGAAGCCCAGGGATATTTTAGGGCATTCGATCTATTTTGCATCAGGTACTGTAGTGGTGAATACAAGACATTTGCCCAAACTCATAGAACTTAATAGCTACAAGGGTAAATCTAATGCATGCAAATTAGGAAAAATCATTGAATGGATTGGGGGTTCCTTGGATGGAGGGCAAAATGTGACAAAAGAAGCTAAATATGTTAAAAAATATAGAAAAAAAAACTCATGGAGAGAGTGTGGGCATAAATAAGTAACCGGAAATTAGCAGAAATTAAGATTAAATGCAAAAGGAACTGAATGTAAGTATGGGTATCTAGTTGATACCATGTGGCTCTGGGTTAAACAACACATCTTGGAACTGAACAATTAAATAAATGGATTGGGCCAACCCTGGGAGCCAGGTTTCTCACTGTTGGAATGGGACGTTATGAGCAAGCGACAGGAGGAAGCTAAAATGATCCATATGCAGATGAACTAGAGTTGAGGATATTAGTAAGAATGCATTTAACTTAATGCAGATATGCATGTATGTAAATATAGACATGTTTATAGATTTGCAAAAACACAAATTCGTCTACATACACATAATTTCCTTACTCTGTCACCTTAGAGGACCTATGACTCCCTAGAATAATTTCAGATCTTGTTCTAAATCCATTCTCTAATGAAAACAACTAGGCATCCTTGGAGAAATGGCTGATTCTAGGACTGGGGTGGAAATAGTATTATTACTAAATAATAGGAAATAGTAGTTAATAATAAGACTATCGTAGCGCATTTTTTAGTATCAGAAAGTAAGGAAGTGCTTTTGAAAAATCTACAATAATAGAAGTATGGATGCTCCTTGACCTATGGGTTGATGTTGCTGGTAAACCCACTCTAAGTTGAATATATCACTAACCTACCAAACGCCATGGCTTGGCACTCGGCACACGAGAGAGTATCAGTTGCTTATCCTGTGACAGCATGACTGTCTTGGGGCCTGTGGCTCACTGCCACTGCCCAGCACTTGAAGAGCACCATGACACATATTGCTTCCCCAGGAAAAGATCAAAATTCAAAGTATGGTTTCTAACGAAGTCAAATGGATTTTGCGCCATTGTAAATAAAGTAGAGAGGTCGTAAGTCAAATCACCAGTCAGGGACCAGCTTTATCTCACAGGGTATGTCACTCAGAGCCAGCTGAAGAGCCACTTTTGGTAAGAAATCAAAGCACAGAATTGAATTATAACCCGAAGTATAAAATAAGGGTCCATGAGGGCATACTGATATAGATAAATAATTGAATAATTTAAAATGGAGGGATTAGACAAGTCTCTAGTGCAGAAGAATTTAAAATAATTTGTGTAGGTACTTTGATTTTAGGGAGGTAAAACATAACTCCCTGCTCCCACCGCCTTCTTGGTTGGCATAGTAACTTTCCTCCAAAGCAGGCAATAGAGAAGGGGAGGGGGAAAGAGTAATGTTCCACTGGGGAAAGCTGGCAAACTCTATCTCGTGCAGGAGACCAAGGTTATCAGCAACAGGATAACTCATTCATAGAATCTGCACTTGACATAATGTGATAAGAATGGTATTTTTTTTTGTATTCTCCCCAAAATGCACTACCCCGTGTACTCATGAGAAAATCATCTGCTAAATCCCATTCGAGGGTATTTTAGAAAACACAAGGCCAGTCAAAACTGTTAAAGTCATTGAACACAAGACTGTCACAACCAAGGGGATCCTAAGGAGACGTGATGACCAAGTGTAAGTGGTGTCCTGAATGGGATCCTGGACTGAAAAGAACAGGAGGAGGAAATGAGAAATAAATGAAGTGTGGACTTTAGTTAATAATAATGTATCAGTGTTGATACTCATTAATTATGACAAAATTGACATCAACGTAAGATGTTCATAATAGGGAAAATGGAGTGTGGGAGGTATGAGAACACTCATCTTTACAGTAATTCTGCAAACCCAAAACTGTTCTAAAATAAAATGTTAATTTAAAAATAAATGGGGCTGGTGCTATGAACACTCAGTGGAGAAGCCAAAGTCAACATCAAATTTGAAATATGTAAAGTGGATATAAAACTGTTTCCATGATACAATTCAGTGGATTGTTGTGGGCAATGGTGTGGTTGGTAGAGCATGCCAGCTGATATTCCACAGAACAAAGGCATTTCCATTTGAATATGAGCCAGCTGTTTTTGACAACTATGCCATCACAGATATAATTGGTAGAGAGTCACATACTCTGGGACCTTCTGGCACTGCAAGACATGAGGATTTGAAATGTGACAGAAAAGTGGGTGCCTGAGATAACTCACTACTGTCCAGAGACTCCTTTGTTGTTGTTGTTGGAACCCAAACTGATCTCAGAGATGACTTCTCTACTATCAAGAAACTTGCCAAGAACAAGCAGAAGCCTATCCCTCCAGAGACTGCTGGAAAGCTGGCCAGCGACCACAGACTGTCAGGTACGTAGAACGTTCTGCACTTACCCAGGAAGACCTAAAGAATGCAACACCCGCTGCCCCACAGCCTCCAGAGCTGAGGAAGAGCTGCAGGTGGGTGCTGCCCTGAACACCACTCCACAGCTCTTTCAGCCCAGCTGGTGTTTTTATCAAACAAAAAGCAATGTTTCAGTCAAATTAAATATTAAAAATTGTTTTTGCAAGAATGACAAAAAGTTAATTTAGACATATTTGTAAGGATCTATCTGTGGGTCCTCTATTTCACTGATCTTTGTCTGCCCTTCTGCCAGCAACACACTATCTCCATTCCTACAACCATAGTATGCTTCCACACTGGGAGGAAGGATTCTTCTCATTTAATTAGTTTTTTTTCCAAATTGTTTTGACTAGTATTGAGCCTATACTTTTCCATAAAAATTTTAGAATAATCTTGTCTAAGTCTACAAAATCCCTGAGCTTTTGTTAGTAATTGTATTAAAACTATATATGGATTTGTGGAAAATTAACATCTTAAATATACCAAATCTTTCAATCAATGAACATTGTATATATCTCTGTTAATTGAGGTATTATTTCTTTCATCATTAATTTGGAATTTGCATTACAGTTTCTGCACATTTTTTGTTATTAATTATACTTTATCATTTTGTTATCTTTGGAGCATTTGTAAATGCTAAAAACATTAATGTATTTTGATTTTTGGTTTTTAATGTTTTACTATCAGCAGACAGAAATGCAATTGATTTTTGCATGTAGATCTTATACCCAATGACATTACCGAATTTATTTCTAGAAATTTTTTGATAAAAGATTCCTTGAAATATCCTATGTAAGTATGTCATCCACAAATACAGACAGTTTATTGATTCTTTTCCAATCTTTGTGCATCTTTTGTATTTTTTTCTTGCTTTATTGCAGTGGCAAAAAGTGATAGCAAAAATGTAAAATCATAGTGTTGAGAACAGATATCCTTTCCTTGTTCCACATTTCAGAGAAAAATAACTAATAAGCCTTTCATAATCAATATGATTAACTAGAGTTTTTAAAAAAAAATAAACAAGTATATATTAGCAAGTAGGGACAAAGCAGTTCATGCAATCAGTCACATAGACCAGTGGCTTCACTCAGCTCTTTGTTCTTGTTGGTGCTTGAGTCATCATCTTACACGGAAGCTACATTGAAGGTAGATGTGACACCTTACCAGAGGGAGTGTCTATTACCTTTATGGTTAGCATCGAGGAGAAAGTAATGTTCCTCAACATTTCCCAGATTTAAGTTTAATTAGGATTCAAGTTTCAGCCATCATTTGTAAATGGGCAGCCTGTGTACCTTGCTAGATTTTGTTTATTGTAGCAAAGTATAGTAATGTATTCGTCACTTATGTTAAATCCATTGAAAATATTGCATAATCAGCCGGGCACGGTGGTGCACGCCTGTAATCCCAGCACTTTGGAGGCTGAGGCAGGAGGATCATGAGTTCAAAGCCAGCCTCAGCAAATGAACGAGGCCCTAAGCAACTCAGTGAGACGCTGTCTCTAAATAAAATACAAAATAGGGCTGGGGATGTGGCTCAGTGGTCGAGTGCCCCTGGGTTCAATCCCCAGTACCAAAAAAGAAAAGAAAATATTGCATAATCAACATCATCACTATCTATTCTAAAGACATTTTCCCCATCCCCAGGATGTATTCTGTTCCCATTAAACAATAACTCCTTTTCATCAAACCCTTGATAACCTCTATTCTACTTTGTGTTTGTGAATCTGCCAATTAGAGGTACTTTGTATAAGTTGAATCCTGTATTTGTTCTTTTATGTCTGGCAGACTTTGTTTTGCATGTTCTCAAAGCCACTCAAAGCCATTATATGTAGCATGTATCCAAGTTTCATTCCTTTTTATGGTTGTATATTTATACACATTTTGTTTATTCATTCATTTGCCGGTGGACATTCAGGTGTTTTGACCTTTGGTGATTATGATTGATGCTGCCATGAACAGTGTCATAAATATCTGTTCAAGTCTCCATTACTGTGGAGTGGAATTTCAGTCACACGGTAGTTACATGGTTATATTTTAGAGGAATTGCCAACTTTTTCCCATAGAGGATACACCACTTTACATTCCCAGCAAAAATGCCCACATGTTCCATTATCTCACATCCTCACTAATACTTGTTTTCTCTTTTAAAAAAATTTCAGCCACTTTAGGGGGTATGAAATGGTATCATCTTGTAGTTTTGGTTGGCAAGGATTTTACCAAATGAAGTTGATATCCCAAATGACAACATTGAGCATCTTTTCATGTTGTTATTGGCCACTTGTAGATCTTCTCAAGAGAAATGTCTATTCAAGCTCTTTGCCAATTTTTTGAATTGGAATGCTTGTGGTTTGTTGTTTAGTTGTAGGAGTTCTTCATATATTCTGGACATTAGTCTTTTATTGATATAGGATTTGGAAATATTTTTCTCCTTTGATAGGTTGTCTTCACTTTTGTATCGTTTGATAAGTTGTCATTTGATGTTCAAACGTGCTTAATTTTAATGAAGTATGGATTGTATGTTATCCTTGTGCCAGGACATTAAAAAAATGCTGTAATTATTTCAGTAACTTTGGAAAATGTGAGTCCTCCAACTTTATTCTTTCTCAAATTGTTTTAGATATTCAGAGCTTCTTGAAATTCCATATGAATGAGGACCAACTTTTAAATTTCTGCAAAAGAAGCTATTGGGATTCTTACATGGATTGCGCTGAATCTGTGGATCTCTCTGGATGGTATCAACACTTAACAGTATTAAGTCTTTCTTTCCATGAACATGGAACATCTTTTCACTTATTGTGATCTTTGCTGTCCTTTAGCAATGCTTTGCAGTTTTCATATGCAAGACTTTAATCTCTGCGATTAGATTAATTACTACATGTCTAATTCTTTTAGAGAGCATTGTAAATGCAATAGCTGCCTTAATTTCCATTTTGATTTATTAATTACTAGTATACAGAAGCACAGTTGATGTTTTGTGTTCATCTGGTACCCTTAAACTTTTCTGAGCTCCTTTATAAGATCTAACAGCTGTCTTTTTGATTCTTTGAGATTTTATTCATATAGTATTATGTCATCTGTGAGTAGAGAAAGTTTTAAAATTTCTTTCCATTTTGGATGCCTTTATTTCTTTTCCTGTCTAATAGATCTGGCTAGAACTTTTAATACAATGTTGAATAGGAGCAGTGAAAACTGGCATTCTTGTTTGTGATTTTGCTTTTTAGCATCTATATTCAAAAGTAATATTTGTCTTTAATTTGCTTGTGAAATATTTACCTGACTGGTATTGGGGTAATGCTGGCCTCATAATATGATTTAGAAGTTTGTTGAGCCTAGTGGATTTGTAGGTTTATATCTTTCATCAAATTTGGGAAGTTTTCAGTCATTTTTTTCAATTATTTTTCTGCCCTTTTACCCCTTCTCTTCTCTTTCTGGACTCCCATAACATAAATATTGGTCTGCTAGGTGGTGTCTTTTGGGTTCCTCAGGTCTTTGTTTACTTTTCTTCAATCTTTCTTTCTCTTTGTGTTCCTCATTTCAATAATTCCAACTGTTCTATCTTCAAATCCTCTGATTCTTTCTTTTTCTTGCTCTTCTGGCTTTAAACTCCGCTAGCAAATTTTAGCTCCAGAATTTCTTTTTGGTTCACCTCCTTATTGGTATTTTCATTTGTTCATACATCATTTCCCTGATCGCTCTTCGAGAACCTTTAAGACAGTTTCTAAAAAGGCTTTGTTTAGTAGGTCCACTGTCTGGGCTTCCTCAATGGTAGTCACTGTCAATTTATTTTGTTCTTTTGAATAGGCCACACTTTCCTGTTTATTTGTATCTTTTATGATACTTTTGTTGAAAACTAGACATTTAAGTCTTACAATGTAGTAACTCTGAAAATCAGATTCTCCCCCTTCTCCATGATTTTCTAGTTTTAAAAAAAATCATTGTGAAGCATCTCTGTGCCAGGGATCAGCCTGAAGCGAAAGTTCGCAGTCTTTTCAGGTCTTTTCTTAGACTGAATTTCCCCCTAGGTATGAGTATTGACTTTCTACATTTCTTCATATGTTGCATTGCTTTAAAAAAAATTGTAGTTGTAGTTGTTGATGGACCTTTATTTTATTTATTTATATTTGGTGCTGAGAATTGGACCTAGCGCCTCACACATGCTAGGCAAGTGCTTTACCACTGAGCTACAACCCCAGCCCTGCATTTGCTTTGGAATATATTAATCCATAGATGTCTGGTTTCCAAAATGGTAAAGGGGGGAACAAAAAGAAAAAAATAAGTACTATTTCTTTAAATCTTGGATGCTGTTTCAGTCAGTGAGGTTGAAACCATGGCAGGCAGATTCTATGCCTGCACCTCAGTAATCGAAAACTCCAACCAGCAATTACAAGGCAGAAGTTCAATATTTGAAGAATGAGGTCTATATGTCTCACCCTGCCTGCAGCAAGCTGCATTAGGAATGCAGGCATGGCTGCTAGCTATGGGGCTGGTTGGTGGAGAGGTAGGTAGCTGTTAGCACATTAAAGACTTGAATTTTCTGAAATTAATTGGCTAAGCTTTCCTCTTCAAATGGATTCCAGAGTTACTCCACATAGTTTCGTCTAGTACTCTTGTTTAGATGGAGAGATAGATTCTTGGCATTTCCCACTCTGCCATCATTCCCAACATCATACTTAACTGTTGAGTGTATATAAGTGCGTGCGTGTGTATGTGTGTGTGTGTGTGTGTGTGCTTTTTATGAGGTTAATGAAGTTCCACTCTACTCCCATTGCACCAAGAGCTTGATTATAAATAGGCCAGGAATTTTATCAAATGCTTTTTTTCTGCAGTCATTGAAATAATGAGTTTTTCTTCCTTAACTTTTTGGTGTAGTGGATTACACTGATTTTCTAGTATTGAATTAAATTGTAACACCTGCAATATAGCCCACAAGGTCATGTCTTTATGCCTTGCTGAATTCAGTTTGATAATATTTTATTGAGGATGTTTGGGTCTAAATTAATAAAAGATAATGGTCTACTTTTTTTGTGTGTGATTTTTTGACTGACTTGGCATCAATACTGGTTTTATATAATAAATTGGGAAGTATTCCCTTCTTTTGTTTTCTGGGCTGAATCACGTAAAATGGAATTAGTTCATTGAATCTTTGATAAAATTCTTCAGTTAAGCTATAGAAGCCTAGATATTTCCTTTGGGGAATAAACAAATTGAATATTCTTAATGTCTACAAGGCTATTTAGTTCAGTTAATTAATTTTGACAGTGTTATACTTTATAGTTTCAAGGAGTTGGTCTATTTCTTCTCAGTTGAATATACATAACATCATTGTAATTTTCTCTGTTGTTCTTGAGATATCTGGAGAATCAGTTCTCATAGTCTCCATTTTGTTCTTGGTTTTGGTGATTTACATCTTGTCTCTTGTTATGGTTTAGTTGTGAGGTGTCCCCCAAAAGCTCATGGGTGAGAATGCAAGAAAGCGGAGAGGTGAAATGATTGGGTTGTGAGAGCCTTAACCCAATCAGGGTGTTAATCCCTTGGTAGGGATTAACTGAGTGGTAACTGCAGGTGGGTAGGTTGTGGCTGGAGGTGAGTCATTGGGTTATATATTTTGTATCTGGCAAGTGGAGTTCTCTCTCTGCTTTCTGATCATCGTGTGAGCCGCTTCCCTCCACCACACTGTTCCTCCATGAGATTCAGCCTCACCTGAGCCTTGAGAAATGAAGCCGCCTGTCTGTGGACTGAACCCTCTGACTGTGAGCCCTCAATAAACGTCTCCTTCTCTAAAACTGTTCTTGTCAGGCCTTTTAGTAACAGCAGCAAAAAGGCTGATCAAAACGTCTCTTTTTATCAATTTTGTCTTTTGAGTGCTTTTTTTTTTTTTGGTTTCTAAAAAGAACTGGTCCTCTGTTTTCTGTAGTCTTCTTGTTTTTCAGTTCTATTTATTTCTGCATGTATCTCTGTTATTTCATTCTCTTTGCTTTGAGTTTTCTTTGCTAATTTCTTGATTATTGATTTGAATTTCCTCCTGTTTTCTAATGCATTTTAGTGTTATAAATATCCCTTTTGGCTTTGCCTTGGTCAAATCTCACATACTTAGAAATTTTGTATTTTTGTTTTCATTCAGATTTGAGTTTTTAAATTTTGAGATTTCCTCTTTCTCCCAGTTATTTTAAAAAACAAGGAGAAGTGACTGGGTTAATATTAGATAAATTAAACTGGAGAGCTGAAGAACGACTCGTGCCAAAGAGAGACATCATGATAAATTCAACCAGTTCACCAACATGACGTGGCAATCCTAAATGTTCTTGCACTAAATAACCAAGCTCAAAAATCCAAGAAGCAGAAGCCAAGAGAACCAGAGAAACAGTCAAATTCACAAGTATAGTAGAGTTCACATAGCACATCAGAGAACCATTAGATAATAAATCAGCAGGGGATAAAGGATATAATCAACATCACCAAGCAATGACATCTAATTGATATTCATAAAACACTCCACCTAACAAAAGCATAATACACATTTTCATGTGTTCATGAATTTCACCAGGATGGACATACCCTGGGTCATTAAGCAAGCCTTTAACAAATTTAGAAAGAGTTGAAGTCTTTCAGAATGTGTTCTCAAATCGCAGAGGAATCCACCACTGTGATCTGTGTCCTCAAATCACAGAGAAACCATACAGGACAACAGGAGGGTCTTCAAACATTCGGAACTCTTATTAACATTGTGCATCTTGCACGGGTAATATTCAGCTCCAACTGAGAGCTGATTTTCATGCATTAATATCAACTACAGTCAGTAGTTTACATCAGGGTCCATTCTCTGTGTTGTTCAGTTTTGTGGGTTTTCAATTACACTGAACACAGAATGCGGAATATTATACAAAGACTATACAGCCCATAATTCACTGCGCCCAAATCTTCTGTGTGCCACCTATTCATCCTTCCCTCTCTTCTCTGCAACTCCTGGTAACCACTGATCTTTTTACTGTCTCTATAGCTTCTCCTTTTCTGGAATGTCAGGTGGTTGGACTTACACAGTATGTTGCCTTTCCAGACTGGCTTCTTTCACTTAGCAGTATGCATGTCAAGCTCCTCGGTGACTTTTGCGGATGAATTGATTATTTCTTCTTATCATTGAAGCATATTCCATTGCCTGAATTCATCACCGTTCATTCATCCATTTGCCTATTGAGGAGCATCCTGGTGACTTCAAATGTTCGGTAACTAAACCTGATATAAGCACTTCTGTGACAGCTTTTGGGTGGCTCTGTTTTCTCTGAATAAACATTTAGGGGTGCAGTTGCTGTTTCACATGGTAAGATTTGGTCTGCTTTTATGAGAAACTGGCAAACCGTTTCCTGCAGTGGTTACATCGTTTTGCATTCTCACCGGCAGTGAATGACAGTTCCCATAGACATTCATCCTTGCCCGCGTGTGTGTGGGAAGTTTCCTGGACCTGGCTGTTCTCAGACATGTGTTGTGCTGCCTTGATGTTCTGATGTGCAGCTTCTTAATTACCAAGATGATGTTAAACATCATTTTCTATGTTTATTTGCCATCTACTCCACATCTTTAGTAAGGTGTCTGTTGAAACCTGTTGCTTGTTTTCTTATTGTTGAGTAGTAAGAGTACCTTGTATATTTTGGATACAGTTATTTATAAGATTTGTATTTTTTAAATATTTTCCCCAAGTCATATAAGTTTTTTAAATAGAATGAGACAAATATCATTACTCTATGTACACGTATGATTGCACAGATGGTGTATCTCTACTTCGTGTACAACCAGAGAAATGATAGTTGTACCCCATTTGTGTACAATGAATCAAAATTTGAAAAATGTAAAAAAATTAAAAATAACTTTTTAGCAGTGACTTTTGCAGCAGTTGTTAAAACTAATGTGTTTTGAAACTCTGTTGTTTAGTACATAAACATTTGGAATTGCTATACCTTCTTGGAGGACTGATCTTATTTATCATGATATATTGTTCCTCTTTGTCCCTGGTGATGTCTTTTGGATCTTGAGACTAATTTATCTAAAATAGTCTTACTTTTAAAAATCAGCATTCCCAAGATACATCTTTTCACATCATTTTTGTTTCTAGTCTACTTATGTCTTTGTGTTTGAAGTGTCGTGTGGACTCCATAGAGGTAAGGTCTGTTTGTTTTCCTTTCAGTGCTGGGGATGGAACCCAGGAGTGCTCTATTGCTGAGCTACATCCCAGCCCTTTCTATTTTTTAGTTTGAGATAAGGTCTCCGTAAATTGCCCTCTTAGCCTCAAATTTGTGATCCTCCTACCTCAGCCTCCCAAATAACTGGAAAAACAAGTACGTGCCACCACACCTGGCTTAAGATGTGCTTTCTAGGTGGCTGGGTTGTGGTCCAGTGGTGGAGTGCTTGCCTAGCATGTGTGAGGCACTGGATTTGATTCTCGGTACCACACATAAATAAATAAAAACAAAGGTCCATCAACAACTAAAAAAAAATTTTTAAATGTGTTTTCTAATCCATTTATCCAATAGCTGTCTTTTAATTGGCACATTTATACAATTTACATATGAAATACTTATTAATATGTTGGGACTTAAGATTATCATTTTATCTTTTTTCCCTCTAATTTTTATTTTTCTGTTCCTTTTTCTTCCCTTCCTACAGATTGCTTGAACATGTTATGGAGTTCCATTTTGATGTATTTATAAGTAATTTAAATATATTACTTTTGATAGTTTTTAGTGGTTCTGGAGGAATCACCAAATTCATGTGGAACATCACAGTTTAATGATGACATTTTGCCAGTGAGTGATGTGTGAAAATTTTATTTGCATTAAGTTTTTTACACTCCCTCCTTGTTAAATGTAATTGTTTTACTATCTCCTCTACAGAGGTTGAACACCATATTAGATAGTGTTACAACTTTCACTTCAACAATAAAGTGTGATTAAGAAATGCAGGACTTCCCCTCATCTTTATGTCTATTTTTACCCACTACTGAGTTATTTGTTTTCTGAAGGGTCTCTGCCTTCTGCTACACTTACAATTGGTGGAATTTTCCTTTGGCCATTCTTTTTGCCTGCTAAGAACAAGTGCTCATGGTGTCCCTTCATCTGAAAACATTTTTTCCCCGTATTCTTGAGGATATCTTCAGATAGGATCTGAGGTGGCCAAGTCGTTTCTTCCAGCACTTGAACAACATCCTGCCACTTCCTTCTGGCCTAATGGTTTCCAGTGAAAAATCTGCTGTGGAATTGATCTTCCTCTCTGGCTCTTTTAAATATTTTTTGCTTTAGTTCTTTAGTTGTCCAAAGCTTAACCGTGACGTGTCTGGGAGTTGTGGACTGAATGTTTGCACATCCCCAAAACTCCTGTTTAAGTCTCAACTCCCAATGTGGCAGCATTTGGAGGTGGGCCATTGAGGATGGAGCCCCATGATGGGACCAGCATCCTTATAAGATGAGGAAGAGAGACCAGATGTGCCCCCCACCTTTCCCTCTCTGTCCATCTGGTGAGGACACTACAAGATGGCAGCCACCAGCAAGCCAGGAAGAGGGCCCTCACCGGAAGCAAAGAACCTACATCTTAAATTTCCAGCCTCCAAAACTCTGGGAAACAAACATTTTATTTTAAGCCACCCGATGTGCTATGTGATATTTTACGACAGTCCACACTGAATAATCCACTGGGTATGGACTTGTTCGTGTTTATCTTATTTAGGATTAACTCAGCTTTTGAATCTGTAGGCTTATGCCATTAGCCAAATTTGGAAGTGTCAGCCATTGTTTCTTTGAATATGCTTGCTGTCACACCTTCTCCTCTCCTGGAACACCCGTGGTGGACGTCAAAACCTGCGCTGTTCTCTCCTAGATACTGAGGCTCTGTTCCTTTCTGCAGTCTAGTGTCTCTACCACCTCGATCAAACCCAGGGCCTCGTGCACGGTAAGTGATCACTCGACCTCTGAGCTCGATCCCTGCTCAAGAATCTCTTTGTTGTTGAAGTTGACTAAAGACTCTTGGTCTGACTTGTGTTCACTGATTCTATCTTCTGTCGTCCCTGCTCATCCCCTGAGCGCAGTCACTAGTCAGCTGGGCTCTTGTATTTTTCAGGCTGGTCACCTCTCTGCAGAAGTGATGGTGGCATTCAGAAGTTCCTCAGAGGTGCCTCAGGTGGTAATGGTGTCTCTCGGTTCCTCACCCGTGCACAGGGGCATTAGCGTGATCCTTTCTTTTCTCTACTTGGGGTGACAGTGGTGCCCAATTCATCATCTGTGCATTGAGGTGACAGTGGGATCACTCAGGCTTCCATTTATGCCATACATAAACCGTTAACAGCGGTGTCATTCGCCTCTTTGTCATTTTGCTGGTTGATGGGGCAGGAGCTTCTGGCCATTTATCCCCGCTCCCTGCTGTGACAGTGGAATTACTAGGCTCACTGGCACATTGGAGTGATCACAGTTATCACTGTGTTGCCCATCTGTGTGCTTAAGAGTGGCATCTTTTGGGTCATAATCTGTATTTTGGGGTCATAGGAAGATCACTTGGTTTCTCACGGATGCTTTGGGACAGTAACAGGATCACTCGTGCCTCATGGATGCATCGAAGCGACAGAAGTTAACCCGGAGCAGGATTGTCAGTGAGTTCTTTGTCTCGTGATTCAAAGACTGAAATCTACGACAAGCAGAGGGTAAAGTAACAAGATTTATTTGTTTGGGCTGGTGCTGTGGCTCAGTGCTAGAGCGCTTGCCTAGCACACGTGAGGCACTGGGTTTGATTCTCAGCACATAAAAAAATTAAATTAAAATATTAAAAAGAAAAGTAGTAAGATTTAGTTACAGTGGAGAAAGACTGACACAGCACAGGTGGGGTCCCCGGGGAGGTACTGCTGGCTGTTCTTGGCCTGGGAGTTTTTGAAGGCATATCTAGTCCCCCCCCCATACATGACTGATGGGACTGTGTTCATGAGAGATGCTGGCGTGGGACAATTGAGCTCTTTAAGCTCTGAGGCTTGTATCGTTTTTGTTTGGGTGCTGGGAATTGAAGCCGGGGTGTTCTGCCACTGAGCCACATCCCCACCCCCTTTTTTTTTTTTGAGCTAAATAGATCTGTGGGTTTTTTTTCTTTATCTTTTTTTGCATATTTTTTATTGGTTCTTTTTAATTTTACATGACAGTAGAACCCATTTTGATATAATTATACAGTAGGGAATATATCTTTTTTTCACAATGTAGATTCACATGATTCATATAATCTTACATATACATGGGGTAATACTGTCTGTCTCAGTCTACTATCTTTCCTTCCCCCACCCCTTCCCAACCCATTTTCCTCTACACCATCCATACTTCCTCCATTCTTTTCTTATCCCCCCCAACATCCTCCCCACCCCATTATGTATCAGTATCCACTGATCAGAGAAAACATTCAGCCTTTGGTTTTTTGGGATTGGTTTATTTCACTTAGCATGATATTCTCCAACTCCACCCATTTACCAGCAAATGCCATAGTTTTATTCTTCTTTATGACTGAGTAATATTCCATTGTGTATATATACCACAGTTTCTTTATCCATTCTTCAATTAAAGGGCATCTAGGTTGATTCCACAATCTAGCTATTGTGAATTGAGCAGCTATGAACATAGATGTGGCTGCGTCCCTATACTTTGCTATTTTTAAGACCTTTGATCCCCAGCCCTTTTTTTATATTTTATTTTGAGAGAGGGTCTCACTGAGTTGCTTAGGGCCTCACTAAGTTGCTGAGGGCCTCACTAAGTTGCTGAGGCTGGCTTTGAACTCGTGACCCTCCTTCCTCAGCCTCCCGAGCCACTGAGATTACAGGAATGGGTCACCACGCCCAGCTGTAAGCTCTGAGTTTAATAAGCCAATCAGAAGTGTTAATTTCAATCCATGATTTACATAATTAAGAGGAAAGGTCCAACCTTTTGGTTTGAAACGTCTGTGGGGCAGAGGAAGTACTTCAGGTAGGGGTGGGGGTTGAGGAGCACCCCTGTGGTCAAGGCTGTCAGGCAGCAGGTAACTGGATGTTCTGCTCCCTGCTTGCCTTCTCTGAGGCTCTCATCCTTTCTGCCTGTGGGAGATCTACCCTCCTGGCCTTGTCCCCTCAGAAGAATCACTAATTTCTTACCCGTGCATTAAGTTGACAGTGGTATAACTCAGACGATTGTCATGTCACAGGGATCACCATCTACACAAGGCGGTGGCTGCAGGATCATTAACCTCCTCTGTCTATTTGATAGTAGCCTCCCTGGGTACCGCAGCTATATTTCAGGCTGTGAGTCTCTGCTCATCATCCATGCATGGGAATTATTCTAGAACTCGGTGCATGGAGTGCTGTGACACTCTGTTGCGCAGATCACATAACCATCTTGAAGCAATTTTATAAACAGGAGCAACATTTCCCACAGAAAGACAGTGGCCTTTGTTTAAGAATCTGTGATGTTAGGCCTGATGCCTGAACACCCAGCTCAAATTCATTTACATGATGCAGTAAATTCATCTTGCACTAGAGCTCTCCTGTTGAAATTGGTCAAAGACCGACGAATCAGTCAATCGAGCCATGAGTCTGCCATACTAGGTCTGCGTTGTATCTCCGGCGGGTGGCAAGTCCTGGTTCTGGGAGGGCAGATCGCTGCAGGAGCTCCAGGGCAGTAGCGGAAGCCCACAGGCGGGCTGCTGCCGGTTCTGGGTCTGGAAGGCAGTGGTCTGAGTGCTGCCGTGTGCACCTGGACACGTCACCCATTTCTGTGAGCCCCGTTTTGGAGCTCAGTTGCTCAGGGGTTCTACGGGATAAACGTGATCTTATTCTGGGTGGGCATGTGTGGGGACTCTACCCTCCAGCTTCAAGATTACCTCCTGGGGAAACCCTCTGACTGGGGCCTCCGCTGGTCCCAGGAGATCCTTGCTTGTCCTGATGCCGAGGTCTGCCTCTTCGTAGGTCCAGCGCCTCCTAGGCCAGGCTGGGGGCTCCATGGGGCCATGGTCAGCCAGGGCCCTGGCTCGTCCCCCATGGTAGAAGAGACTGACCTTGCTAGGACCTGTAACGGCCCTCTGCAGAACCAGGGTAGCCACACTATGATGTCAGCTGTGTGGGGGCTGGACACCAAGGTCATCAACGGGCTCTTCCAGCTGACACCTCTTTTGAGCCAGGGAGATGTACCAGCCAAACTCTGACCTGTTCCCTCTGGCCATGTGACACCCCCCCAGCCTCAGTCATCTCTCCTTGCAAAATGGCGTCATGATTGCATGAGAGAATGAACCAGAATGTTCAGCACACACTGGGCTTACTCACTGTCCCCTGTCACCCTGGTGTCACCGAGCCTCTGTCCAGGACTGGCCTGTGGAGGCATGGGAGGGGCCTGGCCCCCCTGCTGGTCCTCCAGAGGTGCAGGGGCCGCAGTCCCGCAGCCTGGCCTGCCAGTTAATGAGGAGCTGACGGATGGCTCGTCTTTCACCCTGCCCCTTGCAAGCTCTCAAAGTGGTGAGTGTTTACATGCTCGGAACAAGTGTCCCGGGCCTGGGCTTCATCAGCGCACCCAGAGCGACTGGCAGGGGAGCACAGAGAGCAAGCCCGGCTCTGGGACGAGAGGAGGTCAGCCCTGCTCCCTGGAGATCCAGGTCCCAGGTGTCCAGGTGTCAGGCTGCAGGTGAGCTCCTCAGAGGAGCCAGTGGCCTCCCCCCTGGGAGGACTGGTAGAGTGGGAGGGTCCCCAGCTCCAAGGTTGGCTCTGACACCATGGCTGTGACAGCCCTGAGCCGCAGGGTCCCCACCTGTCCATCTTGCAGGTGTCACATGGGATTTTACTGAACATGAGGGGAGACCAGCCTGTCACATCAGGGTCCCCCATTTTCATCCATTTTACACACGGTAGTAAAATAATAAGTAGTGAGGACCAGGCAGTGACTCGGGCTCCAGGCCCTGGGTGGAGCTCCTTACTACAAGTTATTTCATTGAATCGGCACAAACATCATGAGAAAAAAACACAATAGCGCCATTTTCAGATGAGGGTGCAACCCAGGCAGACCAAGGCCCCGTCTGGGTCCCCACAGCTGCCACCTCTGAGCCTGGGAGGCACTGGCTCCATCACGCAGTCAGCAATAGACCCCAGGATTCACAGGCAGCAAGGCCCAGAGAGGTCGCCCTCCTCCTCGTGGCCAGGGAGGGCAGATGGGAGCACTGGACCAGGCGAGCCACTCTGTGGACTCCCGAGAAGGACCTTCCCTGGGCACAGGCGGCCCCAGGGACTGCAGGTCCCAGGAACCCCCGCAGCACAACAGACTGGTCACAGGACTGCCCCACAGAATGTTGGGTGCACTTCCTGAAGCCCCTGGGGTCTCTGACAACTTTTCTCAAAGCTTGTGTGTCCTTCAGGAAGGAGGTCCCCTTGCCCTATGGTGGCATCTTCTCAGGGTCCACAAAGCGACCCTGCTTGGAGGGGAAAGTCCAGAATCTCAGTGTCACAGTGGCAGTCCCCCCACCGGGGTGTGCAAACCGAGGAGGGGCCATGATGTGGGAGCAGGTACTGGGGACATGTGCAGGGCAGTGCTGGCCTCCCTGGACGGCCTCTCTGTGCCAGACCCAAAGTCACCCCAACTCCCCCAACCCCTTGTACCTCTGGGCCTTGGTTTTCTCGTCTGTCAATGCAGATGACACCACTCACTCACGTAAAGTCACTGGGACGGCACCAGCGCTCCGTGAACACAAAGTCTTGTTAGCTAGGGTGGAACCAATTTCAGAGAGGGCCAGTATGGGCACAAGTCACACAGCCTGAAAAATGGACCAGGAGCCACCCTCAACTCTCTGTTCAAAGTGCTTTAAAATAATATTATTTGATCCTTGCTATGGGCTTGCTGGTCTCTCCCCCAAATTCCTGCACTGAAGCCCGATCCCAGGATGTGATTGTATTTTAAGGGAAGGTCTTCCCAGGGGTAACTAGGTCTAGAAGAGTGAGGGTGGAATTTGTGCCCTTATAAGAGGAAAAGACACCAGCATTCCCTGTCTCCACCCCGTGGGGACACAGCTAGAAGGCTGCCATCTACAAGCCAGGAAGGGAGCCCCCACCACCAGAAAACAAATCTGCTGGACTTTGATCTTGGACATCCAGCCTCCAGAACCGTGAGAGATAGAAGTCTGCTGTCCAAGCTGGGACAGTACCCAGTCCGTGGGACTGCGTCACAGCAGCTTCGAGCTGACGAGCAACCCTCATAACAGCTCCGTGAGGTCAGCACTATAATCACTCCCCTTTTACAGATGAGAAACTGAGTCCTGAGAGAGACGCAGCCATTGGTCCCCATGCAGAGTTTGTAAGGGTGGAAGTCCATCCCCCGTGGCCCTTCCGGCTTCTGTGCAGCCCGTGGTGGGAGAGCAGGGCTGCTGCACCCCAAAGGAGCCTCTCAAGGTGCTGGTCAGTCCACTGAGGGTGAGTGAGTTAGAAACTCCAAGGAACCAAGGGGAACACTGAACCGCAAACAGGGAAGTGTCAATCATGTGTTTGTCAAAGGGATGGGGATTAGGTAGGCAGGAGGGGTGGGGCAGGTGCTGTGGTGGCTGGGTGACTAAAGGGGGCGCACCACACACCACACATGGCCCCAGGAAGTGGTAAGTGGCACTGATGTCCCAGCCTCCACTGGCTCCTCATACCTTCTCTGGGCTATGGACTCAGAGACCAGAAATGGCCCCAAGTCCCACCCACAAGGAGACAGGTGCCTGGGCCGGCGTGAGGAGGCCCCATGCCCTTTCCCCTATGTGGGGCCCCTACTCCAGGAGAAAATGGTCTGCTGAGCCACTCTGAGAGGACTTTCCAGAGCTGAATGTGGCCTTGTCCCACCCCCCAGGAGTCTAGGGTCCCGGGGATCCCCACCCACCTTCTCTTCTGAGACCTCCCTGACCTGCATTTGACCATTACCCCGCAACCCCACCCCAAGACCGGCCTGTTGCCACTGCTTCCATCCTGGCTCCTTTGATTTCCTCATCAGGCCACCAAACTCCTGGCCTGCTGCCTGAGGCACATAGTGTCTTCCCTGTGTGGTCCTGCCCTCTGTGAGTCTTCAGGTCCCATCTGTAGAGCAGCCTGCAACACAATGGCCTCTCCATCATGTGGCTCTGGGAAGGGGCGAGATCCCTGCTGAGGCACTGTGTGGCCCTAGACAAGTTGGTTAGCCTCTCTGTGCCTTGATCTACTCCTCTGCAAAATGAGAGTGATAAAAATGACCATCTTAAAGGTCTGCTCGGGGAATCATGAACCACTACACAAACTGCACACCAGCTGGACGCACAGCAGATGCTACATAAATCCCTGCCATTGTCCGACTCTACCTGCTGTGTGGCTGAGTCACTCTGAGGAGTGAGACTCACCTGGACTCACCTTCCCAGCCCCTGCTGCGTTGCTCACCCAGCTTGGATCCAGGGGCCCAGGGCTGCCCGCCCTCATCAGCAGAAGGACCTCTCTGGCTTGGCTTCTTCTAACCGATGAATCTGACCTTCAGATCCATCTCTTCCTGGGTAAGTCCACAGTTTCCCAACCCGGACACCAAGCCTGCTCCAGGCAGAGGCTTGACCCACACCATCTAGAACATTCCAAGGTGGCAATGGCCCTCTGGACTCTGGGCTCAAACAGACCTGCTTCCGACTCCGCCCTGCAGTGACCAACCGAGTTCTGTCAGCCCCTCCCACAGGACACCTCGCTGCCCATTAACTGCTTCGTCCCAGGGCAGGGTGACATCAGGATGGGTGTCACCAGCAGATGGGTGGGTGGGGTTTTAAGGGCTCCCCTGCCACGGTCTCCTCCCTCCCACGTGCCCCCACCCCTCCTCCACTGCTGTCCCTTCCGCCTGTGGCGGTTTTCTTTAAGTGAGTAATTTGGCCCCCGTTTAAGGAGAGGAAGCAATAATAGCAGCTGTAATTGTCCAAATTACTGTTGCTCCTTGGAGTTTGACATCTGCCTAATGACGGCCGGTGGAAACCTGACCTGTGGCCACGGCAGGGTGGGCGGCCAGGGCTGCTGGCCTAGCCCCTGTGGCCAGCATGGGGGCCATGTCCATGGGACCCTCCTGTGTCTGACACTCGGAACCCAGAGCAGAGAGGCAGCCACTCCCCAGAGCCACGAGGTGGGGGCTCCGAGGGAGAGGAATTTGGGACTGGGGGATTCTGAACCAGGTATTGCATTTTTTTTTTTTTGAACCAGGGATTGAACTCAGGGGCACTCAGCCACTGAGCCACATCCCCAGCCCTATTTTGTATTTTATTTAGAGACAAGGTCTCACTGAGTTGCTTAGGGCCTCGCTAAGTTGCTTGAGGCTGGCTTTGAACTCGCGATCCTCCTGCCTCAGCCTCCCTAGTGCTGGGATCACAGGCAAGCGCCACCCGCCGGGCGGTATCCCATTATTAATGCAAAGTTCAAAGTCAACAGAACGGTCCCTCCTCAGCCCTGACTGTGTCCGTCACTGATGGTCACAGTCATCCGGGATCTGGGAGCCAGGCGAGCCTTGCCTGCTCTGCGGGCGTCTAGGTCATAGATGCCCGCTGTGCCCACCTAGGTGAGAGATGCCTGCTGTGCCCACCTAGGTGAGGGATGCCCGCTGTGCCCACCTAGGTGAGAGATGCCTGCTGTGCCCACCTAGGTGAGGGATGCCCGCTGTGCCCACCTAGGTGAGGGATGCCCACTGTACCCACCAAGGTGAGGGATGCCCGCTGTGCCCACCTAGGTGAGAGATGCCCCTTATACCCCACCTAGGTGAGGGATGCCCGCTGTGCCCACCTAGGTGAGAGATGCCCCTTATACCCCACCTAGGTGAGAGATGCCTGCTGTGCCCACCTAGGTGAGGGATGCCTGCTGTACCCACCTAGGTGAGAGATGCTCCTTATACCCCACCTGGGTGAGGGATGCCTGCTGTACCCACCTGGGTGAGAGGCACCTGAGTACCTGGCACACAGATCCCCTGAAGGCTCTCCTCCCCTGAGGCTCTGTGGCCGAGCCCTCCCTGTGAGGTGTGATGCCCCCATGTGCTGCCCACCCAGTGGCTGTTAGGTCAGCAGGCCCAGGAGCTGCAGGTCACGGGAGGTCGTGAGCCTATAACTTCTAGAAGCTAGGGAGATTGTGCCCAGGGCTGCCCACCCAGTGGCCCTAACTTGAACCCACTGTCACTTGTTATCACCAGAGAGCAGAGGTCTCAGCATCCAGGAAGTTCCAAGGAAGGACTGTGGTGATGGCTTCAGATCCTGCTGAGTGAGCCCACCTCCCCCCACTTAGGGACAGAGGGAGAAGACACTCGCTCAGAGGGCGGCTGCAGGTGCTGCAGGTTCCAGTAGCAGCCCTGGGCGGGTCTTGCTCCCCACCTCTCGGCAACAGCCAGGCTCAGGCAGGAGGCCTATCTCTGGGGACAAGGTCTCTTGAGGAGAGTCCCCCAGTTCTGCAGTTGCCTGGGACCCCCACAGTCCCCACTCCCTTGGAGATGCAGAGGCTGAAGCCCCAGGCTCCTCAGGGTCCCTGGAGGAGGTGGGGGTCTTAACCCTGATTCTGACTCTGGGATGGGGCTGGCATCAAGCTCGGGCTGGCATCAAGCTCGGGCTGGCATCAAGCTCGGGCTGGCACCAAGAAGCAGAGCACTCTGCTTCTTCCATTCCTGGGTGGCTCATAACCAGGATGCCCTTCCAGACAACTCTGAGCTCCCCACTGGCCTGGGGGCACCGGGTGAGTGGGCGGGGCCGGCAAACCAGTGCTGTTGACCAAATGCTGGGTGGCTTCCAGCCTCCTCTTCCGGGAGGGGCTGCTTGTTTGTCATTTAGGGAGCATTTGGTGTCTCTTGGTTGGTCGGGGTGTGGCAGGCGTGGGGGTTTGCAAAGAGTTCCAGACTCAAAGCAGGATGTACTTGGGCAGGAACCCCAAACTCAGCCCCCTTGTCAATCTGAGCAGATCTGACCATGTCTCTGGCCTCGATTTACCCCCATACAAGGGGATTCACAATACCTGGTGTTGCAGGGAACCTCGAGTCCCCAGCCTCCTGAGGCCTTGGGCTCTCCCTGTAGGAGCCTCCAGCACCCCCAGGCCTGAGGACCCGCTGTGGGTCACTCTCCCTGTGCCCCTGGGCTGGAGGCAGATGACCCGTAAGTGCAGGGGCTGGGGATTCCAGACTCAGAGTTGCCACTGATGGACGTGTAGTTGGTAGACGGCTGAGCAGTCCTGGGCGCCAGCTACAGAGAGGGAGCCAGACTTGTAAAGAGGAATGCAAAGTCCTTGCTCCTGGTCACTTAGAGTACTGGGCCTTGAATGGTGGGAGCCCTTGGCCCCAGGAGTCTGCTGATCCCTCCTTCCTGCGTGGCCTCCTTGTTCACTGAGCCTCTATTTCTCACTTTCGAGGTGGAGACTCAGTGCAGACCTGGGGCCAGGGGGGATAAAGGGGCCCCAGGGACAGTGACATGTTAGTGAGCACACACTGAGTGCCAGTCCTGGGAAGGGGCCTCGCTGACCCCCACGCCCTGCCACAGGAGCAGGTAAGGCCTCTGAGCCTCCAAAGAGGGAACCGGAGCCCTGAGGACAGCTGAAGTTGTGACAACTGGGTGCTCTTCACACCTTAGTGCAGGCAGCTTCAGCCCTTGAAGGGACACCCTGAGAGGCGGGACCAGGGGACTAAGGCCACATGGCAGGGACGCTGGGCCAGTACCTCCTTGGCCAAGTGCCTTCCAGAGATGTGACTCAGAACACACAGCAAGTCGCTGAAGGGTCGGCCGCTGCCTCCAGACCTCCTCAGAGGAGGCGCCTGGGGCTGGCTGGGGGTGGGAAGGGGACCCTAAATGGTGCCCAAGCAGCCCGCCCGTGCATCCCTCTCAGGCAGGACACCTGCTCCTGGCAGCTGCCTCCTCAGACCCTTGCTGAAGCCTCTCCTTCCTCTGGTCACGAGGCAGCTGGGCCTCAGAAGAGCATTAAGACGCTGGATGACACTCGTTCACCTTTATTATACACAGAGGCCCCTCATCTGCCTCTCGAGAGCCTCTCTGCAGTGCAGCGCGGGCGGTCGCTTATCTGCAAAGGGAGGGACGTGCGGGTGGTGCCAAGCCAGGCCCTCCATCCATCACCCGCTCCCTCCATCACCCCCTCCCTCCATCCATCACCCCCTCCCTCCATCCATCCCTTCCCTCCATCCATCACCAGAGTGCAGCACCTCCTGAGCTGGCGGGTGGCCTGGGGTGCACGTGCGGATGAACGGCTTGCAGGCGCAGGGGGACTGCCCAGGCCTGTGCCCACCCAGGCAGCAGGGTGCACAGCCTGACACCAGGTCCCTGCCCTGCCCTGGGGCCCCAAGCCAGCCAGTGCTGTCTCCTGGGAGTGGGGGATTAGGAGCAAGCCAGCCAACGTGGCCAGGGCCCCTGCAAAACGACCCTGGGGAGAGGGGCAAGGGCTTTGCCCACTCATCCTGGCAGGATATCAAGGGGCCGGTGGCCGACGTGCGGGAGGGGACTCCGGGGCACTGGCACGTCTTTCCCGGGGGTGCCCCCGGGCCCACCCTTCTCAAGAAGGCAGAGCTGTGGGAGGGAGAGGCGGTCTCGCTCCACTCTGCAGAGCTGCGGCCTGAGACCCTGGCGGTGCGGCCAGTGCGGGGACTGCCTGGCCTGCTGCATCACAGTGCGTCTCTAACGGCTGCTCCTGACGTCCCCCTCGTGGCAGAGGTGTCGAGGGCACACAGCTACACACCTGCCTTCTGACTAAGGCTCTTCCTCCAAAGCAGGCTCAGGTGTCCAGGCCTCCGGGCTCTTGGAAACTGAAATGCACCTTTAAAACCCAAAATGGGGATTTCCTTTTGTGTCTCTTTCAGTGGCATCAATGACATCCTGAAGCAGGTCAGGAACCTGGTGTGGTGCTGGCTGGGCAGATGGGCTTCCTTGCTCTCGCCAACCCCACCCACCAGTTGGCAGCCTCGGGGGGTCACAGCCCCCACATCCTGTTCCTCCATCAGGACGAGAGGGGTGAGCAGCCACGGGACTCAGCTGACTGCAGCGCGGGCTGAGCGCATGATGTTTCCTGAACAGGAACAGGTCGCCTGCTCTGTGCTCAGTTCTGACCCAAGTCGCAGACACACACGTGAGCCGACCAAGGCCAAGCTCCTGGGTCTCAGACCGAGAGGAAGCATCTATATAAAAACAAAATGGAGAGAGACGAAAGGAAGAAGAGGAGGAAGAGGGGGAAGATCATATTGTCACTTGCATTGATTCAAGAGATGACATGGGTCAGAGGTATGTGACACACACCAGAGCTGGGTCTCACTAGCACAGGACAGGGTGAGGTGCACTCTCCTCCGTTTTAGGGTTCTGAGCCAACTACTGTCTCTGCCGTGCTTCTAGCCTTTTCCCCATGGGTACAAAGTAGCTGCCATGGCTCCAGATATCATATGCATGCAGAACCACAACCAAAGGTGGGGATGTGGAGTTTGGGATCTGGAGCTAAAGATGGCACCTGGAATGTCCTCTCTCATTTTCCTAGGGGGATAAATCTCTCTCAAATACCTCCTTCCCAGAGAGTTTTATCTACATTTCATTGACCTGAACTATCTGCCCCTTTCCTCCTTTCACCATGCCAGTAAGAGTGGGGAAAGGGTTTGGGGGAACTGGGGGTGGGCTGGACAGGCCCCAGGCAGGACCTCGCAGAACCTGCAATGCACACCTTGGACCTCCAGGCATTTAGTAAATACACTAATGATGCTTTGTGTTCCCCAGCATCTCAGGACTGCATTCTGAGGACCACTTCCCTGGGGAGACCCACTGAAGGCAGTAGGGAGCCCCTGCTGGCTCTCCTTAGGGACATAGACCAGGTTTAAGCAAAGCTCCCTCAGGTGTAATGAGCAGGCAGGCCAGGGGACAGGGAACACGGGAAGGAGGGCTGCCCAGGCCCTGCTGGGGGAGACCCCAGGAAAGGCCAGGCAGGAGAATCCTCCAGAGGTTGTTTTAACACATGTAATTATGGTTGGAGAAGAAACCAAACACTTCACAGCCCAGAGGAAAACAATCCCAGATCTGATGGACTGAAATTAATCAAGCTGAATATCATTCCTACGGCTCCTATGCAGGGCGAGTACGTTACAGAGGAACCACCTGAAGTCACGTTACTGTAAGACGGAAGGGGATCAAGCCATAAGCCAGGAGCTCCTCTAGGGCAGGAATCAAGACTTTTATTTCCTCCTTCCCTCCCTTCCTGCACTGGGCTCCAGCTGCCTTAGTTTTTTCACCATTCCTTGAAGCCCCCAGCCTCATCTTGCCCCTGGGCCTTTGCACCTGCCGTTCCCTGGACTCTTCCCAGAGGTCCATTCACATAGCTTCCTCCCTCATGTCTCTGTTCACAACCCCTTTCTCAGGACCCAACCTCATCCCGACATCCCACCCAGGGTCTCCCGCAGCATAAACCACCCCCTGACCCTCTGAGGAGCCGTTCCCTCTGGTATTCACTGCCTTCACACAGGGGCAGGGGGCATCAAGGGGTAGATGTTCCAGAATTCATTCATTCTTTATCCATTCATTCAAGAAACACTGATTAGCGCTGATGGGGAGGTGGGGTCATTAGAATCCCTCCAGAACTGCTCCGTCTGGTGCGGAAGACAGCCCTGTAAACAGACCATCAGGAAGCCCGGTGGTGAGGGGGTGCTGCTGAGGGACCCTGGGGGCAGGGTGCACAGAAACCGCCACACTGAGCCAAATCGACCCAACAACACCAACGTGGCGCAGAGTCTGGGCCAGGCCTGTGCAGGTGCCAGGAGAGGTGGTGGGGAGGATCTGGGGCCTCCAGAGTTGTCAATCCCACGCTGCATTCTGACCTCTCTCCCTGTGTGCAGAGCCTCCCCAGCACCTGGCCCTGCTCCTGCACTGAGGACCAACGTGGGAAGAGCGGGAAGGTCCTGGCTTGTGCCTGGGCCAGAGCTCAGGCGCACGGGGTGCCGTCCCGGGCTCCTCCCCTCCCGCACTGCTAAGCCCTTTGTTTATAAGACCAGCAGCAAGCGGCACAAATCACCTGCCTCGCTAATGGACAGGCCCTGCCGGGCTGGCCTCTGACAGCTGCTGGAGGCTTTCAGGAAAGGCTTTTGACTCCTGGTGACAGGAGGGTACAATCTCCCACTTGAAGCCCCCACCCCCACCCAGACTCACACAAAGGAGGGGGCGAATTCAGCCGGAAGAGCACCAGGGCTCTGGGCGCTGGGGATTCTTCCTTCTCCCAGGGACTTTCTCAGGAGGAGGGGGATAAGGGCCAGGCTGTCACGCCCACGGAAGACTGGCTTCCATTACCCCCTGGGTCCTGAGGGGACACTAGGCACAGGCACATGGGGTCCCAGCCCTGCAGGTCCCCTCCCTTCTGATTCCTCTGACCTCTGCTCTTCCAAACCGGAGGCCTGGCGCCATCTGCTCAGGGCACACAGGCAGGGACGTCCTGCCCGCGCGTGGCCTGGGGTGCGGCCCCTTCCAGTGCTCTGCGCGGCTCTGGAGCGCTCAGCCGCCTCCCAGGCTCCGGGGGAACATGTGGCTGGAAGTGGGTGTCACTGCCGGTTCTTGCTGCGTCCTTTGCTGTTGGGCTTCAATGTCCAGCCGGTCCTGCTGCCGCTCGTGGTGGGGGTAGGAAATCTCCTTTGAAGGAGCTCGTTTGAGGGAAAGGTACCAAATTTGTGAACACAGGTGAGGGAGGATGTGGCAGGTGGAAGGGGACTGGGATAGGAGGCTCCAGGCAGCAGGCAGTCTCTGCCACCCCAGCTCCACGGACCCTGCGCCCAGGAAGTGGGGCCGATCGCCCAGTGGAAGTGGGGGTCGCCTCCCTCTCACACAGCCTAGTGCCCTTCGCCCTGACCGTGGGCTGCAGTGCCAGCCTTCTGGCCTCCCTGTCCTGCTCTGGAGTCAGGGAGCCCCCTTTCCCATGCCCGGGGCTCACAGGGTAGGGAGGGTGGGGACCAGGCAGCCTGTCCCTCTCCCTGACCTTTGCTGTGCAGGGTCCCCGGCTGGAGTTCCTGGGCGGCCTGGCTGCCCTGGCCAGCGGCACACCTTCGGGTGGCCCCAGCCCTCCCAACCCCTGGCAGCCAATTCTCTGTATTTAGTACTTTTCTCTCTTTCCTTTTGCTCTGCCGGAGATGGAACCCAGGGCCTGGCTCACGCTCCCCCACGCAGCGACACCCCCAGCCTGCAGTACCCTTTCTCTGGGCGTTGCCCTTCTGTCTGTGAGCTGAGACTCAGCGCTCCTGTCCTCTGCTGGCTTGCACGCACAGATGCGACATGAGAGCGGTCTGTCCCCGCTGCGAGTCCTCTGCGGTGGGCTCTTTGCATTCTGCTGTGAAGATTTTGTGCCCTGCGATTTCAAATCCTCCACATTCTTCTGCCTCATCTGCGGCCAACCTTGACCAAGCTGCACCCCTGGGACTCGGGCTTCCTCTGATTTCTTGGGGCTTGTCTGGTACCTACATAAGGACATGTTCAAAAAGGGTCATGAAACCACAGCCCACTCCCAGCAAAGCCACTCACCCACTCACCGGCTCCTGGGCGGGTCACTGCCTCCACACCTCCTCAGTGTTCCTGTGTGTGACAGGAGGGCCACTGTCCCTCCACCCTAAGGTGTCACCTGATGAAATACAGCCGGTACAGATACCCGCACACACACAGCTTTTTGCTTTTTAAGTAATTTCTATAGCAAAAACCCTCACAAGACAGGGATTACTTTGCCAAAGGATATGAGCATTGGAGGAGCTGGTTCCAAGGTTTCTAATGTCTCAATTGCAAGTAGTTGAGCATGCTCAACCCACTCATCATCTTAGGTTCTGATGGACAATTTTTTCCCTTTATTTGTTAACCGCAAGTGGGCTGGTCTCTGTTTTAAAAAAAAAAAAGCAAAGTAGTCATTAATTATTCCCCCAAATTGCAGGTTTTACAAGGGTTTTGGAGCCAAATGCTTCAGGAATCTCTGTTCCCCCACCCCCAAATCTACCAGCCCTCACAACCTGACAGCAACTTGGGGCCAGAGGGAAGAAGGCAGGGACTCTCAAAAGCAGCTTTGGGATCCTGCCCCGTGCCAGTCAGAGAACTACTTATACGTATATAAACAGAAGAGTTTTATTGAGATGATTCCATAACAAAATCCACTCTTTTTAAGTGTGCAATTCATGGCTCTTGTATTCAGGGTTGTACAACCGTCACCACTAACCCAAGAGCATTTTCATTACCCTAAAGGGAAGCCCTGTGCCCACTAGCCGTCACAGAGAATCCACGCATCCTCCAGGTGTTACAGAGCTGGGGCCTTCTGAGAAACTGAGGCAGCACAAAGACCCCCTTCAAACCCCAATTCTTACCATCAAGTCAGAAAGATTTCAGACATGTTGCTCAGAGGATCAGGACTGAGTTTATCAAAGGGACAGGAAAAGGGAAAGGGGACACTCTCAAGGGAGAGAGTCGGTCCTCTCAGAGAGGAGAGGGGCAGGGTGCTTCTTCTGCACTCTGGTTTTATTGGAGATTCCAGAGAAGTTTCCAGAGAGTCCCACCCAGGTTCACCTCTTGACTTTTGATTGACAGCAAGATGACATCAGACTTTCAAGTCCCCACTGGCATGGCAACTCTAGGTCACCTGGGCCCATGCTGACCAGTTCTAATTGGATTCTTAAGCATGTGTTCTTACAGATTTATGGTTAGGAGGAACTCTCCTTATCTCCCAGAGTTTCAGGATATGGTCACAAAAGTCTCCTCCTCCAGGGTAACTTGGGCTCCTCTTATCGACATTATTAGGCCTACATTTCTCCTGCAGTGAACAGGAATGTGACGTATCCTGTCCACTTAGGCCAAGGATGCAGGAAAATTGCTTCTTGTCAAAGAAAGCATGTGGGGGTCAGCACCAGGGGCCTCCTTTATAGAATTATCTTCTTAACCTCAGGTTCCCACCATCCTCATCTGTCTGTTCCCTAACGCGACCAAGCCCCTGGCAGCTGGCAATCTCATTTCTGACTCGTGGATTTGCCTTTGTGTAACTGAATTACACAGTTTGCATTACATTTGACTGCTTTCATTTAGCCTCACCTATTCGAGGTCCATCCACGTAGCATGATGGGATGCTTCATTCCTTTTTATGGCTGAATAATACTCCAAGGTTTGGATGTGCACATTTTCCTTTATCAGCTCATCTCTTGGTGGACGTGGATTGCTTTCACCTCTTGGTTCTCAGGAATGATGCTGCTACAAACAATCACGTACAGGTTTTTGTGTGGGTGTTTTCAGTTCTCTTGGGCATGTGTTCAGGGTGCTTGGCTAGGCCATAGGGTAATTCTGTGGTTACCTTTTTTTTTTTTTTTTTTTGGTACCAGGGATTGAACCCAGGGGTGCTTAACCACTGAGCCACATATCCAGCCCATTTTATATTTTATTTAGAGACAGGGTCTCGCTGAGTTGCTTAGGGCCTTGCTAAGGCTGCTGAGGCTGTCTTTGAACTCGCAGGCCGCTGGGATTACAGGCATGCACCACTGTGCCCAGCTTGGGGTTAACATTTTGAGAAGCTGCCAAATTGTTTTCCACAGAGGTTGCTCCATTTCACATTCCCACCAGCCATGTCTGAGTGTTTCAGCTCCTCACATCCTTGCTAACACTTGTTATTTTCTGTCCTTTCGATTTTAACCACCCAAGTGGTTACAAAGTGGTGTTTCACTGTGGATTTGCCCTGCATTTCCCTGAAAGTGGATGCTGTGGACAACTTTTCATGTACTTGTTGGCATTCGCATTGTTTCTTTGGAGAAATGTCTATTTGGATCCCTTGCCCATTTTGAATTTGGGTTGTTTGTCGTTATTGGCAAAAATTTTCTCCCACTTAGTGGGTTGTGTTTTTACATTCTTGATGTCCTTTGAAGCACAAAAGTTTTTCATTTTGATGAAGTCCAATGTATCTATTTTTCTTGTGTTGCTTTGCTTTTGGTGGCATATCTAAGAATTTATTGTCAAATCCAAGGTCGCAAAGATTTACTCCTATGGTTTCTTCTGAAAGCTTTGTAGTTTATCTCCTGCATTCATGTCTTTGATCCATTTTGAGTTAATTTTTGCACAGAGTGGGTTTGTATATGTTCTTTGGAACAACTGCTTTTCCAAGCTGACTACCTTGAAATGGTGCTTTATAAGAAACAGTTGCGATGTCTGGTTTGTGTTGTCTTTATTGCTAACGATGCTCTTGGTTTCGGAGGATGTCTTACCAAAAGGAACCCGAGTTGTCCATTATGTGGTGCCCTCCTCACCCAGCCCTGCATGTGGGTGTGGGGGAAGCTTCTCAGGTGGGGAAACCAAGACTCGTGAAGAGGTCAGAGGGACACAGTGAGTTGGCTGGGGCTCTTTCCTAGGCCCCCGCTCCCCTGTCGCAGCCAGCTGCCAAGCTCGGCCCGGAAGTGGGGTGGCCCCAGAGTTCTCATCCATTCTCCCACAGAAACCCCGTCTGCTGCCTGCTTTGGCAGTGTGAGGTGCAGCTCAGACTTAGGGCAGGGTTGTCCAGCTCTGCTTCTTAAATCAATGGCTTCATCTGTTGGAAAGGAAGGAGGGGACAGGCGGGAGGGTTAGTTCCTCAAAAAAGAGAGAGCTGAGTTCCTCTCTGGCCCCCTGAGTAGGTCGCACAACAAGAGAACAGGATTAAGTCCCTAAAGAGCTTGAATCCAGGTGGACAAAAAGCGGACAGTTTGGGCCACTGCAGGAGACCACGGAGCCCCGAGGGGGCATGGCTGGAGGCAGTCCCCATTTCAAGCCCGTCTTCCGTCTTCCGCTGGCTGGTGACCTCCGTGATCCTGGCAGCCACGTGCTCTCCTTGTGGGGGCTCAGGTGCCTCATCTGTCAAGCCCCAAAGGCCAGGACAGGACCCCTCTGGCCAGACGGGCTGAGCCCTAAGTGCTGCGAAAGTTGAGAGGGCTACACAATCTCCGGGCCTGTCAGGGAGCCCTGGTAGCAGGGTGAGTGATGGTACCCGGGGATTGACCAGCTGTTTGGGTGTCCCATAAACACAGCCTTAAAGTGGCCTGCGATGCCCATCCATCTTGCCCTGGGGCTGCGCCCCGGCGGCTTTCAGAGTGGCCCTCATTGACATCGGTGCTGGCTCCTTCCTGTGGCGCCCGGGCTGAGCTGGAGCGTTGATGGGCCCGTGGATGGATGATCTCCACCGCAGGGGTGCCACAGCTCAGGACAGCTGGAGGGGGACGCCAGGGGCTTCAGCAGGAAGCTATAGGACCGTGCTATGAAGCCAGGCCCTGCCAAGTCCACAAGGGAGCCAGCTCCGTAGCAGACTGGTGTTTCCTGTTTTGCTAAGAATCTTCCCTGTGGCTGAAGCCACAGCCCTTCTGTCTCCTGGTCACAGGCAAGACATGAGCCCCAACCTGGCACAGGGCCTCCACTGGGGGATAATAGAGAGTGGTGGGGACTGTGGCCAGCCAGGTCCCTTAGGAGTCCATATCTGGGATGGCCGTGGTTTCTGATTCCTCAGGGACCCCCAGTACCAAATCGCCCACCCTCTGCAGCTTCTGGGTCTGACCACAGAGAACCTCTCCTTGAGTGTGGGTCACTGTGCTCAGGGCGAAGACTGCAGAGAAGAGATTTAATCCACAGAGGTCAGAGAGTGAGTGGAAGGACCTCTCACTGCTGGCCACGCACCACAGCGCCTCTTTGACAGCGCTGTGGCCCAGCTTCAGGGAGGTCTGGTGACACACCCACGGTCACTCAGAGGGCAGGACCCGCATACTGTGAGACAGTGTCCTGCAGTGTCAGACGGACAACTGGAGCAGCTAGTCTGTCCTGCTCATCTCTGCATCTGCCTCAGATTTCCCCGGGGGAGGGCTCCTGCTGGGGACCCCTCCCAAGGCCTGAATTTGGCCATAGAAGGAAGTGGGATTCACACCCACCAGCGCCTGGGGCTGAAGAGGGCCCACTGAGCTGGGGGTCAGGGGACTTATGGAGGCAGCTGAGGACACTCCCTTCGTGGCGCTGGCTCCGAGCCCTCCTCTTGCACACTCAAGGTGACGGAGAGCTCACTGCCCGCCAGGTGGCTCTCGCTGTCTGTTTTCTTACTTCTGATCTCCACCTTGCCCGACCCTTCTGGAGTCCCAGCTCTGGTGTTGAGTTCCTGGGCCTCCATTGCCTCCCCCAGAACCAGCCAGTGGATCTCCCACTCAGTGCTTAGGCTATTCCTGGGGTCACAGCTCCAGCTCCCCAGGGGTTGAAGTCTGCCTGCTGCCTCCTGCCTCCCCTCCCTGGGGGGGTCCTTCCTACAGTTGCTCATTTTGCTCCCCTGACTTCCTGCTTTGGTTACTAGGGTGCAGAAAACCTTATTAGTCTGGAACATCCTAGCCTCCATCTCACATTCTCAGCTAAGTGTTGGATAGGCAGCCAAGAACTGAACACTCCTTTCTCTCTCCTGAGGTCGTCTTTCCAGCTGCTCCTGGATGCCTGGCTCTCCTTCTCCCACCCATCTGTCCCCATTCCCTTGGAAATGCACCTTGGAGTGTCTGACATGAGGCTCTGGGCTTTTTGGTCATTGCAGCAAAACCCAACCCACTGTCACTGGTGAATCCTGAAACTATCACCAGGGCAAGGACAGGCCCCTCTTCATAGCAGAATGTGCTCCCACCACCTCGTGGCTATTCATAAGCACAGAAACTCTCCTCAGTGCCACTCCCTTTCCCAAGTAGGTCCAAACACATCAGGGGCACAAAACATGTTTGTTGAATGAATGAAAGAAGGAGTAAATATTTTTTTTCACTCAGTGGCATCTCTGGGACTATTTCACCTGTTGCACTGAGCTCCAGGGACTTGCCTGATCCCTGCCAACATCCTCAGCCACATTGCCTCCCTGCCCCTCCCACAATGAAGCACCATGCCAGTCAGCTTTCCTTTACTGTAACAAAATACCTGAGATAATCATTTTAAAGGAGGAAAGGTAAAATAACTTTGGCTGGCAGTTTTGAAGGTTTCAATCCATGGTCACTTGGCCCTGTTGTTTTGGGCCTGCGGTGGTGGAGTACACGGTGGGAAGGTGGGGCAGAGGAGGCCTGTTCACCTCAGGGCAGCAAGGAAGCAAGGAGAGAGAGGAAGTGGCTGGAGTTCCAATATCCCCTTCAAAGGTACCTTCCTGATGACCTTACTTCTTCCCACTGGAACCCCACCTCCCAAAGGTTCTATCCCCTCCCAATAGTGCCACAGGTTGGTGTCCAAGCCTTCAACACACAGGCCTTTGGGGACATTTATATAGAACATAGCAGCAACCCTGTTCTGAGAACACCCGCCTGTCTCTCCAACCCAGGGCCTTTGCACATGCTTTTCCTGTTCTCTGGAGCACTTGATGGTTTTTGTTTTCTCTTCTTTCAAGCTTCAGGCCTCTTACAGATCCTTCTCCCTCTGAGCATTCATCCCTGGCCACTCACACCTCAAGCTGCTTCCTGCCCACATCACAGTATGTGTGGTTTTTTTTTTTTTTTTTTACATTTTATTTGGAAACAATTTAAAATTTCCAGAAAAGCCGTAGGGATGAGACTATGGGACAAAGATCACCTGTATCTCCTCAACTACTTTCACTTTTTATTATTTACTCCAATATTTTATTTGTTCTTGTTCACTCTGTCCCTTTCTCTCTCTCTCTCTCTCTCTCTCTCTCTCTCTCTCTCTCACACACACACACACACACACACACACAATTCGAGGGTACCCTGAGAATCATGGTGCTTTACCCTAAACACTCCAGTGCAGTTCGGATTTCCCAAGAACACGACCACGGATCGGTTCTCAACCTCTGTAGATTTACGGCGAGGCTACGCTTTCACCTGGCAGCCATGTGTCCGCTCGGCCAGCCGACCTGCCCGTGTCCTGTCCAGCGCCTCTTTTCCTTCCAGGGTCAGGTGTTCAATTCAGTTTTTAGGCCTCTCGAGTCCTTGGTCTCCGGCGGTCTCCACGGTCTGCCTGTCTTTGATTCCACTGAGATTTTTGAAAACTGCAGTCTTTTTGGCGGCGAGTCCCCAGGGGCTTCCTCCTGTTTGGGCTGCGCAGCGAGGGATGGCGCTGCCCACCGCCCGCCCTCCACGGCGGCGGACTTGGTCCTTCTGCTGAGAAGTGCCTGGTTTTGCAGCTGGGCAACTTCTCTTTCTTCCCTGTGTTTGATCCCTGACTGAGGGGACTCCCCACACACTGCAGTCACCCCGCTCTTAGCCAGGCTTCCCCCCATCTAGCGTGCGTGTGCTCGTGCGCGACTCTTGCTTGAGCTCCTGTCGGTGGTGTCGTGACGGCTGTCCTCCCACATTCGTCCTCGGGCCTCACTCCTCCCCCATTTGTGTGTCTAGTAAGTGAAATTATGGGTCGTGAGCTTCCACTCTTCATGACTGATCATTGCCCTCCTTCACTTTTTGGATGCTAATTGGTCTTCCCTTCGGCCACGGAGAACCCCGTCCCCGGGGGCTCCGGTGTCCTTGTTAACATGCCACCGTCAGCATCAGCGTCACCGTCACCATCATTACTTTACTTTCTTGCTCTGCCCTATAAGGATGCATTCGGGCTCCTGTCCTACGGATCCTGCCCAGTGAGGCACGGGCCGCTCCTCCGAAGAGCCCGGGTTCCCTTCCCTGGAGTGGTGTGAGAGACGTCCCTGTCCTGGCACGCTCATGGTGGTGAAGTGCAGCCTCAGAGCTCTCCTGTCACAGGAAGGGGACACACAGGGTGGCTGCACACTTCCCAGACCTCACGGCATGCACCTCATGGTCTCCCAGCATGTCATCTGTCCTGATCTTCATAGGACACGCTGGAAGGATCTGGCTGACCAGCCACCTGTCCATCCTCCATCTCTCACCCATTCCTAAGCTCCCTGGGGGCAGGGCTGATGTTTCTTGTCCTTTGCTCTGGGCCCAGAGTGAAGGGGATCTTCAAGATTTCTTCAGGAGAGAGTGTGCCTCTTTAGGCCCCACAGAGCTGTGACCTGTCATCAGGTTTGGAGCGAGTGGCCACAGAACAGGCCACCCCGTTGGACTACGTAGGCCCTGACCTGTGGTAGACGAGCCATCAGGCAGTGGCTGTGCATCCCTGGCACCTGCCTCCTTGCCCTCCTTGTGCTGGCCTCCCTGGGGACAAAGCTGCCCCACTTTTGCAGATTAGGAAACCGAGTCGCAGAGAGGCTCTGCCACCTCATTGCAAAGAGGTCATGGGGTGGATTTCCAAGAGCTTCGATCTGAGGCGTCCTGACAGCCCGCAGGAGCTGAGCTTTGGTCTTGCAGAGAGACACTCGAGCTTCCCCACTTCTCAGCCAGACCCGGGAACAAGGCTGTAGGATGTCCTTATTGGAGACACCTTGTTTGCCTTTCCTGAACTCCAAGGATCTGAACCCAGGCAGCCCTTCCTGACCCACTCGGCCCGACTGCCGCAGGAAGAGGCTGGCTCACCAGCCCATGGCCACGGGGCTCCTTCCACATGCCTGCCCCTCCCCCAGCCTCAGTTTCCCCATCCGCCTCTGGGTTAAGGCTGCTCCCCCTGGCAGAGCTGTTGGGAGGGGGACTCCACCTCCCCAGGCCTTGGGAATGCGTCCCAAGGAGTCCCATGCTGCCCCCACACCTCACTGGCCGTGTGACCAGCAGACATGAGAAAGGGGAGGGCAGCTCATTTTTCAAACAAAACGGTATCAGATGTGTGATTTGGTCTAAAAAAATATATTTCTGGCAATGGCTTGAGCTGGGCTCGAGAGGCCCTGTGGGGGAGGGGTGGAAGGGAGGCGGTTCCAGTGGCTTAAAACACCCCAGATAAGTGCTCAGCGATTAAGCGCCACCATTAGCTCTAATGGGCAATAATTGGTGATGAGAAATAATTTTCTAGGGCACAACTGCCCCTGGTGCCCCCACGCCCCGGCCCCAGTGGGGGGACGACCGAGGGCCTGATTAACTCCTGGGCTGGAGGAAATGTCGGAGGCACAAAAAGTTTCCAGATTCGAGGGTAATTGGAAGAAGTTATTTCACTTTCCACATCAGGCTGATGAGGGGCCACCCACCTGCTGCGAGGGAGGGGCTCTGCCGGCTTCCTGCCCAGGAGTGGGACGAGGGCCACTGCACAGCGCTGGGCAGGGAGGGGGCAGCCAGAGCCACGGAAGGTGGGGGCAATTTCCACCTGTGTCCCTGCCAGCCATGCCACTGGGGGCAAGCCACTCCCAGGGTCTTCCTCTCTGTCCTGACTTGCACACGCTCTGGTCCTTCCTGCCTCTGGATGTGCAGACGGACAAACCCACAAGCGGGCAGCCCAGCTTTCCCCAAAGCACATTCAGGGCTTTAGGGTATCTTCGTGGGACTGTACAACCTCCATCTGGAGCACTGGGTATGCCCAGCAGAAGCTGTCTGGACTCCTTGGAGCCCCTGTGTGCAGTGCACAACCTGCCCAACAGTCCACAACAGCCTGGCTGGGCTCATCTCCACTGCCTCTTCTCTGTTCCCTCAGCCTGTCCCCAGAAAAGGCTCCTGGTTGCTTCACACGGGTGAAGCTAAAGGCCTCTTTCCATCCATATTCCCCACTTCCTCCTTCCTTCTCCAAACGTACTCTAAGACCTGCCTTTCTTTCTACCCCTCTTCTGCAATCCAAAGCATAAACCCCCCTATTACTGTCCCCAGCCTGACCTTCCCCCTTACATGCGCAGTCTATGACATGACTGTGACTGCTGCTGCTCACATCTCCAAACTTCCATCCTCATCCTCGGGAATTAGCTTGTGCCCGCCCCACCCTGACAGTGTGGGTCAGCATGCAGCTTGTTCATGCGGACTGATACTTTAAGACGTGTACCCGATCCTTCCCTCTCTCTACTCCCTCTCCCTCCTTGTCCACACCCTCCCCTTGCTCCAGAGTGACTGATCCAGCTGAGCAAGACAAGCACGGTTCCTGCCTTGGTGAGGCTGGTGTTCTTCCAGGGACCCACAAAAGAGCCAAGCAAACAATGAGCTGACTAATCTCAAAGAAGGAAAAGCCCCAAGACTATGGTAAAACGCACCCTAGGGTGGGGTGGCAGGGAGGGCATTGGCCAGAGAGGCCCGGCTAGACCAATAAAATGAAGGAATGAGTGGAAAAAGAGAGCTGAGATCCTGTCAGGCCCTCAGGCAGGACAGTCCATGAAATTGGAACCCTTTCCGTCCTCCAGCTATGGGCCATAGTGCTCCCCAGCACAGGAGGGAAGAAACCAGGGCTCCGCTGGCTGCAGCCTGGGATGGTGCAGGGGGGTGTCCTGCCCTGTTAGAGCCGGGGTGGGCTGATTCAATGGGTGGTGGCTCAGGACGAGCTGAGGCCTCTGAGCCAGCACAGAACACCCCACAGCAGCTGCCCCGCTATCCCCATGCGCCATCTGCAGGCCAGGGCCTCAGCTCCCAAGTTGCAGATGTGACAGCCCCAGGATGCCTCCATTGCTGACCAGCTGTGTGACTGACTGCAGGCAGGCTGCCGAACCTCTGTGGGCCACGGTGCCCTCCTCTGAAAACAAGGATGACGGTGTCACGACTTCACTGGGCAGGCACAGGATGAAGGGAACTGGCTCCAGCGCACTCAGCGCTGCCTGGTGTCCAGCAGGAGCAGATGTTAGGATCCCTGCGCAGGACGGAGAGAATCTGGGGCTGCTGGGGCTCCAGGCCTGCTCTGGGTTGTAACCGTGACCTCTCTTCTTCAGTCCCAGGGCCCCAAGAACAGCACCGAATCAGCAGCAAGTGTAATACCGCGGCCTGCTCTAAGCGCCACGGACTTGTCTGTTTATTCTGCTTTTCAACACCTCGGGGAGGCAGGCTCTGGGAGCCCATCCGCCGCAGACGCCGAGGCAGGCCACACAGCAGGAGGGTGTGCCCTTCAGGCAAGGCTCTGGCTCTGTCTGTGCTCTTAGATTTTCAGCTTTACGTCCCCAATAGCAATTATCATCGTCACTGTCACCACTGTCACCGTCCTCCTCATGACTGAGAACATAACACACGGTGCCCAGGCAATGCCTAGACCGCTGTTCCTCTGGGTCCCATTATCCATCCTCTTCACGGGGCAGCAAACCGAGCCTCGGGCGCGTCACCGCCAGGCGGCGCTGCGGAGCGCGGTGGGGCGGGGGCTGCAGGTGAGCCCAGCAGACCTGGACACGCACCTGCGGGGGGATGGGTGCTGCGCGACGGCGGCGAGCGGCCCCTCCCGGGGCGGGCGGGGGCTTTCAGCAGCTCGTCCGGGAACATTTGCATGTAATTTGGGAGCGGGTCACATGTGGGAGTCATCAGGCGGAGGAAAGGCTCAATCAGGGCCTAATCACTGTCTGTTTGGAGGGGTCTGGGCCCAAGTGAAAAATGAAAACGGGTCTATTTTGCTTGAGTGACAGCCATCAGCGGCCACCTTTGACCTCCCCACTCGGGGTCTGCCCGAGCTTAAAAACCAATCATCAGGGAAGGGCTGGGAGGGGGACCCCTCCCCTCCCCCACCCGCTTTCCTCCCCGGCCCTGGATTTATAGGATTCATTCGTTCAACAATTTAGGAGGGAACAGATGCGTGGGGTGTGCTGACCTGTCACTGGCTAGCCAGGTGATCGTGGGCAGGTGATATAGCGTTCCCACCCATGGACTGGGTGCAGGAAGCATAGCCAGAACAGCTGGGTTTGGTAAGCGTGAGCTGAGCGCAGGAAGCGGTCCCGCAGGGCGTGGCCGCAGCTCTGAGAGGCGGGGGTCACAGGGCAGGGGCAGGGCCTCGCTCGGCTCCTCTCCCGGGGTTTGTGAGAGCGGCTGTCATCCAGGCACGCGGTGGGGGTGGGGCCCCGGCTCTGCTCTCTGCACCAGTGAGTCCCCTTCCTCCCGGCATCCTGCACGCGGAGCGGAGCGTGGACCCCAGCCTAGAGAAGAGGGGCCTCTGCCAGGTGGCAGGAAAGGAGGGCGCGTGGGAAGGCAGCGCTGGGGGACAGAGGACAGGTGGGCCCGGCCCTCTACTCGCAGTGACTCTGCAGCACAGCAAACCAGGCAGCTTAGCGCCGCACGAGGGACTTGCCCCCAGCCCAGCCTCTTCCCCAAGTGGTCTCCAGGTCCGCAGAGTCCCTGCAGGGCTGCAACCGCTGGCCCTTGCGGGTGACCAGCAAGATGACTTCCTGCGGTCCCCCGGGTGCAGTGCAGACCAGCAGCCCATTGCTCCGATGGTCTAAGCCCAGGGACCCCCTGGGGCCGCTCCCGGCCCGCCGCCTAGCCCAGGAGAAGTCCCGCCCTCCCTCCCTAGGGGACCCTTTGCCCCAGGGGGTCCTGGGAGGCTGGAGCTGGGACGGCGGCGGCCGCGGGGGCCTGCGGAATGGCCGGGCGGGCGGGGCGGTGCATTAGCGCCCGCCGGCTGCGGACGGTGTTTATCGGGATGTGGAACCGGCCTCCAGGAAACCGTCTGGCAGGCCGGGCTTCGGCAAATGGATTGCCAATTAATCAGCATCTATTTATGAGAACGTTTAAACCATTATTAATGTAGTGTAAATACGGAACCGCTGGCGGCCCGGGGCGGGCGGGCAGGGGGCCATCTGCGAAGCTGCCCCGCATTCCAGGGCCGCTCCCGCCCTCCTGGGGAGGGGTCCCACCCCAGCCCCACAGCCCGCCCCCCCCCCCCCCCCCCCCCGCCCCCCCCCCCCCCCCCCGCTCCAGGTGCCGGCTGTGCCCTGCTGAGTTCTGAGGCCAGTGGACGCGGCCTCCCTCTTCACGGCCTCTCAACAGGTTCTCACTTAAGGTGCTGAACAAGAACTCGTGGAGTCCCAGTGGCTCCCTCTTCCGCCAGGGGCTGGGTGCGTTCTCACCCTCGGGGAGAGAGCAGGTGTTGCACGCTGAACCCTCTCCCCTCTCCCCGATTCTCAGCGCTCTGGCCCTGTGGGCTGCAGGCCTCTGAGTCCCAGCTCCTGACTGGGCCCAACCCTGGGGCAGCAGGGGTGGGCACTTTCCCAGGCTCTCTCCACACCTAGGGGCTACAGCCCGTCCCCCACCTTCACCTTATTCCTTTCTTCTGCTTCTCTCCAAAGACACAGGCTGAGCCCTACAGGCCCTTCTCTGATCTGCCTGGGTCTCCAGTATACACTGGGCCAAGCAGAGTACCCGTCTGGGAGTCAGTGCAGACAGCGCACCCCACCACCCCAATGCTGCTGTCTGAAGGCACTGCAAGGTTTTCATTCTGATTGCCCACAAAGCCCATGATCTTTGGTTCTCTGATGGCTTTTTTTTTTTTTTACTGTTTGCACCCATTTTACAGATGCAAGATTGAGGTCAGAGACACAACCTAAGAGTTTTGCAAATGCTCTCTAAAGTTTTCTAATCTCTAGGGCTTCGTGAGCTGGGCTCACCTGTGCCTGCCTCCTTAATGCTGTGCACCAGGTGGCTGCACATCCAAGACGTGGGCATCAAACTAGAGCCGTGGGTTGGAGAGGTCCTTTTGCAAAAAAGAAAAAGATGAACTGAACTTTTAAGGTAGTGGCACAGCATGGAAGAGAGTCTTGCCCCCTATCTGCCCCCTGGGTAGGGCTCTAAAGCCTCCTACCCAAGCCACAGCCCCGCACCATGACCAGGAAGACTTTCTGTCTATATTTACTTCTTTCTTCACTCAACTATGTGCCTCCTGCTGATGGGGGCAGCATTTTCACCATCTTCACATCCTGGTGCCACAGGAGATAGGATCTGATGTTTGTTGACTGACTGACAGATCACTTGGGAAATTTCTCTCAGTGCCACTTTCCCAGGCTTCCCTGTTCTCCCTAGCCACATCCTTGCGACTCCACCAGCATCCCTAGCCCCAAGGCCTGGAGGGGACCGAGGAGCCCGTAGAGTCCCAAGGTCTTTGAAATGGACACCTCCTCTATCCTGGCCTGACGAAGACAGTGACCCACCCGTGGTCACCCAGCACCCCAGGAAGCCAAGATTTCTGGTGTCCTGAAGGGCCCCCTCAGAGCTGGGCTGCCCAGATGCCAGGCTGGGCCCTCACAATGGCACCCAGGGAGCGGAGAGAACAAAGACGTGGCATGTGCCCCTGTTTTCCAGCCCCGCTCCCCACCCCCCATTAGCCCAGCGAGGCTTGTTTATATTACAGCGGGAATTATTCCAGCCCTAATCAGAGGCCCTGCGAGGTTTCGGCATTCGAGGTATTTCTTTACCCAAGGACACTCTCCAATCCTATAATTTCCATTTCCCCAGACGCCCCTGATTGAAAGCAAACATTTTTATATTTGGAAAGGAAAAGGGCCGTGTGCTATTCATAGCCCAGCCGGCTGTCCCGGGCTAGGCCCTAGGGGGCCACAGACCAAGGCAAAGCCTAAGAGACAGACCTGGGCAGGCATGGGAGCCACAGGGGTGGGAGACCCCAGCTTGTGGGAGTCCAGAGGACAGGGGGGAGCCCCTGCCCCCCAGTGACTGCAAGGCCAGGGGTGCCTGGCACGGCCCAGCTCCCGGCTGTGCAGGTGGAGGAACAGCCTGAGCCCCTTCCTCATCCTAAACCCTTCATCAGGAGGCACCCTTTACTTTTCCCAGATGAGGACGCTGAGGTTCCTTGCAGGGACAGAACAGGACATGAAACTAATGACGACTTGGGTGTGCCCCGCATTGAAGCAGAGCCCAGCATGTGCTGAAAGGACTTTGAGAAGCCCCCTGTCCAGGGGATCCTGGTCTCCATCTTGGGCCCTCTGCTGTCCCAGGACTAGCTCCTGCCTCTCCTCCCAGTCTACCCACCCAGCACTCGGCAACTTGTGGGCCCAAATCCTGACCTTTACCCTCCGTCCCGTCTCCACTACCTCAGCTCCATCGCCCAAGGACAGGCGAGGACCATGTGTTCTTCAGTATGAGGGTTGGAAGTCCCCTTCCTTGGAGCCACGTATATCTAGGCCCTTCTGTGTGCCCGAAGGACTGCTAAGCCTAGTGGATGGACACTTTTGTGAATCCTTTGAAGTGGACATCATTCTCATTTTATGGATGAAGAAAGAGACCAAGGTTTGAGGAGCTTAAGGAAAATTACAAGGTCCCATCCATGTCCCTTGAATCACAGAGCCTCAGTATTCATCTTATAAGCCCAGGGAGGGTAAGCTGAGTCAGTGTGGGTGTTCTGGCTTAGATGTGGGGTGTCCCCCAAAGCTCATTGCAAGACAATGCAAGAATTTTCAGAGATGAGATGACTGGGTTCTAAGAGCCTTAACCTAATCAGTGGATCAATTCACTGATATGGATTAACTGAGTGGTGACTATAGGCAGGGAGGGCGTGGTTGGAGAAGGTGGGTCACTGGGGGTGTGACTTTGGGATTTATATTTTATCCCTGGCCAGCAGAGCGTGTTCTCTCTCTCTCTCTCTCTGCCTCTCTCTCTCCCCTCTCCCCTCTCCCTCTCTCCCTCTCCTTCCTTGAGGAGCTGCTTCATCCTGAGCTGCTTCCCATCCCCATATCCTTCCACTATATGTTCTGCTCACCTCCCACCCGGAGCTGCTCTGGAGTGGGCCCACCATGGACTGAACCTCTGCAGCCCTGAGCCAAGACAGACTTTCCTCCTCTACAGTTGTTTTGGTCAGGTCTTCTGGTCACAGTGACAGAAAAGCTGACTGAAGCACAGGGTGCCTGGCACATGCTGAGGAGGCACGTCCTTACTTCTTATCTGAATGAACAAATATCAAGGAACACAGCCATAGGGTTGGAGTGATTAAGAGATTTACATCAGGATTTAATTTTTCCCTTTAAAAATTAAAATTCTATTTTTGTCAGTCACGAATGTACAGTTTTGCTTGCTTCATTGAAGTGTCATTGATGTACCATCAAATGCAAATAGGTCAAGTGTGAAGGTGGATAAGCTTTTAAATCAGCTCTATTGAGATATAATATACATTTTCCCATTTAAAGTATGTGGTTTAATTAGTTTTCATGTATCATGTCATTATTTTCAACTGTGGAAATAGAACACGAATTTCCCCATTTTCACTATTGGGAAGCTTCCGCTCAGGAACAGGAAGTGCATTCAATGTGTTGTGCAGTTCCCACCCCAAACAGAAGTCGCAGCCATGGAACAACTCCCCACTCCTGCCCCCCGTAAACCAATCCACTTCTGTCTTCATGGTTTTCGCCTCTTCCAGACATTTCATGTACGTGAGATCCCCTAGTCGCCGTCCTTCTGGATCCGACTTATTTCACTTGGTATAATGTGTTCACCCATGAAGTAGCATGTGTCAGAACGGCACAGCTTTTTATAACAAATGATATTCCATTGTATGAATATGCCACATTTTGTGTATCCATTCCTTTGTTGATGAACACTGGAGTTGTTTCCACCATTTTGGCCATTGTGAATAATGCTACAAAAAACAGATACATATCTGTTCTAGTCCCTGTTTTCAGTTTTTTAAAATATACACCCAGTAGCAGAATGGCTGGGTCACTTGGTAACTCTATGTTTAGCTCTTTGAGAAACTATCAAGATGTTTTCTGTAGGGACTGTAACATTTACATTCCCTCCAGAAATGTCTCCATTATCTTCTTTGGAGAAATGTCTATTCAAGTCATTTACCATTATTTGGATCTTCTTTTTTGTTAAGGTGTGGAGATTCTCTATATATTCTGGATATTAAATCCTTATCAAGTATATGATTTACAAATATTTTCTGCCATTGTTTTATCAGGGCTATAGCTGTAGATATATAGCTCACCAAAATCAACATAATGAACACATTTATCACCCCAAAAAGTTTGTCATATATATCCTTTTTTAAAACTCAGCATGATTCTGTGGAAATTCATCCAATCTGTCGACGGTATCAGTAATTCATTCCTTCTCATAGCTAGTAGGATTCCATGGCGTCAATAGACCAGAGTTGATCAGCCATTCACTCTCTGAAGGACACCTGGGTTGGTTCCAGTTGTTGGCTACTATTTTTGGTTACTAAATAAAGCTGCTCTGAATGTTCATATGAGGTCTTTGTTTATCCTGGGTATATACCAAAGATTGGAATAGCTGGGTTATGTGGAAACTGTGTGTTTGACATCTTGAGGAACTACCAAACAGTTTTCCAATGCAGTTGCACAATTTCCCATTCCCACCAGCTGTGCACAAAGGTTACAATTTCTCCAAGTCCCTGCCAACACTTGCTATTATGTCTTTTGCATTATAGCTATTTTCATGGATGCAAAGTGGTATATCATATGGCATTTCCCTTATGGCTAATGATGATAGCACCTTTTTTATATTCTTAATGACTATTTGTTTATCTTCCTTGGAAAATGTCTGTTTAGATCCTTCCTTTGCTCATCTTTAAATTGAATTGTTTGTCTTTTTATTATTGAGGAGTAATAATTCTTTATATATTCTGTATGCAAGTCCCTTATAAGATATATGATTTACAGATATCTTATCTCACTTTGTGCTTCTTCCTTTACTATCCTGATGATGTCCTTTGAAGCACATGTTGTCTAAGTTTTGATGACGTTCAGTCTATTTGCTTTTTCTCTTGTTGCTGTGGTTTTAATGTCATGTCTAAGAAACTATTTTCTATCCCAAAAGTGTGAATATCTACACCTGTTTTTTCCTTCTAAAGTTTGTATACTTTTAACTCATTGACTTAGGTCAAAGAATTACCATTATGAGGTAATTCTGCACATGGTATGAGGTAATTCTGTGTATGGTGTCAGGTAGGGCCCAACTCCATCCTTCTGCACATGAATATCCTGTTGTCACAGCACCACAAACTAAAAATATTATTCTTTCTCCATTGATTCACCTTGCCACTCTTGTCATGACTTGCTTGGTGATAAGTCTGAATTCTTTCTCAATTCTATTCCCTTGAAATGTATGTTTTTCCTTTGCCATTATAACTGCCATTTCCTTGATCATTTTAACTGTGTAGTAAGTTTTAAATTGGGGAGGAGGGAGTCCTCCAACTTTGTTCTTTTTCAAAATTGTTGTGACTATTCCAGGTCCCTTGAATTTCTATATGGATTTTAGGATTAGTTTGTTGATATCTGAAAAGAAGTCAGCGGAGATTTGATAAGAATCATGTTGAATCTGCAGATCACTTCAGATAGTGTTGCCCTTGTAACAATATTAAGCCTTCAGTCCATGAACATAAGATGTCCTTTCATTTATTTAGGTCTTTTTTGATTTTTTTCAACAATATTTTATAGTTTACAGAGTAAAAGTTTTGCGTTCTTTTGTTAAACTTATCCTAAGTATTTTTTGATGTCATTTCTGATAGAATTGTTTAGAAATATACTTTATTTTTATATACTGATCTTGATTTCTGCATCCCTCCTAAAGTCATTTATTAGTTCTAATAGATTTTTAGTGAATTACTTAGGAGTTTATGTATACAAGTTCATGTCATCTGCAATTGGAGATAGTTTTATTTCTTACTTTCCAGTCTAAATTACTTTTTATCTTTTTCTTGTCAAATTTCTCTGGCTAGAACTTCTAGTACACGTTGAATGGCAGTGATCAGAACAGGTAGTCTAGTCTTGTTCCTGATCTTTTGGGGGAAGCATTCAGTTTTTTACCATTATGTATGAAGCTAACTGTGGGTTTTTTAATGTATAGCTTTTATTACATTGAGGTTTCCTTCTATATCTAGTTTGTTCAGTGTTATAATAATGAAAGTGTATTGAATTTTGTCAAATGTCATTTTTTCTTTTCATCAGTTGAAATTAAAGTGTGGTTCCCCACCCTGTTCAGTCTGTTCATCTGGTATATTACATACACTGAATTTCAGAAGTTAAAGAGAGATAAATCCCACTTGATTTTGGTGTATACATTTTTATGTGCTGGTGGAGTCTATTTGTCAGTATTTTATTGAGTATTTTTGTGTCTGTATTCATGTGAAATATAAATGTGGAAATATGAATGGTGCATTTTGTGATGTATTTGTCTGATTTTGAGATAAGGGCAATACTGGACTCATAGAGTGAGTTGAAAGAAAAGTATTCCATCCTTTTTTTGTTTTGTTTTTGGAAGAGTTTGGGCCAAAATCTTTAAATGTTTGGTAGAATTCATTAATGAAGCTGTTTGGTCTTGGGCTCTTCTTTACAGAACTTTTTTGATTCCTAAGTCAAACTGTACTTTATAGGCCAATTCCAATTTTTGAATTTTCTTCTTGAATGAATTTCAGTTTTTCTTTCTAGGAACTTGTCCTTTTCATCTAAGTTAGACGATTTGTGATACACAGGTGTTTATCATATTCCCTTATGTAATTATTTTTATTTCTGCTGGGTTGGTGTTTATATCCTCTCTTTCACTTCTGGTTTTAGTGATTAGAGTCATCTCTTTTTTTTTTCTTACTCAGTGCAGGTGAAACCATTGATGTAAAAAGGATCATGCCCCATGATCAAGTATTTAGTCATTGTTTGTCATTTTGTTGATTTTTTTTTGAAATAACACTTGGTTAAGTTGATATTCTTGATTTTATTTCATTAATTTTTACTAAAATTCTTGTTATTTTGTTTCTGCTGCTTACCTCACATTCTGTTTCCACTCTTTACTCCAAATTTTTAAGATGGAAGTTTGTTGACTTGAGATCTTTATTCTTCTTTCACATAATTTACATCCATTCATTTCCTTCTAAGCACTACTTAAGTCACATTCCAGAATTTTTCACATTTCACCTTCAGTTTTACTTATCCAAAGTACATTCTAAAGTCCTTTGTGATTTTTCTTTGATCCCAATTGATATTTAGTAGTGTATTGTTTAATTTTCACATATTTCTGAATTTCTTTCTGTTATAAATTCCAACTGCATTGTGATTGGAGGTCATCATTTGTACAATTTCAATTTTTTAAAATTAGTTGAGGTTCATTTTGTGATCCATTACATGGTCTGTCCTGCAGAATGTTCCATGTATACATGAAAATAGAGCATATTCTGTTCTAGTTGGTAAAGCGTTCTGTAGATGTTAGGTCTAATTTGTGTATATGGTTGTTCAAGTCTTTCATTTCCTCATCAATGTTTTGCCTTGTTGTTCTACCCATTTTTTAAGGTGAATTATTGAAATATCATACTACTATTGTTGAATTACCTATTTCTACCCTCAATTCTATCAGCTTTTGCTTTGGTATTGCAGATCTCCGTTGTTAGGTGTATGTATGTTTATAATTGTTATTACTTCCCAATAGACTGACATTTTCATCACTCTTATCTTTATCTCTAGGAAAAATTAAAGCTATTTTGTATAACAGTAGAATAAACATTCCTGCTTTCTTATGCATGCGTGATGTATCTCTTTCATCCTTTTACTTTCAACCTATTTGTGACCTTGAATCTAATGTAGCCAGCATATAATCAGAATATTTTTACCCCATATGACAATTCTGCTTTTGCATTCTATTGTTTAATCTATTCAGTTAAATGTTACTATTGATATAGTTGGACCGATATCTGACATCTCACTTTCGTTCACTATATTTTTTCCTTCATTTCATTCCTCTATTCCTCCTTTACTTCTTTCTTTTGTGTGAAGTGAATTTATCCTAGTGTAACATTTTAATTCCTATAAGGATCTGTTTTCTCGAACTTACCATGCATATATTAATTTACAGTATCTTCTTAAGATCTCTACTTATTTAATTCCATTGAAATATAGAATGGCATACCAAGAAAGTCCTGTTTCCTCTTTGTACTGGTATTGTTATACACATCATATCTGTGCATGTAAAAAGTCTCAAAAGCCATTGTCATAATTATTACTTTATATGTAGAAGCTGAAAGAAGAATGGTGAGCACGTGTATATTAATCGAGTTTCTTTTATTTACCTTCTAGTTTACCATTTCTGGGTCTCTGCACTGGTGCCTGTGGGTTTGGATCACCATGTGGTGTCATTTCCTTTCTCCAGCATAACTTTCCTTACTCCAACTACCCACCTTCTTTGTGCCATTTTTGTCAAATATATTACATTTACAGCCCCAAATAATATCTATATTTGAAGAAACATTGTCTTATCTTCCTTAACTTTCTTAATATATTTATAAATTGTTTCACATAATTAATTTTTAAGTCAGTTAAGTGAAAAAAGAAAATATGCTTTTATTCTGGTTTTTAATAATATAAAAAGAATTAGATAACTACTTTTAGTGGTGTTCTTTTTTATGTGAATTTGAATTTGTGTCTGGGTTTATTTGCTTTCAGCCTGAGGGACTTCCTTTAATATTTCTTATAAGGTGGGTCAGATAGAAACTAATTATCCTGGGTTTTGTTTATCTGGGAATGTTTTAATTTCATCTTAATTTTTGAAAGATTTATTTTCTGGATATAAGATTCTTAGTTAACAGTATTTTTCTTTGAGAACTTTACATATATCTTACTATTGCCTTGTGGCATCTATTGTTTTTAATAAGAAGTCAGCTGTTAATCTCATTAAGGTTCCTTCGAATATAAAGAGTTATTTTCTCTCTTGTTGCTGTTAAGATTTTCTCCTTGTCTTTGGCTTTCTGCATTTTTACTATGATATGTTTGGATATGAATCTCTTTGTATTTATCCTAACTGAACTTTGTTGAACTTAACAGATGTAAAGGTAATGTTTTTCAGCAATTAGAAGTTTTCAGTCATTATTACTTCAAGCATTACTTTTGTTCCTTTCTTCTCTCCTTCTAATATTTCCATTACATGTATGTTTATGTGCCTAAGGATGTCCATTACATGGATGTTTATGTACTTAAAGATGTTCATTTACCTTCACTCTATTTTCTCTGTTATTCAGATTGTATAATTTCTATTGATTTATCTTTCAGACCACTTATTTTTGACAGTTCAAATATACTGCTTGAGTTCCTCTAATAAATTTTTTATTTTATTTGTTATACTTTTAAAGTATAGAATTTTCACTTGGTTCTTTTTTTTTATCATTTCTGTCTCTATTGATATTATACATTTGATGAAACATTGTCCTTTAGTTCTTTTAGTGTGTTTATAACACATACTTAAAAGACTTTGTTAAGTGTGACATCTGGAATTTCTTATGGGCACTCTCTGTTGCTTTGTTTCTGAGTATGAGTTACATGTCCCTGTTTCTTTGCATGTTTTATAATTTGTTTGTTAAAATCTAAACGTTTTAGATGATATGTTGTGTAACTTTGAATACTAATTACCTTCCCCCCTCTTAATTTTGTTGTTTGCTTGTTTATGACTTGCTAGACTACTTTAGTAAAGCTCATTTCTCTCATGGAATAAAGATTTTGGTGTCACTCGTCAAAGGGCATATCCTTGTGCATGCACACAGTCACCCTGGGATGACAGGGGTTTCAGGAGGGCTCTCTATGTCCCTTTCCTTACCTGTTAAGCTGTTTCATTTGGTCTTACTCTCCATCCTTCAGGCTCCACTAAGTACCAACTGATTGCTTTGTTGTTTTCAACGTTGCCCCAGAACGTAAATTTCTGAGCAGTTTTATCCAATTAAATTTGGTCAGGGATAGATTTTGAGGCCAGTCTTTGAGTTTTGTTCCATACCCAGGAGGACTCTTCTTAGCTGTCTGTTTTCCTGGCTCTTCCTGGTGAACTAGATAGGTTATGGTTTAGCTTATTTCTCTTACTTAAAAGGGGATGCTGTTTCTGAAAGAACCCCCTAGGCTTAAACTTTTCCACACTCTTTCAAATAGTCTCAGTTCCTTTGTGGAGGTTTTTAGGGCCCTCTTTTCTTATGGGCTGTCTCTCCTCCTGGACAGAGTGTCTGGACCCTGAATGTAGCTGTACCCTCTAGTCTTCATGTCTTGCCTTTTGTCCATGTGGAAACAATGTCATGATATGGGACAAAGGTCTGGAGATTCAATGGTGCAGTGCCAACATCTGTTTGTTCTGGTGAAGGCCCCATAGCAGATGGCATTACAATAGCAGAAGTGCATGAAGAGAGGTCACATGGCAAGACAAGATGTGAGAGAGTTGGGAGGGGGGCGGTGCCAGGCTTGCTTATAACAACGGCAAGAGCAGAAAACCACTTCTATCACTTAAGACCTAATTACTTCCCAGTAGGCTTCACCTCTAAAAGTAGGGAGGCAGGGTGGGATTGGGCCATGGCTAAAGTCCACAAGCTCCATTCTTTCTGAGTCTTAGCATGTTTTCTTGAATGAATGTCTCTTTGTTTGCTGTATGCCCTTAGATAATTTCCAGAGACCTAAATTATAATTGTTGTTTTAATAGCTATTGCCAACTTTGCTTTCTTCAGTGGGTTTGGTTTCTGGAAAGATCCTCATGCGTGCTGAAACCCCTCTATAACTTTTAAATAAACTATCAAATTGTTTTCTGAATTGTTTGTTTCATGTTACATTCCCACCAATCTAGTTTCTCCACACTTGTACCAACATTTTGTATGGTCATTTTCACTTTAGACATCCAAACAGGTATGCAATAGTATCTCATTGTGGGTTTTTTTTCTTTTTCTTTTTTGGTGGTGGGGGGCAGGTGCTGGGGATTGAACTCAGGGCACTCAACCACTGAGCCACATCCCCAGCCCTATTTTGTATTTTATTTAGAGACAGGGTCTCACTGAGTAGCTTAGTGCCTCACTTTTGCTGAGGCTGGCTTTGAACTTGTGATCCTCCTACCTCATCTTCTGGAGTTGCTGGGATCATTGTGGTTTTTTTATTTGCATTTTTTGATGACTTAGTGGTATTGGGCATCTCTTCATCTGCCTATTTGCCATCCATATATATTAATTACTGAAGTGCTTGTTTGAAGTTTTTGCCCATTTTTAAATTGAATTTTTTCTTATTGTTGAGTTTTGAAAGATGCTTTGTGAACTTTTTCTCCTTGTGTGTGCATTGTGTTTCCATCCTATTAATAACGTTTATTGCAACGTTTATTGTGTTTTCTTCTAGGAGTTTTATAGTTTGAATTTTGCATCTCAGTATGTGGTTCATTTTGAGTTCAATTTTGGACTGATGTTCAGTTTCTCACCCCATGTTTTTTAATTCTCTAGCAGCATTTGTTGAAAAAGATTGTCCTTTCTCCACTGAGTTGCCACTGACCTTGTCAAATGTCAGCTAACTAATTTGTGAAAATTGATTTCTGGACTCCATTCTGTTCCACTAGTCTATATTCTGTTTGTGCCAATACCACACTGTTTTGATTACTATAGTTTCATGGTAAATCTTATAATCAGATGGTACTAGACCCCAACTTCATTTTTCGTTTTTTAAAGAAGAAGTTTGGTTTTGTATCTTATCTTCCTTGTCTCTACTTAAGTTTTTGGACACAGGGAACACAATTACTATGACTTTTAGTATTCTTGTTTGCTAATTCTAACATCTGTGTCACTTCTGGATCAGTTTTGATTTATTTTTCTCCTTATTATGGGTTGTATATTCTTGCTTCTTTCCATGTCTGGTAGTATTGGATGCAGTCATTGCAAGGTTTACCCTGTTGGGTATGGAATATTATTTTATTCCTATAAATATTATTGAGTTGCATTCTGGAACACTGTTAAGTCACTTACAAACAGTGTGAAGACTTGGGGTCTTGCATTTAAGGTTTATTAGGTGGGGGTAGAGCAGTACTCAGTCTGGGGAAAGTTATTCCCTCCTAATGAGGCAAAACTCCTGTGTATTCTACCCAACACCCTGTTGATCATGAGGTTTTCTAGTCTGGTTGGTGTGAACACTCATTGGTCCTGTGTGGGTGCTGGGTATTGTCACCACTAATCCCTTCAGATGATTCATCCTGCATCGCTGAGTAGTGTCTTCCATGCATGTGCTGAACCAGACTGCTGATTACCTGAGGGAGACTCTGTAGTGGAGGAGTTGCCTCTGAGCAGCTCCTACTTTCTAGTACTCTCTTCTACAAACTCTAGCCACCTGGTCTCTCCAGACACAGCTCTGCCTCTCAACTCAGTGAGACCATCAGCATCCATTCGAGTTCTCTCTCCCTGCATGATGGCCTGGATATTCTCAAGGCAGTGAACTGGGGTCATGGAAGGATTTCTTGGCTCTTAGAGATCACAATCCTCTTTGTGTTAGTCAGATTTCCATCACTGCAGCAAATGTCTATAATAATTAATTTATAAATAGAAATGAGTTATTTTGGCTCACTGGTCTGGTGGCCCCGGTCCATGACCTATTTGCCCCATGGTTATGGGTCTATGGTGGCACATCATGGCGGGAGTTTTGCTTGGCAGAGTAAAACCGTTTCCACCAGGGCTGGGAGCAAGAGAGAGATGAAGAGACCAGGGCCCCACCATTCCCCTGAAGGTCATGCCCCGTGACCTAGGCCCAACCTCTTCAGGCTTTCACTGCCTCCCCAGAGCTCTGAACTGGGATCGAGATTCTAACACATGAGCCTGTGGAGCATGTTCCAGAGCAGGACTACAGAACCTTCATTGCCTGATGTCCCGTGTCTTGGAAAACCATTTTTCCATACATCCTGCTTAGTTTTTGGTTGTTTCAGGTAGACAGGTAAACTCAGACCTCATTATACCATCTTAGCCAGAAGCAGAAATCTTTTTATGACTTCATTGCATAAGTTTATTTTTATAAAAGAATTATTGCCTTGGTGAAAATGGAGGGTAGACTGAAAAGATGGTGTGATGGGAGACCAGTGTGGAGGCAGGTGAGAAGAGAGAGGCTGGCAGGTCTCCACTCAGGTGAATTGATGCTTTGGCCTGGGATTCCTGAACCAAGAAAGTCCTTGCTCTCACAGTCACTGCCCAGCCTGGTGGCTCATGGTGGCTGGAGCAGGCAGGAAGAGCAGACTCCTGAGGGCTGGCAGGTGGCAGAGCTGCAGCTGAGTGTTTCCAGCACATCTCAGTGGGTACCTGAGGCTGCGAGCACTGTCCTGTTGACTGGATGTGATTCCTAATGCCCAACCCAAATGGCAGGTCTGGACTCAGGGTCCTTGGCTGTGCTTTGAAATGGCCCAGGAGAACCCTTGCTCCCTGGGAGGCTGAATTCTGATTTCTCAAGGAAACATCAGTGCACACCCTTGACCTTAAATATCCATTCTAGGAGTCCGCGCTCCAGATGGTTAGCCTTTCAAACATGCACAAGACATTCCTACAAGGAGTTTCGCTGTAGTGGTGATTTAAGAACAGAAGATTAGAAACAATCCTGTCTTCCAAAGCCAACTTCATAAATAATTTAAGCCCCTTCCACTCAGGAGAACATCATGCTGTTGATGAAGAAGCAGAGACAGATCCAAGAGTGTCAAAAGGGACCATGATGTACTATGAAATGGGAAAGACTAGGTACAGAGAGAATCCAGAACTTGCTGGCCACACAAATCCCCACTTCACATAAACAGAGGCACACATCACAGTCTTCTGTCTCTGGCTTCTTTTATTCAGCATAATGATCATGAGATTCACTTAGATTGCTGTCCGTAACAGCAGTGTTTTTCTTGTTCATTGCTGAGTGGTATTGCCCTGTGTGGATGCACCCAACCTTACCCACTCTCCTGCTGATGGCAGAGAGGTGATTTTCAATATGGGGGAATTATTCACAAAGTTTCTACTAACATTTGTGTACAAGTCTTTGGATGGATGGATCATATTTCCAATACCCAGGAGACCATTGCAAATATACTTTAAACTTTATACTTGAAACCACTAAAACTTTCCCCAACATAATTGCACTAATTTACATTCCTATCAGAGGTAGATCAGATGTGCAGTTGCTCCACACTCTTGCCTACATTTGGCTTTGCCTATTTATCTTTTAGCCATTCTGTGGGCATGTAGTGATGGGATCTCATGCTGGTCTTAGTGAGCACTAAATGGTGAGCACTTTGACATTCTCATGGGTCATCTGTATATCTTCTATTTGCAACATTTTTTGGTCTTCTACTGATTTTTATTGGGTAATTTATTTTTTATTTTTGAGTTACAGGAATTATTTATATCTTCTGGATATAGTTGAGAGATCAATTTTATCAATCTTTTCAAATAACCAGCTTTCAATTTCATTGATTTTCTCTGTCATTTGTTCATTTTCTATATCATTGATATCTGTTCTTATATTTTTTATCACCTTTGTTTTATTTTGAATTTAATTTCTTATCTTTATAGATTCTAAAGATACTTAGATATCCACAGAGGTGTTTCACCTTTGCTAATATAAGCATTGAAAACTATAAATTTCCCTTTAAATACAACTTTAACACATTGCCACAGAGTTCATGTTTTAATTTTTATTAGTTCAAAATATTTTCTGATTTCTCTTGTGATTTCCTCTTTGATCTACAGGTTATTAGACATGTGTTGTTTTGAGGAAAAAAAGGGTGAAAGGAGGATAATCTGAAAATAGAAGGGAGACCCATTGGAGTAGAGGAAGGGGAACATGGGGTGGGGAAGGAGGAAGGGAAGGAAAAGGAAGGTACTGGGAATGAAATTAACCACAAATTATGTAGTATACATTTGTGACTATGTAACAATGTATCCCACTAATATGCATAATTATAATGCACCAATAATTTTTAAAGGAAAGAAATTAAAAAGTACAAAAATTTAAAAAGCAGAGTATTGTTTTAAATATTTAAAGATTTTCTTAATAAATTATTATTATTACGGATTTCTAATTTAATTTTGTTGAGGCTTGTTATGGTTTAGATTTTGGAACATCCCTCAAAGTCTCGTATTTGAAGATTGGTGCCCAAGGCAACAAAGTCCAGAGGTGGGGATTTTAGGAAATGATGGATCATGAGGGTTCTGACTTCATCAGTGGGTTAATCCCTTGACAGACAAATGGACTACTGAGAGGTGGTGGAGACTCGAGGCAGGTGGGGCACGGTTGGAGGAAGTAGGTTACCTGGCACGCCCTCGGACTATATCCTGTCCCTGGCTCCTCCCTTTGGCCATCCCTCGGCTGGCTGCCGGGAGCTGAGCAGCTTTCCTCCATCATGATTTTCTGCTATGATGTTCTGCCTCTCCTCCTTCCCAGAACAATGGAGCCAACCAACCATGAACTGAAACCTCTGAAACTTTGAGCTAAAATAAACCTTTCCTCCTCCAAGTTGTGTCAGACATTTTGGTCACAATTATAAAAAGATAACTCAAGGCTGGAAAATATACTCAATATGATTTAAATTCTTTTAATTCATTAAGACTGATTTTGCTTCCAAGTACACCTGAAAAAAATGTATATTCCAGTGTAGTTTTCTGTGAATGACAGTTGTGTTGACTTGGTTCATGATGTTTTTGCAGTGCTCTGTGCCCTTATGCAATTGTCTATTTGTTTAATCAGTTACTCAGGAAGAAAGGTTAACTCTCCACCTGTGTGGGTTTGTCTGTTTCTCTCTTTAGCTTTGTCAAAATGCTTCTCTGCATTTCGAGTCTCTGATATTAAGTGTATCAGTGTAGAGTCACCAAGTCTTCCTGAAGAATCCACTCTTATCATTGTGAATTGATTCTTTCTCTAGTCTTCCTTTTCCCACCTCGCTAGCATGGCTGGCATTCTTCATTTCTCCATGTATATATGTCTCCATCTGATGTCTTTCCTTTTCAGTCCAAAGAACATCCTTTAACATTTCTGGTTGTTCACATCTGCTGCTTATGAATTCTCGCAGCTTATCTTTATATGAAAATGTCTTTATTTTTCCTTTGTCTTAGAGGGTGTTTTGTAAGCCATACAATTCTAAATCGATAGGGGTTTCCTTTCTTTTAGCATTTCAAAGATGTTGTTTTACTTTCTTTGATGTGCCTTGTTTCTGATGGTAACTCAGCACTATTCCTTCTTTGATTTTTGCCATCCAATTTATGTTTTATCTTTTAGCTGTGCTGGGTGTGGAACCCAGGGCCAGTACATTCCAGGCAAGTGCTCTACCACTCAGCCACACCACCAGCCCTACCTTTGCTTTTCAACCATTTGTGATGAGCCCTAGTGTGGTTTTCTTTCTATTTATCCTACTTGAGTTTCATTGAACGTCTGTAGTTCCCATCCAAATTCAAACATTTTCTACACTACTTCTTCAAACTTCTTTTTTCTGGCTCTGATCTCTCTCTCTCTCTCTCTTTCTCTCTCTCTCTCTCCTTTTGGGACTTCAGTTGAACCTAAGCTGAAGTGACTGACATTGTCCCACACCTCTCTGAAATGCTCTTTGTGGGAGGGGGCTCTTCTCCACCCCCATATGCTTCATTTTTTTATAGTTCCTACTGTCTTGCTTCAAGTTCATGATTTTCTCTTCTGTGGAGTCCAAATTGCTATGAAACTGTGTTAGTCAGATCTCCATTATTGGAAAAAAAAATGCTTGAGATAAACAACTTATAAAAATGAGAGGTTTACTTTGGCTCAAGGCTTCAAGATATTTCACTCCACTCCATTTCACTTGATTTCTTTGCTGTTGGGCCTGTGACCAGGCAGGTTCTCATGGTGAGGAGTACATGGAGAGGAAAACTGCTCATATCATGGTCTCTCTTGAGCTTAGAGAGAGTCCCAATATCCCCTTCAAGGGCACACCCCATGATCTAACCTACTCCCACTAGGCCCCGCCTCCTGAAAGTTCCACCACACTCCATAGCTACACGAGCTGGGGATTAAGCCTTAAACACATGGGCCTTCTGGAGATATTTTAGATCCAAACCATAGCCAAAACCCACCTAGAGAATTTCATTTTGCAAATGTTATTTATCAATTTTAGGATTCCTGCTTGCTTCTATAGTTTCAATTTGTGTGCTGAAATTCTTTTCCTTCGTTCATTACATCCATTCTCTAGCTTAAATTCCTGAGATTGTTTGAAGTTTTTGTCAGCTCATCTAACACGTTTTATTTCTACATTTATTTATGTTAAACTTTGTTTCATTTTGTTCCTGATTGTGGGTACCCTTTTCCCTGTTTCTTTGCGTGTCTAGTAATTTTTATTACATTTTAAACATTGTGAATGCTGTGCTATTGAGAGGCTAAATGTTATTGTTTTTCTTTAAAGAGTGTCACCTGGTTCCTGACAGGTAGTTGGTTTACTTGGAGAAGACCTTGGTCTGGTTGAGGCTCAATTTTAGCTTCCTTTATTGGTTCTTTTTAGTTTTACATAACATGAGGATTCATTTTGACAAAACTATAAAAGCATGGAATATAATTTATTCCAATTCAGTCCCCAGGATTCCCTTCTCTCCTCTCCTCCCTCCCCCCATTTCCTTCCTTCTACTCCTCTGATCTTTCTGTTATTTACTTATAGTTTTTTTTTAATTAGTGTCTTGTGGATGGACATGATGGTGAGATTCACTGTGATATATTCATACATGTACTTAGGAAAATTAGGTCAGGTTGATTTTAGTTTTTTAAAGCTGGGTCTGGAGTAGCTCCTTACGCTGGCTGGTCAGAACTCCAGTGTCTCTGAGAACTATACCACCTCTGGAATATTTGTGTATTTGTGTATCTAGAGCTCTTGCCAAGGAACTAGTCTATTCTACTTACACATCTTTACTATCTGGAAGTTCTTTGAGGACCCAGGTCTCACTATTCAGCTCTCAATCATCCTAAAGTAGTTGTTTGCTAACCCTTGCAGAATTTCATCCTGTGTGTTTGCAGCTTCGTGTACTGCAGAAAACTCAGAGTTTACCTTGAAGAAATCTGGTACTTCTCTCCTGCTTTCTCCTTCCCAGGATCTTGCCCTGCAGACTACCTGTCTCAAAAGTCCTGAACGACAGTCTGTTGCCTCTGCACACAGAGCTCTGCAGATTTTCATCCTTGGGCCACAGTTTGAAAAATCTTTCAAGCACAGAGCCAGAGTGAATGTGGAGTTTGCCTGGGCGTTTCCTTTTTCTCAAGATCACCACTCTGATTCAGCAGATGTTCAAAGCTTGGAAAGACTGGCTTCCTATGTGTTTTGTCTAGTTTTGTAGTTGCTTATTGGATAGGATAAATCTAACACTTGGTACCCAATCATGTCCACAGCAAGAATTCAGGCTCCCTCGTTATTGTTCGACTTGTGTATTACTTATACTAATTTTTAAAATGCTGGTGTAAATAAAATCACGATGCAGGCAGTGCTGACTCACCTTGTTTGGCTTACAGCCTGCTTGCCTGTGCACAGCCATCATCTGTGGACTGCCCACCGCTCTTCTCATGAGAAGTTTGTGGTTTGGAATGAGCTAACCCTTGGTGTGTATGTGGGTTCAGCCACTTACTAGGCATCGTTGAGAATTAGGTGAAGTTGGTCCTCTCAAGTGCCTGCTGCAGTCCACGCATGGTGCCTAATAAGTGTTTTCTTCCTTTGTCTTTCCCACTTGGTGCTGGAGCAATGGAACTTTTGTTCAAAGCCTAGAACTTTCCTTCCTCTCACTACAATTCCCATTTTTGGAAAGTGCATTATTGGGCTGTCCAAGCAGCCAGAAGGCCAGTGAAGTCACGTCTTGCAGACGGCATCCAGAAAGCTGTTAGGAGTGACAATGATTGGGGTTTGCGCTTCAGATCTCATTGTCACCCCAACTCTGTTGCTACCTTTGGCATCTTGGTGCTTCCAAAGTTCAGTGTTCTTATCACAGAATGGGGCAGGTGTGTTCTTTGATAAAATGAGAAATTGCCCATGGAGATGCCTGGAAAGGATGATTTTCTGTTATCATTGTCTCTTCAGGTCTCCAAGTCTGCATGTGTATCAACGCTGCCAATTACTTCCTGCCTTCTCAGCCTTCTACAGGAAGTTTCATCACATGGAAAAACTTCCCTCCAATGGTCATCTGATGAGCTCCTAACCATTCTTCAAAACCCTGCTCTGATATACCATGCTCGTCCTGTCCTCCTCGATAAGCTTGGCAGCACAGATCACTCTTCTTTGCCGTCCTCAGCCCTTCCTTTTCCTGACTACCATAGCAATCCTGTTGAGAGGAACCATCAACTTTGTCCTGTAAGCCCACGAAAGCAAGACCCTGTGTTTTATCCATTTTCAGATGTCCAGCTGGGAACCCTGGGCTGGTCAGGTAGGAGAGATGATCGTTATATGATGGTTGATTGGCTGGTAGTAGATGGATGTGTGTGTAGACAGGCAAGTAGATGGATGATGGGTGGATGGACATGTTCATGAGGAAATTAATGAATGTCTACCCCATTTGCCTGTGTGTTCCTCTGGAGTGTTAGCTCATTGAAGAGAGGTCCATACCTCCTGTGCTTGTATTTGTGTATCTAGAGCTCTTGCCAAGGAACTAGTCTATTCTACTTACACATCTTTACTATCTGGAAGTTCTTTGAGGACCCAGGTCTCATCCATCAGGTTTTTCTTTGTATCTGCCTTGATACACATCCAGGGTCTGATACAGACCCTGTAATGATTGTCCTTGTTGGGTCCACAATCCCAATGACCTTACCACCCCCATCAGCACCTTCATACCCATGCCCCAGACCTGACCATCTGTTTTAGTTAGCTTTTCATCAATATGACCAAAATACCCAAAAAGAGCAACTTATTGGGGGCTCATGTGTCAAAGCTCTTAGTCCATAGTTGACTGAGTCCACTGCTCTGGGCCCAAGGTGAGGCAGAACATGTGGGGGAAGGCCCTGCTCAGCTCATGGAGCAGAGAGAGAAGGGAGATGGGCCACAGAAAAGATGTGCCCTTCCAGGGCATGCCTCAGTGACCCACCTCTCCAGCCACACCCCATCTGCCTACAGTTACCACCCAGTTCATTCAGAGTTGGATGGGCTGATTAGGTTACAGCTCTCCCAATTCAACTGTCTCACCTGAAACATTCCAAAGATTCCTGCATTAATACAGGAGCTCTGTGGGGACACCTCATATCCAGACCATAACACCACCCCTTGGGTATGCTAAGTGCACTGCTGTTTCTGGATGGCTCAGCAGACATGCTTGGTAAACCCAATCATTTCATATGGTGACTGGCCCTGCAAGCAAAATTAGTCAGACAGGAGGTCTTCCAGGAGTGCCACCCTGCTCTCCAGGGCAAGGGGCGCTTCCTGCAAGATGAAGCTTAGAACCCAGTGATCCAGTTACCTAAGGTCCCAAGAGGAATGAAGAACTGGCAATGCTGCCTGCCATGGGGTGAGGTTGCAGGAAAGTCATACACTCATTTGTTCATTAATTCACTCAATTTTCATTGAGTACCTACTACATACCAACCATCTAGGAGTTAAGCAGTAAGTCAGATAAGTTCAGGAGCTTACTATATGTGGGGTGAACCAACAAGCAGATGAGCCCATAAGAATAAACTGTGATATCAGGTTGGGGAGGGCTGAGAGGAGAACCAGGTGGTCACGGGCCTCTAAGAAGAAGAGCCAGACATGCAGTCGTTGGGTCCAGGGTGTCCTGGGCAGAGGAAACAGCAAGTGCAAAGGTCCTGAGCAGGAACAAGGAACCAACAGGTGACTGGGCATGGGAAACAGAAGGGTGGGCAAGGAGAGGACACCAGAGGCCCACAGTCCATGTGGCTTGATGGGCCTGATTTTCAAAACCATGAAATAGGTACCAGACTCAAAAGACTGGGGCTTTTCACATCAAAAGTCAGATTCCTGGCTTTTCCTAAGATCTGGCATTGCTGGCACCCCTGGGCGACCTCCCTCCCACTGCAGCGACAGGGGAGGCCCACACACCTGCACCCCTGCTGGACTTTCCACGGGTCATCTCTCCTCTGCACCTTGCTGGCACCTGCATGCAGCCCCATGGGAGGAGGCGCCTCAGTCCCCCGGCACCGTGTGCTCCGGGTCTGGGCCCCGGGCCATACCCTAAAAGGGCCTCTGCTTCCGACTTCTGCCTGCATGCCCTCGCCACGCTCTGCTGTGCCAGGCCCCTCCCAGGCCCTCCACTGGGGGTTCAGAACTCATGGCCAATTCACTCCTGGAGGGACCCTGGCTCAGCCTGGGCAGAGAGGGTGAGAGAGGCCCCTGACGGGACAGGACTGCATCCTGACTCCAGCTCGCTCCCTGCACATGCCTGGAAAGCCTCCTGTTCTTCCGGGACCCAGACCTCCTGGACCCCTTGCCTGCCCCCCACCCCCACCACACAGCTTCCAGAACTGTCTCCATCACACCACACGCTGTCAGCCTGGTGCTGCAGTGTCCTCATCTCTCAGAGGGGCTGAGGCCATGAGAGGGGCAGTCCTCTCTGGCCTGCTCTGTCCCCTCCGGGTCTCCTGTTGTAGCCACTAAATGGGTCCAGCCTCGCCTCACCCTGCCCTCCTCCCTCCTGACCTGGGGGTCCCAGGCCCCCCCGCACAGGCCCACATCTGCAGAACCAGTCCCCATTCCCCCAGGGCTGCCATCCCACAACTCAGGGACTCAGCCACAGCACGCCATGCCAAAGCGATGGCCCTGAACAGCCCTTCATCCTAGCGGCCAGGGCCATTCATGAGCAAGCCATTAAAACCAAGCTGGACTTTATAAACTTGGGCTTAATGTTAAGTACATAAGAAAATCTCTGTAATTTCCCGCTGGGCAATGGGGATGTTGTCTGGTTCCTACAGGCCATAATTTTTGGGGAGAGAAATGGCTCTCCCCCCACAAATGATGGGAAGTCTGTAGTTACGGTTACGGCTGGCTGTTGACGTTGGGAAGCTGTGTCCGATGCCCAGAATCCCACCTACCTCAGCTAAATGGTATCTTTATGAAATTAGCAGGCCACGGCTGCACCGAAAGGAGGCAAAAAAAAAAAAAAAAAAATGAACTTTCAAATTTTAAGTATAATTGGAAAACTGACCTTTGGAAAATATTTTCCCACCCAAGCCCCAAGCCGAGGAAGAATGAGTGCTTTATGCGAGGTGAGTGGAGACCGTGAGGAATTAGCTGGCCTCGCGCTGGAGGGGAAGCCAGCTGTGATTGGCTGTCGGTCCCCCTGGGTGTCCTCCGGTTACAGGAAGGGCTGAGGATGCTGAGGCTGACCCTGGGCTAGGGGCACTCAAGAGCGGTGTGGACACTCCGGGACCCCTCCTGCCCTTAGCCAGTGTAGTCCGGGCTGCACTCCTTGGTGGACACGCTAATGGGCTTCAGAGGCTGGGCCGGGCCTCAGCACACAGCACAGAGGGGAGGGCTGAGGGGAAACGAGGATTATACACCTCAGGCCAGGCTCTGCTGACAGAAGGCCCAAAGGGCAGGTGGGTGTGTGGCCCCAGGGGTCAAGACAACTGGGGTCAAGGCTATCAGTGAAAGGTGGGGCGACACGGTGCAGCCATGACAATCCAGCAGGACTGTAATGTGCCAAGGGCCTGAGGCAGGAAGTGGTACTCTGGGACATAGGCAGCATGACCAGAGCCTGAAGCAGAAAAGTTTCTGGAGAAATGAGCAGGGAGCCTCCTTTGATGGCGGGGGCAGGAGGAGGAGGTTGGGTGTGACCAGGAAGATCTCAGGGCAGCGTGTCAACAGAGGTACCGTGTGGAGGGGAGGGACCAGGGCAACACCCTGGGAGGGGGCTGAGGCAGGACAAGGACATGGACAGACTCCTGCACCCTGGGTGGGTCCAGTGGAAAGTGCCCAGGGGACAGCTATCAGGGCGCCTCGGAAAGCTGCACTGGCCTTCCAGTGCTGCCATTCAGAAAATGTCCAAAAGAAGAAGTTTGGGGATGCGCCCAGGGGTAATGGGTCTTGCTTCCAGTCTAGGCCTGATGGAGTTTGAAGTGCCTTTGAGACCTGCAGGTGGAGAGGCCCAGAAGGTATCTGTTGGACTTTGGAGACATGCAGGATGTGCCAGGTCTGCACTTGGTGCCGGGAGCAGGGCCCAGGGTACGACAAAGCCAAATCCATTCAGCAACTCGACCAAGGTCGATTCAAGCCTCAAATGCTCCTATGAGCCTCTGTTTCCTCTTCCATAAAATGGGATAACAACAGGGAAGGAAGAAACAACAGGCAGCCATCCTGGGGATCTCTGAGGCTCCCTTATTATCAAGACCTGAGGCCGCTACCCACTGCTGGCGGCCCGAGACTGATGATCCTGGCACGCTGTGGACCCCCCCAATACAGCTCTCTAGGGCAGATATTTTCTATTTGATGGAGGCAGAGAGGGTGGATCTCCAGCACCTGAGGTCACATAGACCAGAACGGTGATCTCTTGGTGCCAGGTCCTTCTACCCTGAGTGGCCTGTCCCCTGCTCCTATTCCCGGCTGTGACTTGGGCCCCTAGGGCCACCTGAGAACCAAAGCCTGCTTCTTTGGGCACCAACTGAGGCCAGGCTCTGCAGTGAGCCCACAATTGTGTATAGATAAGGAGCCTGGTAGAGAGACTGTCCCAGAGGGTGAAGGCAGGCAGTCAGACTGCTCTTCAAGTCCATGCTAGATCTGGACCCTGCTCTCTGTGGCTATTTTCAAATCCTGCAGGGTTGGTGGCACCTGTTTAAATGGATTTCCCCACCAGAATGCACATTCTGGTAGTTTTGTAGCCCTTGAATGTTCCCTGGATCTGCAATGATCCCCACAGCCCTGCCCACAGCCTGCACAACCTGCCCCACGCTGCTTCTGGGTCGAGCTGTGGAACCTACTATGTCCTTTCCACCACCCTGAGAGGGAGGGATATCATTAGTTCTGTTTTCTGATAAAGAACGCCCAGGGCAAGAGAACTCACTGTGTCAACTGAGTAAGGAACAGAGCAGAGGTAGACCCCAGCTGCAAGGGGTCTATGCCTTCAAGGTCAGTGCAGCCCTAGGCTCCCCCTGGAGGGGCTGGTGTGTGCAACCCCTACAGGGACCCCAGGCTCCTGCAGGGGGAAATGCCCAGAATGCAAACCGAAGGACCCTTGTGGCTTCAAATGGTTGGTCTGCAGAGCTCCTGGGACAGGAGGTGGGGAGCAGGTGGCAGGCGCTGAGGCCCCAGAGCAGAGTGTTTGGCCTCTTTCCTCCCCCTCTCAGCATCTCCCTTCAGATTCCCAAGCCTGGTTGACCTGAGCCTGCTGGGACTGGCCAAACTGCCTGGGTGCATTGGGGGCCTAGTGCCACCTGCATGCTGGGAACTGCTGGCAGCCTTGGGCACCCTTCTCATAGTCAGCTTGCTACGGGTGGGGAAACCGAGGCCTGCTGTGTCAGGTCAGATGCCCAAGGCTCTATCTTCAAGCCTGAGAAGCCATGAGAAGCGGGGTCTGTCCTCCTGGGAAACAGTGTTTACTAATTGCCATTCACTAATTACTGCTCAGGCAGTTTCCATAATTGACTCAAGAAAATACTTGATGAGCCCAACCGTGAGCAGAAACAGCCCTGGGGAGAGACTGTGCTCAGGGGCAAAAATCACGGAAATGAACCGCAGCTTGTGGGGCCAGGAACCCTGGGTCCAGGCCACACCCCCACCCCACGGCAGGGGAAACTGAGGCCAGGCCGGGCCAGGTGACGGCCGGCTCACCCGGAAGCCCACGTGCAGAGCAGAAGTGTGAGTGAGGCCCCGAGCTCCATCCACGCAAGCGCGGGGGCCGCAGGGGTGGCTCTGGACACCCTCCCAAAGGCAGCCGGTTCCCTGCAGCTAATTGCTGCAGTTTGAGGTAATATTCGTCACAGAAACACCAGCAGTGACCTTTGGTCGTGGCGAATTCTGCCCTCAATCACATAACGTAAACAGCGATAATCGAGGGCTTTCTAGGGCTTTCTGCGTAATGCGTTTCACATGCATTTGTTACCGATCTGCGCGCTCGAGCCCTGAAACCCGAGCCGGGGAGGCAGGGCTGCGCCGCCTGCGGTGGGGTCAGGGTCCCCGGGAGACCCGGCCCCCCTCCCCATCGGAGTCTGGCTCTCCCCGCCCTCTCTGCGTCCCTTCCTTCATGTCTCCCTTTGTCTTCCTGTCCCTCTCTTCTCTCCACGTCCCTTCTTTTCCTTCTCTGTCACCCTCTGGACCATTTGTCTTCCTTTTCCTTTGTTTTCTCTCTGCGTCTGCTTCTGTCTCTGTCTCTGTCACTCCGCCTCCATGTCTCTGTCTCTGTTTCTGTGAGCTCCCTCTGTCTGTGTCTGTCTTTCTGTCTCTCTGTCTCTCTGTCTCCCTGCCTCTCAGTCTTTCTCTGTATCCCTCTGTCTCTTAGTCTCTCTACCTGTCTGTCTGTCTCGATGTCTGTCTGCTTCCCTGTCTCTGGTTCTGGCTCTCTCTGCCTGCTTTTCTGTTTCTTTCTGTCTCTTGGTCTCTCCCTCTGTCTCTCTCTTTTCTGCCTCCATCTCCATCCCTCACCCCCCAGCCTCCCTCACACAGGCCAGGCAGAGTTCCGGCTCCCACTCCTGTCACAGCCCTCGGTGTGCTGGGGGCCCCTCCCAGTCTGGGGGTTGCTGTAGAGGGGAATGAACCAAGTCTCTGGGGCCAGAGGAGCAGCAGGGGTCTTCAGAGGAGTCAGGCCAACCACAGGGCAGTGGTGTCACTGGCCCCAGGGGCACGTGTCAGGAACGTGGTTTCTGGGCCAGGCAGAGTCCCTGTGAGCACAGGAGCAGGTGGCCAGAAGGGTGGGGAGATGTGGTGTGGTGTGAGGATGGCTCCCCGGGCCCAGCGAGGGTGCACTCAGACCCGTGGGTTTAGGCAGCTGGAGATGGCATTCCTGGAGATGGGTGGTTCCCGGCCATGGGTCATACCAGTCCTAGCTGGGCCACCCAGGAGCCCTGAAAGGCAGTGCTCGAGGGGCTGGATCCAGCCAACTGGGAAGGGTGGAGAGACCTGGGCTTTTCTTGCTCCAGAAACCCCAGCAGGGCCAGTGTTGGTGTCCTGGGCGTAGCCACTTCCTCCCTGCACCTCAGCATCTGTGTGACTGTGACCTGAGTGCAGTGACCCACTGGACTAAGGACAGCCAGGCACAGAGGGAGAGTGCTGCTGAGGGGGCAAACCTAGTGGGTCTTCTGCCCATCCTAGAGGCCCCCTGCAAAGGCTGCAGGTGTGGGGGAGGATGGAGGGGAGCACTCTATACAAGTGTGGGTTCTCTAAGGAAGGGAATGGAGCTGGCCTATGCTGAATGTCCACCTTCTCCCCAGAACCCCCTGGTCCAGCTAGCCACATCAAGGCAGACAGCCTTGGAGTCCAGTCCACTCCCTTCTTCACTTGCTATCCCCCTGACCTCAACCTGGCCAGTTTTCTGCCCATCTGCCTGTCCATCTGTCCATCAAGCCCTCAGCCCACCCTGAATAGTAGAAACAGCCCCTTCTCCAGACCCCCTCACCTGCACAGCGGTTCCAGGCTCAGGGGCCATAGGCTGAGCCCGATGCGCACTCTACCCCTGAGGTCAGACGCAGCCTTGCTGTTCCAGTTCTGCTAAAGGGGCACCTTCTTCAGGGCCTCTTGCTCCCCAGTGCCCTGTTTATTTTCTGCACAACCACCTGCCTTCTCAGTCCCTGTCCTTGAGGCTCCCAAAGCCAAGACTCACCTATCCTGCCCTGGGGACACTGTCGGGGGAGCCCCATTGTCCCCAGGTCATTCCCTCATTCCCCAGACCCTTGACTAGGCCTGGGACACAGAGGAGCTGAGAGTAGGAGTTCTGTAAGCAGGAGCAGGTGGGAGACTAGAGAGGAATCAGATGCTGGGGGAGGTCCTGCGTGGTGTGGAGAGAAATGGAGCAGGCCTGGGGGGCAGGCCAAAGTCACAGAGCCCTGATCCGTCCAAGGAGCAAGAGCCCTGGGCAATGTGGGCAGAGGGGGCAGGTCCTTCCGATGTGTTCCCCAGCCCTGGTGCTCCACCCCTCAGGGAAGGCACTCCCCACTGGCTGTGCTCTGGAATTCACAGCACAGGCCTCATGGAGACCCTTCTGGGCCCCTGGCCACACCTGTGAACAGCAGCCTCACTAAGCCCCCGTGGCCCAGCCCAGGCTGCTCCAGGAGAAGTGCTGCTCAAATACCAAGAAAATGAAAATTGAGGCAATTTAGCCTATAAGGCCTTTTTCCTTCAGCACTCACTTTGGTGAGCAGGAGGTGGAGCTGAAAGTGATTTCCTGGGGGTCCTGCCCAGAACTGGTCCCTCCCTCAGAGAATCAGCAGACCCTGGGAGCCTCCTTGCCTTAGCTTCCCTGATTCCGCAAGCTTGCTTCCCCGCCCCGCCCCCTCAAGCCCTGCAAGGACAGGCCTGCAGCAGCACCCCTCCCTCCCACAGGCCACTGCCAGCAGCATCTCTCACCGGACCTTTGACCTCCTACCTTTGACCCTCTTGTCCTGCATCTGTCCTCTGTACCTCCTGAGAGGGCATTTGAGGCACATTTGCCCAACTTCTCAAGCAAGCCAGAGACTTCAGCTCACACCCACAACAAATCCATTCACAGTCAGCTCCTCTTGCCAGGTCCGGGTCTGCCCTGAGAAGTCTCTGTCCCCAGACTCTGACCCCTGCAGTGGGGAGGGGAGCTCAAGGATACCCCTCAGGCATTTGTGGGTGGAGTGTCTGAAGAACCCACCAGCCTTCCTCCCTAAATGAAACTGTGGGGGTGAGAACATCAGGTGGGTGACGGTTCTCACCAAACCAAACCAGGCACCAACCTCTGTGGCCCGTGGGACCCCTTGCCTTTGTCCCCACAGGGGCTCAGTGCTCTCATCTGTAAGAGGATAATAATTCCACCCCAGGCCTGTCAGGAGGGCTCCACCTTGGTGAGGCAGTGATGAAAGTGATCGATGTGGATGTGTGCCAGTGCGTGTTTGTGCTCTGCCTGCACTGAATATGGGTGTGTGTGTGTGTGTGTGTGTGCATTGTGTGTGACTTATCACATGCATATGCATTAATATAGAGCTTACAAACATGTGTGTGCATCTTTGTATAAATGTGTATATTATGTGCACATCTAGGTCATGCTTGTATGAATGTGTGTGCATGTATGTGTACATGTATGTGAGTATGTGTATGTGTTCATTTATATGTGCATTCTTTTTTCTGTTTGTGAATGTGTGTGGATGGGTATGTGTATGCCTATATATATGCATGTCTATCTTTGCATGCATGAGTGTATTGTGTATTATGTTCACGTGTATGTGCAATGTACATGAATGTGTGTACATGTGTGCTTTGGCATGATGTGCATGTGTGTATATGTATGTTTGTATGTGTGTATACCTTCATGGATGTGTGTTTATGTGTATTTGTGTGTTTGTGTATATTGGGCACGTGTGTATATAATGCGTGTGTGTGTGTGTGTGTGTGTGTGTGTGTATCCTGCGCTTTATCACACCAGTCTTACAAGTTTTCATTTCCAGACCCAAATCTGCTTTCAAACTGTCCCAGAGGCTTGGCTGCCAGTTGCCCAAAATGAAACCACTCTGAATTCTCCGCACAGGCTTTTCATTCTGCATTGGCTAGGACAGCAAGGGTCTCCTTATTATCCCTGAATTTTCTTGTTTCACACAAGGGGGCACAGAAGAGATTGTGGGAATAGCCTTTTGGGGACCAGAGGAAGTGGATGGTAACATTCACAAGACACCCTTCTTGGAAAGTTAGGTGACAGTAAGAGGCAAGGATGAACTTTTTAAAAACAAAGGACTGACCTGGGCACTGGTGAGCTCCCATAATCCAAGCTACTTGGGAGGCTGAGGCAGGAGGATCACAAATTTGAGACCAAACTCAGCAACTTAGTAAGACCCTGTCTCCAAGTCAAATTAGGAAGACAGAAAAGGAAGGAAGGAAGAGAACAAGGAAGACAGGCTGGGGATTTAGCTAAGTGGCAAAGCCCTGGGTTCAAAGTACCCCAGTACCACAAACAAACAAAAACAAAGGGCTAAGAAGAAAAAGTAAACAAACAAATAAAATCCAAATTTAAAACTCACAGGCACAAAACATGGCTCAGGAAATGAATTCCAGAAAAAAGGAAAACCCAAACACATCAGGATGGGGCCTGTAAGGTGGGGGTATTGACAACAAGGGAATGAGTCAAAATTACTCCTCCCAGGGGATCAGCCAGCCAGTGGGGATGAGTCCCACCCACTGAGGGTGCTGGCTGATGTCCCAGATGAAGAAAACCACAACTTTATACATAAAAGGCACTGAGCCTATGAAATGCTGGCAAAGGGGGGCCTGAGGGTGTCACAGTGACAACTTTTCTGGGGCTTCTAGCAGTGTCCACTGAACCACGCAGGGGGATTGCCACTGATTTCTGTGGCGGGGATGCATGTTCCCTTCAGAACCCTGGGGCTCTGGGGAGCTCCCACCTGGGAGCAGTGCTGTGGAACCAGTGAAGGGCTTGCAGGGCGGGGCAGTGGGCACGATGTATGGGAAGGAGCTTCCAAGCCCTATTTGTGCCCAGGGCCTCCTGTGCACCCGTGTGGTGAACAGGACCTTTGGAGAGCCCATGTCGAGAAAGGCTATTTTCTGCCCAGTAAGCCCCTACTCCAGCCCTGCCCCAGAGGCACCTGAGTGTGGCATCTGCCAGGCGTGAGCATATGACTGGGAGCTCTGCTCAAGTTCTTACCCCTCCATCCCAGTTCCCATGATCACAGAACCCCAGACAGGGCCTCAGACACCACAGCCCTCCCACCAGCTTGCCCCCTGCCCACAAAGTCAAGCTTGGAAGAAAGACACAGCCCAAGGGGCAGGGGCATGGGTCTTGTGGCCTTTTTTGCTCCTGGGCAAGGTTTCATAGCTGGGAGGGTCAACTCTATGGGATGGGAACAGAAGAGGAGGACAGAAACCTACACATGCCATGTCCACACACGAGTCACATTCCAATGCACACTCACACCACATATACCAACACATATTACACGCACACACACATCAACATTCCACGGGCATCACACAGACACACACTCACATGCATGCACACACATATGTACCACATACCACACTCACATAGCAACACACACACCCAAACATGTATACATACACCAACAAACATACATGCACCCACCATTCACACACACACACCATACACACCACACCATCCCCCATAGTCTGCACTCCTGTGATATCTCCCATGTGGCCCCCAGCCCTCGCAGCAGCCCTGGGTTCCATGGCTGGGAGCCCTGCCAGGAGTCAGTCACTTGGCCACCCTGACTCCACATGCCTCTGACCCTCTGCTCTGTTAGCTTTGGAAGCCAGCTTGGTGTGGACACTGAGACTACAGAGCAGAGGAGACATGTCAGCAGGTGACAGGGTTGGGATGTCACCCCCCGCCATGCTCACAGTAGTTTCCAGCCACTCCTGGCCTCTGGTGCAAGAGGACGCCACACCTGCCTTTTGCAGGATGATTCCTTTCCTGGCTTTACTTGAACGCTCCCCTTAGGCACCTGCTGCTCCAGCAAGCCTCCCTCAGGGCTCCATCTCTCAACTTCCTTGGATGACTTGGTGCTCCTGGAATCCAGAGTTCCCTCTTTCCAGCTTGGGCAAATGCAATTGGTCCTCGCTGCATCCTGCCAAGTGCTCTGGGGTAAGACCCTGTCCCATGCATCACGTCTGTGCCCAGCACCCAGATGAGTATCAGTAGCTGGGGGGCAAATGTGGGCTGGTCCTAAAGGCCTTTGTTTTTTAGTCAAACACACACGGAGGCCTTCCATGTTCTGGAATGCAGCAGAGCTGTCGAGTCCCGCCAGCCCTGGCTTCCTGTGACATCTGTGCTCACACTCAGTATGAGCTGCACTCCCCACACCAGCCCTGGGGTCTCCTTGGCAGGGTGGGACAGTGAGCTGCACATAAGATAGACAGGGAGCACACCACAGGCCTTATCAGTCTTTGGTCAGTGACCATCAGGCAGCAGCCATGGCCATCCCTGTCTCACATGGGGACATCTTTAGAGGACTACCCTCTGGTAGCCAGCACACCTTGAGGGAGGTGTCATGGACATTGTCTGACTTCATACCTCATGTGGTTCCTCCACCTTTCTTGCTCTTTCCTCAGCTCAGGCTCTGTTTCTGGGATTTGTGACCAAAATTTGTCCCAGTATATGTGCTATGTGCAATGCTCTGGAGCTGGGGTCCTTGCTGGCTAGAGGGCTAAGGGACTCCAGTATCAACCCTAGGTGGGATGGCAGAAACGGCTATCTGCTGCAGAGTAGCCACTGCTATGACTTCCTTCATGAACCATTGTGTCCTGGGCCTGGCATGCAAGCCAGGAAGACAGTTCTAATCAGACACTACATCTGCCTCCTATCAGTCTTCTCATCCTCCTGAGCTGTGAAAGAATAAAAGTCTGTTTTTAAGCTCCCCATCTATGTTATTTTGCTATAGCAGTCAAGATGACTAAAGAATCCCCAGATACTAATTTAGCAACTGATGAGGGTGGGATCAGATATTCAAAGAAGTTGATATGATAGAATGGGTCTTTGTTAAGTCCCAAGAACCCTCCAGCTGATCTTCTTCCTCAGGGAGAGTGTAGAGGATGTTTCCTCACTAAGGTTTGAAGATAAAGAATTGTTGAGAGTCTATGTATAAACTGATGCAAGGGGTCCCTGCTATGATGCTGGACTCCCTACTGTCAATGAAGATCAGAGCAATGTTTAACATACCACTATACTCTTAGGGACAAGAAACAGGGGAAGCCAATAAGGGCAGGATTAGATGTAATATATATTTGAATACACACACACACACACACACACACACACATTCAAAAAAGATTTTAAAAGGATGAGCAGAGTAATATCAGCAAAATAGTAGAGATGGCAGTTTCTTTCCTGTCCTTTTCTTTGAAGTCCCTGGCATGCAATGACCTGTCAAAATATCAAAATATTAATAGAACATGGGGTAAAGAAACAAAGAGTTTAGTAACTACATGTAAAAAAGAGTAGAGTCATTGCAAAAATGCTTTTGGAAAGTTCCTTTTAAAATGTACAACAGGTTTCAACAATAAAAAGGCAAATGCTGGGGAAGAAGGAGAATCTAATTTTATAGTTCTCACATTGTAATATTCAAATGTCTAATTTTCAACAAAAAAAAAAAACACAAGGCATATGGAAATACACACACATGCACTCACATAATGTGGCCTATTCAGGGAAAAATAAATTGACCAATGCTATCCCCGAGGAAGCCCAGACTGCCAAAGAACTAAGGGAAATTAGAAAAAAAATGATTTATGAATAAGATGAATATATCAATAAAGGCATAGAAATTATAGAAAGAAAAAATTTATAAAGTTAAAAAGTAGAAACAAAATGAAAAAGAATCACTAGAAAGTTTCAACAGTAGATTCAAGCAGGAAAAAAGAAAGAATCAGCAAACTTGAAGATACTACAATTGAAATTATTGAGGCTAGCATAGTGAAAAAAATAATGAAGTGAAAACAGCCTAGTGGACCTATAATATACCTGCAAGTAGACTGATATGTGCACAATGGGAGTGTCAGAGCAGGAAGGGGAGGAAGAGAGAGAGGAAGGGGAGGGAGAGTCAGAAAGATTATTCAAAGAAATAATAGCTAAAAATCTCACAAATTTGATGAAAGACATGAATATACAAGTCCAAGAAGCTCATCAAATTCCAAGCAGAACAAAATTTGAAAGAATCATACTGAGACACATTACTAAGAGAATCTTGAAAGCAGCAAGAGAAGTGATTCATCACATACAGTGATCTCTGGTAAGACTAGTAGCTGGTTTCTCCTCAGAACCCTCATTCACCAGGAAACAGTGGGCTAATATATCTAAAGTGCTGGAAATATAAAACTGTCAACCAATAATTATATATCCAGCAATACTGTCCTTTAAAAACAAGAGACAGGTTAAAATATTCTCAGATAAACAAAAACTAAGATAATGAAATTACCTCTAGACCTGCAACTCCCCAGTCAAAAAGCAGAGATTGGCTGACTAGATTAAAACAAAAAAAAATTTAAACTAATGCTACCTAAAAGAGATTCACTTTAGATCCAAGACCTCAAATAAGTTAAAAGTGGAAGAATGGAAAAATACATTCCATGCAGATAGTAACCAAAAGAAAAGTGACAGTGGCTCCACTAATATCAGACAAAAGACATTTTAAGTAAAAAGAACTGCTAAGAGAAGCAGAGCAGGGTAGTATATATTAATATAAATGGGTAAAATCATCAAGAAGATATAATATGTAGAAACATATGCAAACAACACAACAGAGCTTATGAACAAATGAAGAAAATGTATCATATTTGAAGAAAGAAATAGTTCTGCATTAATACTTGGATTCTTCAATTCCCCATGTTCAATAATGCATGGAACATATGAACAGAGGATTGATAAGGAAATAGAGGACTTGAGCACTATATACCAAAAAAAACCTAACAAACACATATAAACTACTCTAACAACAATAGAATACATAATTTTCTTAGGTGTACATGCAAGAATAGACTACTTATTAGGATATGAAATAAGTCTCAGTAAATTAAAAAAAAGATAAACATACAAAGACTCTTCTCTGACCATAATGAAATGAAGCTAAAAATTAAAAGCAAAGGAAAACTGAAATTTTTACAAATATGTGAAAATTAGATTGTGGAGAGAGGATGAGCCTGGGTCATCAGCTGATCCTGCAGCAAAAGTCAAGCCTAGGAAACATTCCATGCCAAAAGGTGAGGATGTTAACAGCCTTGACACTCAGCTCTGATGCTAAAAGTTATCAGACCTTCTAGTACAATGGGCTTCCTGGCTGCAGCAAGATAGCTGAAAAATGTTTCTAGCTCTGTAACTTTTTAGTGCACAAAGAAGCCTCTTCATAACTCACCAGCCTTGAAAAATTTACAATGCCCCTATAGTCTACCCTCCTGATTATGAGACCCTAGGTAATAAACTTGTGGAGCTAGTTCTGGGTCACATTCCTCCATCAGAGGACAGTGTCCCACCTGGCCCCAGCTTTGCTTAATAATGTCCCTGTGTTTTCTTTATTTCTGTGTTTTTCTCCATCTCCAGTCACCCCTACTAGAGAGCCTTTGTTGATGCTATGTGGGTCAAGGCAGTTGGTGCCCAGTGAGGGGTTCGAGTACAGGGGAACACAAACAAAAGAATCCAATGATCAAATGCTCCTGGGACATGCATATATTTTTTGAGATCCCAAAATTAGAAGAGATCACCATCGAAACTTTGAGGCAGCAAGAGGTCACAGGTAAGGAGCAGGATATCAGTCACTGGGTGTAAAACATGGGAAATTCCAGGTCTCACCAATGAACTTTTATGTACTAACGCTTAGAGTAGTTCTTAAAACTTGAGGGTGTCCCCTCAAAAGTCATCAACTTGCTGAATTTTAAAATTCTGTCATTGAGACTTGCCCTGGGTCTCCAAAGGAAACCACATCTATAGAGACTGAATCTCCAAAAGAAACACACCTTAGAAGACTGTTGAGGTCTTGCCTCCCAAGCTCAGATAAGCAGCTTTCCTTACTTCTGAGCTTCTGCTAGTTCTCTCTCTCTACTAGGCTTGCATTTAAAATGTAAATTGCAGAGGCTTAGAGAGCTTACAGAACTTGCAGGACTTATGAGACTTGCAGAGATCCAAAACCAGTTTGGGACCAAAAGAAAGTGAAAAAACAAAGTGTCACTTTTAAGTGTGAGCTGCTGTGGGATCTCAATGTCTGGCTCTCTTTTTAAAATTTATTTATTTTATTCTTTATTTTTACAGACTGCAATTTGATTCACTGTACGCAAATGGGGTACAACTTCTCCTTTCCATGGTTGCACACGATGTAGATTCATACCATTCATGTAATCACACATGTATGTAGGGTAATGATGTCTGTCTTATTCCACCATCTTGTCTGACTATCTCTCTGCTCTGGACTCGGCCACCCTGCTTTCTTAGCAAGTTCCTCTCTAAGCACTACAGCACCGGGAGAATAGGTTTTGTTAACTTTACTAGTCAATCACTTGCAGACCTAACCAGTGATTGTACCACTAACTCATGTTTTAGATTATAGTTGTGTGTCCAGTCTCCTTATGTGTTATTAACAGGAAATACCAATTCACAAAAATGGACAGTGATTGATATTTTGTACAGTGTAATGATTGTGATTTTACTAATTATGTGACTAGACATAACAAAGATTAAGATATTTGAGGTTTACACCAGCCTTCCTTTCTTTGCTTCCCACTAACATTACAGGTTACTGGTTCATTGGACTAGACAAGAGGGGAACAAAGGAAAGGGAAGGGGGAGGGAAATAGGAAAGACAGTGGAATAAATCAGACATAACTTTCCTATTTTCACATATAAATACACAACCAGTGTAACGCCATATCTTGTACAACTATAGGAATGGAAATTATATTCCATGTATATGTAATATGTCAAAATACATTCTACTGTCATGTATAACTAAAAAGAACACAAAAATAGAGAAAAAAGTACACTCTGATCTGATTTTTTAAAAAATTTCTACATGTTCCTTAGAGTAATTATGGCGTGTGCCATTTTTAAAACACCTGTTTTTTAAAAATTCTGTGTTTTTGAGCTCATGGTTTTATGGCAAATTCACATTTGACCCTCCATACCTAAATCAATGTTTTCTGATCAGTCTTATTTAATCTACTATATAGGGTTTTTTGCACTCTGTTTTTGTTCAGAGGTCAATTTTTCAAGGGTTAACTCTCAAATACATGGGAATATCTCCTTTTGTAAAGTCCTAAAGGACACATAGACACATGGTGCTGGAACTAATCGAGGACAAGTGCCCTCCTGAACCTTTGATTTCAGTGTCCACCATGGCTATCGAACTTCACACCTAGCATTTTTCCAACTGTGCAGGCCTGCCCTATATTTAAGTCAAAATGTAAAAGTCTGATAAACTCCATTTTGATTTCTAACAGGCTAAATCTAATAAAGGTTTTAAATACATCTGTAGCATTGCCTCTTACCTGTGGAGATCTACCTACATAAAGATACAAGATCTTTGTTTTCTGTCTGTTTTATACATGTGTGCACACCTGTGTATTGTATTGTGTCTATATGTGTGTTTGTGTCCATATGTCATGCAAATGGTATCAAAATTGACATATAGATAAATGAGCACTCATAAATCAAATTTTAAATAAAAATGGATCAAAATATCTTTTAGTTCACATGAACAAAATTTAAATGAAATAATTTGTTAAATTAAATAAACAAATTAGAGTAAAGTTGTCTTTAAAATTACTAACTCACAAGTTTTTCTAGGTGGTCAGACAATAAACTGTTTCTATAAAGTGTCTAAAATGTAATGTCCATTGCTTTAGTATTTTTCTTCAACAGGGAAGAGATGGCTAATACTGTTAGCTACACTTGTCTGATTTCTTTACTGTTAAAAATGAGTAAATTAGATTTAAGATAAATGGGATTTCTCTTCACAAATGTGTTTGTTAAAGGAGACATCTGATTAATTTACAAAGTTAAAGTGCTAAATATCAACTACTAAATATAAAATCAAGTACTCTTAACTTCTTACATTCCATAAGGTACTATATTTAAACATCATGTGTGTTTTCATATTTGGTAAATCAAAAAAATTTGAGATTGCTTTGTTTCTGTGTCTTCAATAAGAACAAGTTTACTAAGAGTTAAGATTCCATCAAGTGTAATTCTGCATACAAAGAGTTCAAAAGGTTTTAATTGGGTCTCATTTAAAGTACTATAAAAATGTAAAGTATTTCATCTTATTAAATGGAGTAATTTGCCTAAATTCAAAAATTTCATCTAGGATTGTTTCAAAATGTAAATTTAAATAGGGGACAATAGCTAAAAAGAGACATAATAGAGTTCTAGGCATAAAAATATATTTTAATATGGAAAGTAAAACAAAAAAAGAAATGTTTTTCAATGTAAAGCCTTGTGTGATAAAGTAAAAGGTTACAAAGTGTATAAGTAAGTTACAGAAGGTTTGTGGATGGTAAATCTCAAAGAGATATGTGTGTGACTAGATTGGTTATCCATATTTAACACAATCAATTAAAGTTATTTAAGGCTTTTTCCTAAGATCAAATGTGAATGTACTTACATAAAACAAAGTTAATCCTCTATGTGTTAAAGTGACAAGGATTTCTTAAAACATTAATCTGCTCTTATCTATTAAGACAATTTCTTATGTCTTAAGTTTTATTTAGAGAAACTAGTCTTAAAGAAATTGGGGTTTGCACAACTTTGGTTAAACAACAGCTGCTATTTTAGAGTATTATACTGCATTCAAGATTCTGAATTTTCTTTAAAAGCTAAACCTGGTTAATACAAGAACATCAGTGCAATTGTGATGCTGTTACTGGCTTCTTTATATACTAGATGTATTCATATCTACCAAACATACAAGTCTTTAAAATATAAGGTTTAGAAGAACATTTTACCAAGCTAGTGTTCTTTAAACTAAAGTTTGGAGTAAAGGTTTGAAATTGGGGCTGGGGTTGTGGCTCAGTGGTAGAGCGCTTGCCTAGCATGTGTGAGGCACTGGGTTCGATTCTCAGCACCATGTATAATAAAATAATAAAAAATAAAGGCCTATCAACATCTAAAAAAAATTTTTAAAAAAGGTTTGAAATTATAAAAATTATGTTTCTTAGTTCATAGCTACTATATGAACTAAATGTTTTTGCTCTTGTTAATTTCATTTTATATTTTTCTTATAAACTTTATAACTATTGCCTATTAGTGCCTTACAACTTCTAATGTAACAACCAGAGTTAATTTAAGATAATAGGCCATAACCTTAGAATGAAAAGCTAGCTTCCAGTACTAATACTGACCCCAATTAAATGATAGAGGTAAATAACTATGAAGCTATAAACATTAAAGTTAAACCCCAGTACTCCTACTGGAGCTGCATGTTTAAAACCAAAACTTGAGACTAAAGATAAAAGTATCAAGAAAAAAATGCTAATATTTGGCTCTTGCCCTCTGAGTCAGCTTAAACCCAGGGAATGAGGGGACTTCTCTAAGGGTTTTACAACTCTGGGCCACATGACCTCTCAATCAGGAGGATCAATGAGACCCTGGAGAACAAAAGCCAACCAGTGTACATGCTACAGAGAGGAGGGTCATTAGAGAGGAAAATATTCCTGATGCCTAGAAAAGCCACATGACCCAAGACCCTGAGCTATCCTGACAGATGGCACTAGAGGAGCTAAAAGAATGCTCACAAGTTGCTAAGAATGGTCTTCTAAGGAAACTCAAGTGACTCTTAACAATAGAAACAAGGTCAATTTGACCAGCTTGGTCTTAAACGTCTCAGCAAAACTAGTTATAACCAAAGTACAGCCATACCTGAGCATTTAAAAGGAAAAACAATAGTTCTTTTAATGTAACTTAGGATATACACTTGGGTCAGCCCCACCAGTAGTAGATAAATCTGGAGACTATGAGAAAAGGATTCTTTGACAGGACTGCGTCATAACTATCAAAAAAGACTATCAGAGTCAAATGGGTTTTTTAGTCAATTTAAGGCCTACAAATCTTCCTCACCTCCTACAGAGGCAGACTTAATCTGCGTTTGCTAGTACAATTATCTCACCCTAAATGACAGAAGTAAAGGGATCTCTGCTAAACACAGAGGATATACCAGTAAAAAGGTATTTTACAAAAATCAGATGACATTAGATATCTTAACTACATCTTATGGGGGCACCGATGACATTATAAAAGCTAGATGTTGCATTTACATTTCTGATAACTCTGACAATGTAACTAATATCCTTAAAGATTATATTCCCAAATAGAGGCCATGTCATCACTGGCCTTGTCATGGGAACAACTTCTTAGCTCTTACACCTTCTGGGGAGAGGTTACTGGTTTCCATCATCATCATGCTATTCATTGACATGTTCCAGATGCTGCAGCATTTATTTTGTATTACTCTCATTCCAGTACTCACGTCTTCCTGTTTCCCTCACAGAAGCACCCACCTCCCAGATGACTTTACAACCTGTTCTCTCCAAACCAGAATTTTGCCATGGATCCCTCAACTGACCCAAAACATTTCTTTAAAAACAAATCCCAAACTACTTGTCCCATGTCACCCATTCTCATCCCGAAGCAGCCAGAGTGGTCATTACCCATTTCCCCTTTCAGCAGTAAGAATTTCCTTACTCAGAGTGGAAAATGAGATTGGGACAAAGGGCAGGTAGCTGATTATAAAAAAATAAAATAAAATAAAGACTGAAATGGGTAGATAGGACTCCCCATCATCAATGCTTTGACACGAAATACTTCAAGAGCCCTCCAAGATCAGGAGGCTATTGATAATAAACTTGAAGCTAAGTTAAATGCTTTAGTAGCTACTGTAATGAGTTTAGGTGATGCAGATACAGAGTCTTAGGTCAGACAACAATTATGATACCATGTTGCTTATCAATTTATTTGTGTAACACCTGCTCCATACAATAGCTCCCAATGAGATTGGAAAAGATAAAGATGCATCTATTAGGAATTTTTAATCATAACACTGTTAGTTTAGATCTCTTACAACTGCACCATACATCCAAGTCATACCAAAAAGTAAGATTCCTATGTTATCACCTAACAATTTTGCAAAAGAAGTTGTTAATGACCTAAATGGTTTCAATCCTTGGAATATGCTAAAGCATACCGCATGGTATCTCATAGGGCTTGCTTCCTTACTTTTAATTTTGTATTGTTTGCTCACAGTCACTGCAAACTTGTCTGATCCCAGTTCCAGCACCTCCAAGTAGATATGCATCAGTTGCATAAAAAAAATAAAAATTGGGGATATGTGGAGAGTGGACAGCCCCTGGTCACCAGCTACTCCTGCAGGGTCAACAGAAGCCAAGCCTGGGAAACATTCCTTGCCAAAAGGTGAGGATGTTAACAGCCTTGACACTCAGCTCTGATGCTAAAGGTTCTCAGACCTTCTAGTACAATGGGCTTCCTGGCTGCAGCAAGATAGCTGAAAAATGTTTCTAGCTCTGTAATGTTTTTAGTGCACAAAGAAACCTCTTCATAACTCACCAGCCTTGAAAAATTTACAATGCCCCTATAGTCTACCCTCCTGATTATGAGACCCTATGTAATAAACTTGTGGAGCTAGTTCTGGGTCACTGTTCCTCCATCAGAGGGCAGTGTCCCACCTGGCCCCAGCTTTGCTTAATAATGTCCCTATGTTTTCTTTGTCTCTGTGTTTTTCTCCATCTCCAGTCACCCCTACTAGAGATCCTTTGTTGATGCTGCACAGGTTGCAGCATTAGATAACTGTTATGGTTGGATATATGATGTCCCCAAAATCTCTTTGTGGACAATTCAGGAATGTTCAGAGGTGAGATGATTAGATTAGAGAATTGTGACCTAATTGGTGGATTAATCTGTCTGATGGACTAATAATTTGAATGCATTACTGGATTGTAATTGTAGGTGAGTGCAGCATGGGAGAAAGTAAGTCACTGGGGGCATGTTTGGCTTCACCCTCTACTTCCTGGCTGCCTTGAGCTGAACAGCTTTCCTTTCCCATGCCCGTCCACCATGATGTTCTGCCTCCCTTCAGGCCCAGAGAAATGGTGTCAGCCAACCATGGACTAAGACCTCTGAAACTGTGAGCCCAAAATAAACTTTGCTCCTACAAGTTGTTTTTGTCAGGTATTTTGTTCACAACAATGAAAAGTTGACTAACACAACAGCATATTCTTAAAACAATCAAGGGGTCAAGAAAAGATCGTGAGAAATTAGAGAAGACTTCAGGTCTAATGAAAAAGAAAACACAACACACCGGTGTTAGGGGATGCAGTGAAGTAAGATGGAAATTTAAACCTGTAAATATTTACATTTTAAACGTAAATAAAGATTTCATATCAATAACATAACTTTACATCATAAGAAACTAGGAAAAGAGCACAACCCAAATCCAAAGCTAGAAGAAAGAAGAAAATAAAGATTTAATCAGAATTAAATTAAACAGGGAATTGTGATACAACAGAAAAAATTTGATAAAACCAAAAGTTGGTTTTCTGTGGACTGAATTGTGTCCCCCAAACACATATGTTGGAGTTTAATCATCAATATGACTGTATTTGAATACAGGGCCTTTGGGGATGTTATTAAGGTTAAATAAGTCACAAGAGTGGGGCCCTAATCTGATAGGACTTTTGTCCTTATGAGAGGAAGAAACACCATGTCTCCGCTCCCTCCCTGCTGCGCAAAGTAGGAAGACCATGTGACAACCCACAGCAAAAAGACAGTTGTCCACAGGACAGGAAAAGGACCTTGCCAGAAACTGAATTTGAAGGTACCTTATGCATGGACTTCTAGTCTCCAGAACTGAGACACATTCATAAGAGAAAATAAACGTCTGTTGTTTAAACTGCCCAAGCTATGGTATTTTACTGCGGCAGCCAGAGCAAACCAATTCACTGGTTCTTTCAAAAGCTCAACAAAATTGACAAAACTTCAGATAGACAAAGAAAAAGAGAAATTCAATGCATGCAACAAGGATAAAAAAGGAAAGTGCTAACATTGCTATTGATCTTATGGAAATAAAAAAAAAGATTATATGGGAATACTATGAACACTTTTGCACCAACAAATTAGAAAACCTAGACATAATGGACGAATTCCTAGAAAACACCCAAATTACCAAAACTGATTCAGGAAGAAATAGAAAATCTGAACAGACTTTTAATTATTAACATTGAATCAGGAATCAAAAACTTTCAACAAATAAAAATTCAGAACCAATGACTTCACTAGTGAATTCTAACAAATATTTAAAGTTTTAACACCAATTCTTCCCAAACTCTTCCAAAAAGAGAAAAAGGAGGAAAGAATCCCAAACTCCTTTAATAAGGCCAGCATTATCCTGGCATCCGTGCCAGGTAAAGGCATCACAAGAAAAGAAAATGACAAATGTTAAGACTATAAAAATCCTCAACAAAATAGTAGCAGACTGAATCCAACCACTTATGTGAAAGATTACACACAATGAACAAATGGGATTTATTCGAAGAAGGCAAGTGAATCCAATATAAAACAACAAATCAATGAAAAACCTGTCATTAATAGAATGAAGGTAGATAGGAGGAATAAGTTCAATAAATCTATTTATATCATAGTGACTGGAGGTAATAACAATGTAGTGTGCACTCAAAAATTGCTAAAAGTGTAGATTTTAAGTGTTCTTATCACACACAGCTGAAAAAAGTATGTAAGGTAATCATATGTTAAATATTTGGGGTTAGCCATTCCACAATGTATGTGTATATATATTGTATATAATATCTATGTATACATAAAGTATATATTATATATATGTATATATACTGTATATCATAAATATATATAATTTTTACTTGTAAATATAAATAATTTAATAAAAATCTTAAAACAACTAAATTTAGGGGAAAATGCACTTAAATGACAAAGAGAGGGCATTTGGCAAAATCCAACACTCTTTCATGATAAAAAAGAAAACAAGAAGTAGAAGGGAACTTCCTAAGCCTGATAGAGGGAACTTATTTAAAAAACCCATAACTAACACACTCGATGGTGAAAGGCAGAAGATGTTCTCCCTTAGAGCAAAAACGAGATAAGGACGTCTTTTGCAACCCCATTCAACCAGTAGTTCTAGACAGAGAAATTAGAGGAGAAAAAGAAACAAAAGTTATTCAAAATGAATAAAGAAATAAAACTATCTCTTGAATATAGAAAACATGTAGGAATCCAGAAGAAAACTACACCAATGAACAAAAATTCACCAACAAACAAAAATTCAACATACAAAAATCAGTTGTTCCTGTACAAAAGAAATTAACAACTCAAAAAGCAAGGCAGGTGTTTGGAACGGTAATGTCCCCCAAAAAACTCGAGTGCTGGAAACCTAAGTCCCAGTGCAACAAGATTCAGAGGTAGAAATTTAAGGCAAAGATTGGATCATAAGAACTCTGACCTCATTGGCTGATTGATCCCTGTGGTGGATTAATCATTTGAAGTCATTACTGGGTGGTAACTGTAGGCAGGTGGCGCATGGCTGAAGGAAGCAGGTCAGTGGGGCATGGCCTTGGGCACTCTATCTCCCTGGCCCCTTCCTGTCTCTCCTGCTCTCTGCTTCTGGAGCAGTTTTCCTCTGCCATGAGGCCTTGCCAGCTGGCCTTGGAGACAGATGACCTTGCACTGAGCCTAAAATAATCTTCCTCTCTTCTAATTTGCTGTCAGGAATTTTGATCACAGTGATGAAAAGCTGACCGACACAGCAGGGAAGGGTTGGGAAAGCCTATTTGAAGAGATGCCATGTGAGCAAAGAACTGGCAGAAATGAGGAAGTGAGGCAGGAGGGTGTCTGGGGGACAGGCAAAGGAGCAACCAGCGTGGGGCTCTGGAGGCAGAGGATCTTGGCATCCACAGAAGCACAAGGAGCAAAGAGGCCATGTGGGAGATAAGATCAGAGAGTGGGCAGGGGCCAAACCATGCAAGACCGCCTTGGGGAGGCAGAATATGGGAGGGTATTGCAGAGAGGAAGATGGTGATCTGACTTGGGTTGCTGTGGAGAGGAGCCGCAGGAAGGCAGGTCAGAGGAGGCCACTGCAAGCATGAGAGGCAAGACTAGCTGGTGGCAGTATGATGTTTCTTGAGATTGGCCCCTGCCACTTCCAGGCCCTCCCATGAGACTCAGGACACCAACTCCAGGGGCACCTGGGAGCTGAGGGTTGGAGATGCAGAGGCACACTGGCAATGACTCCAGATGACTGAATATAAAATGGCCCCTCCAACACTTCCCCTTGGCCACTGATGAGCATCATCCATTCTATACCATACCTGAGTGGGAAACCAGATCCTACTGTGAAACTCTGAGACCTCAGGCTTTCTGTGTTTCACAGTGTCTTCCAGAGTAGAGAGGCTCATGCTGTTTTCATGCCCACTTTCCTGATGAGGAAATGGAGGCTCCAAGAGGTGAAGCAACATGTCCAGAGACACATGGCCACGAACCACAGCTGTGACCAGAGCACTACCCAGGACCAAGGTCACGTGGCTTAGGAGAGACCGCAGCTCTGAGGAGGTGGATTTTCCCAGCTCTTTTTAGAGAACTGGGATTTGTTTTAATCAGGCATGGTGAGACACACTGACATGGAAATGACTGTCATAGAAAAAGAAGACAGGGCAGGCTAAGCATGTGGGGAAGAGCCAGCATCTTCCAGAAGGCAAAGGGAGGAAAAGTGTAGGCAAGAGCTTGTACTGTGGTTTCCACGGGAAGGACTGGGTGAGAGAGTAACCATGTTCAGTGTGAATAATTACAACAGGCTCTGGAGTATAGGGGCTCCCTCCCTGGTTGTCACTTGGCATTGGGGTGGTCAAAGCAGGCAGATAGCGGACAACAGTGAGAGCCCCACAAAGGAGATGGGTCATGGTCTCTGGGTCATCTGGTTGTATTTGGAAGGAACACTCCCAGAGGGGAGTCTTACTGTCTCTAGGAACTGGCTGGTTCTTAGGGCAACTTCCCTCTAGAGTCAGCAAAGTCAAGATGTCAAAGCATCAGAATATGGAAAACACATAATTAGCACACCAGGGCACATCCTCACTGCAAAGTTAACTCAGTTCCAGCCTTAGCAGGGACTTGCTCTTTTCCTATCTTCCTGATCTGGCTCTGGGCGTTGGTGGAGTAGAGGTGGGGTTGGGACCTGTCTGTGAGTCACTGTGGCTCATATAGGACGGACAGGAAGGAGCCTTTTACTATAATGAAATACCTGAGATAATTAACTTACAGAGATAAAAGATTCAATTTGCCTTATGATTTAGGAGATTCCAGTCCAAGAACAGCAACCCCATTGCTCTGGGCCTCATGGTAGGAGCACATGGCAGAGCAAGGCTGCTCACCTCACAGCCACAAAACAGGAGACAAAGAGGAAAAGCCAGGGCCCCACAATCCCCTCTGAGGACCACCCCCCCCCACCGTGATCTAAGTACCTCCTGTGAGGTCCCACCTCTTAAATAATCTACAATCTCCCAACAGCACTACCCTGGGAACCAAGACTTTACACCTGGGCCTTTAGAGGGGACACTTACCCAACCACAGCAGGCCTTGAACGTCAGGTCGCGGGGTTGAACTTTACACTAGAGATGATAAAGAGGTCGCCCTGACGCTTCCTGAGTTGAGGGCTCATTTGGGCCTCTGGGTTAGGATGATGGTCCCGCTGTGGTGAAGGAGGTGAAGTGGAAGGGCTTCAATGAGCCACTGCTGCGGAACAGACCTCCTAAAACTCAGAAAACACTCACTCATTCTTCAGTGGCTGGCTGGCTGAGGCAGATTCAAGACGGCCTTCGCTGGTCTGACTCTCCTCTGTTCCGTGTGACTCCCCTCCTCCAGCTGGCTAGCCCGGGTTCATTGGCACCGAGTAACAGGATCCCAGAGAGAGGATAGAGGTGAGCCCGTCCTGAGAAGCCAGGCCTAGAACCAACACACAGGAGCCACTATGTCTTGTGAGTCACCAAGTCAAGAGGCCAGTCCGGATTCAGGAGTGGGGCATTGTCACCCTGCAAAGGGTGTAGGTACAGAGATGTCCTTGTGGACTGAATGTGTCCCCTCAAAATTCATGTGCTGAAATCATAGCCCCCAGGGTGAGGGTTTGAGGAGGTGGGGCTTCTCAAGGTGATTAGATCATGAGGGCGGAGCCTTCGTAAAAACAATCGGAGCCTTTGCAAGCTATGTGCCCATTTCTTGGTCATGAGAGAACACAGGGAAGAGTAGGCTGTCTATGGACCAGGAGAGAGCCCTCACCAACACCAGATCTGCCTGTACCTTGATCTTGAACTTCCAGCCTCCAGAACGTTGAGAAATAAATGTCTGATGTTTAAATTGCCCAGTGAATGCTTCTGAGTTAAAGCAGCCTGAATCTAGACAGGTCTGAGTTGGGACTACTTTTTTGTAGTCAGTCTAACACAGGGGTTGACCAGTCTGGCCTACCTCCTGCCACACTCATTCCTGGACAAACAGAGTGGAGGGGCCGGGGTTATCTCGGTGGTAAAGCACTTGTCTAGCTTGTGCACAGCCCTGGGCTCCATCTCAGCACTGCCAAAAAAACCCTCCAAAACCAAAAAACCAGAGTTGAGTAGTTGTAATAAAATCCATGTGACCTCAAAAGCATAAATATGTATTCTCCAGCCCTTTACAGAAGAAGTTTGTCTGCCTCCAAACTACCGCAAGAGGAGAATCTGAAGGCATGGGGCTACTTTGGCAGGCAGCGAGAGCAACGAAGGGGGCCCTGCACCTAGACTCGGAAGAGCCCCAAGGTGCTGGGACAGGCACAGAGCTTGGTTAAGAAGCAGAATCACTTCAAACCTGCACGCCCCTCCTTTCCTGGCGGTGTGGTTCTGGGTGGGCCACCTCCCCACTTAGCCTCAGCATCACACACGTAACATGACCAGACTCAGAACCTCCAGGGAGTCTTCAAGGATTCAGAAAGAATTTCTATAGGACACCCTGCCCAGAGCCACACAGCTGAGAGCCCCGGGAAGGACGCCTGGTTTCCCAGGAGCCCCATCAGGGGTCTCAGGAAAGCCCTGAGCAGGCAGACGGGGTCCCCTCCCACCTCCCTCCAGTTCTTCTGGGAAGACGAATTCCGCAGCCTTGCATCTGCGGACAGATCTGCTTCCCTATCTGTGTTCTGCTAATAAAGAGAAAACACACTTGGTGAGGTTAGACAAACAGCAGGGCAGTGATTGACACAGCCCAGCCCGTGGCAAGTGCTCACACCGGCGCACCCAGCTCCTGAGAAAATACTGCGTGTGTCCACACTCTCCCTGCTGCAGAGGGCTGTTTGCTTTCCATTAGCCTCACATTGTGCCCTTTAGTCACACTGGGGCCACATCCTTCAGGGCTAGGTGGGAGGAACCTGCTCTCAGGCTGCTGGCTCAGGTTTCCCTGGCTGCTGCTGTGGGGCATCCCCAGCTGGTCTCAAAGTGCCCCTAGCACACCCTAGCTCAGCCCACCTGTCCAGGGCTGCAGAGGGTGGCTCTGCCCAGAGACCCCAGGTTTGGGCTCTGAGCCCAGTTACTTCCTGTTGCAATATCCCCATGCTTGGGCCACCCCAACAGTGGAGTGTTGGGCTAGGCAGGGACTTGAACAGAGTCCCAGGGACATCTCCTTGCAGCTGGCTGAGAAGGCTGGGCCTGGCACCAGATATCTAACCTGGGGTCCCAGAGCCAATGAAATGGCAGGGTGGGTGCAGGGTTTGGGGCAGACAGTCCACAGCACCCACTAGGTTTCTAAATCGGGTCGCCCTGGAGTGGGAGTTAGGGGTTACTATCAAGGGGCCGGGCATGCCTCTAGGCAGGTACCCCTCCCCACACCTCCAGGTGGGCCGATGGTTCCCCCTGAGGCCATGGGAAAGACCTGCAGGGCATCACACAGGGGTGGGCAAGGCACCTCACCCACTTCTTGCCTCTCCACAGGGTTCCCTTGCTCCTTCCATCTGGTCCCACCTTGAGAGGCCATGTCTTTAATGTCAAAATGACCATGGCCTTTCACATTGTGCTGCACCATCAGGAGACTGTGGTCAGGGCTACTGATAGGCATTTACTGGACATTTTTGCAGGTAATGATTTGCCAAGAGGGGGCAGGGTCTGAGGAAGGTAAAAGAATGGTGAGAAAGTGGGAAGATGTCCCTAGTAACTAAAATCCTTCCTCCAAGTGGCAGCAGCCCCAGGGGTGGTCTGGTTCACCACGCAGGATGAAGACTTGTTCAAGCTGTTATCCAAGTGTAGATGGAGAAACAGAGGCTCAGCTTGGGGAAGCCAGCTGCCTAAGCCCCTTGAGCTGAACCAGGATTCCCACCCAGGCTGATCTGAGCCCAGCTTCTCCTGTCTTTTCCCTGACACCAACAGAATAATTTTTAGCTCCATAAACCATAATTTGGGAATCTGATTCTTTTGTACCTTTCCTGGGTTCTCTGCCCTTCTCTCCAGTGTTCCAGCCATTTCTTGGCATTGATAGAGCACAGAGAACTCACCCGCTGGGTATGCTGGGAGAAGCAGAGCTCATTCAGGCCTCAGTTCCCCATCTGTCCATGGGGATCTGAACACCACCATGGTGGGACTCTGAGAAGGAGCCAGTGGCTGCCAGTGTGGCAGTGCCCAAGCTCTGCGCGTCTGACCTGCGAGGCTCCCAGCCCCAGGGCCATGTGCTGCTTGCCTCCCCTGTGGGGCTGCCTTCTCCTCCCTCCACGCAGGGGAAATTACCCATTAATGAGAGAATTACAAACGCAGTGTCTGGCCCTCCGCCCAAGGTTCTTGGGCAAGTAGGGAGGGAGCCATCGTGCTGGATGGGGAATTGGAAACAAATGCAGGAGGTGTTGTTTTTGGTGGACTCACAGCCCTCCCCACTCCTCTCCCCACCACTGTCCCAAATTTGGACTTTTACGGAAACGGATTTCATGCCTGGGCTTCCCATGAACTCTCTTAATTCAATTGTGGGGCCATTATCGGCACCGGGTGTAATGGGCTGCTTCCGCAGCCTCGGGGAGGCCAAGGGGTGGGAGCATCACCCCTCTGCAGGTGGGGGCTGGACAAGAGTGGGGGGAACTGGAGGGGACTGGGCTGATGGTCCCTGCCCCGGCTGGGCAAGGCCTGTGAAGCCAGGTGTCCAGAGTGACTGGGGGTGAGGCTCAGTGCCACTCCTCAGAGATGGAGGGATCCAGGCCCACTGGGCATGGAAGGGAGAGAATCAGGTAAGTCTGGGGCTGGAGTCCACATCCAGAGAGGGCATGGTGGGAATTTGGAGGCAGTGTCAGCTCCGTGGATAGGGAGAGGACACCGGCCAAGAAACCAGAGATCCCTCTTCGCGGAAGCACCTTGCCTGTGCTCTTTCCTCTCCTGAATTATCTCTCTCCAGCCTTCACAGGGCCCCTCTGACTCATTCTCTGTCCATCTCCTCCCTCACCTCCTCCAAGAAGTCTTCCTGGTGCCCACCCAGAAGCCCCCACTTCCACCCTCATGGCAACTGTGACTGTGAGTGGCCCTGGTCCTTACAGTCTGGGGGGTTCAGGGAGGACAGAACCAGCACAGACCCAGGCACAGGACAGGATCCTGGAGGTGGCTGGACTGGAGGAAGGAGCTTGGTGGAGTGCCCGGTTATGGAGAACTCCCTCTCCCTCCCTGTGCTTCCTCTTAGCAGAGGGGCTAATGCTGACCATGGGAACCCACCAGTGCCTTGCCCCTCCTGATTCCAGGCCTATCACAGGGTGCTCATAGTACCCATCTCAGAAGGCCCGGACCCTCTGGGTGGGAGCAGGTGTGTACATCATGATGGACTTTCTTCTGCAGAACAGAGAATAGGGGAGTGGGGACTGGGAAGTGGCAAGAGGGACATGGGCCCCAGGCCCAAGTGCTTGAAGAGCTGCAGGGGCCCTGCAAGCCACCTATTTGCTCCTCAGTGGCCTTCCCTGCTCCCAGGGGACACTTGCCTTTAGGCCTCCAGGCAAGAGCTGGCAAATCCACCGGCAGGTGTGCAGCCTTGCGGTAGCTTTGCTTTCCCCTGTGTTCTAAACCGGATTCAGAGCTGAGGCACCAGACAGCGGCGCGACACCTAGGCCCCTGAGGTGAGCTGTTCAAGGATGACTGAGGGGCAGGTGCAGAGGGGAGGGCTGACCTGTGGTCTCTGGGGCATCTCTCATTTTCTATGCAACATGGCTTGGACACAGCAAACCCTCAGACCTCCCAGCCTCCTTGGCAACAGACAGGGCCCAGGATTGGTTTGGTCAGTGGCTTGTGAAAAGAAACAATGGTGTCACACAGGTTTGGGCAAATGAGAGCCAGGCTGCATCTACGGGCTCTTTTCTCCTCTATGCAGCTGCCCAAGAGACCACATGGTGCCACTGAGGATATGAACCTGCTAATGGCCCAGGACCCCCATAGGGAGCAGAAGCCCCCTTGACCAGTGTGTGAGAAATAAGCTCTCGTGATATCAGGCTTGAAGATCAAGTTGTTCCTGAGGCAGAACCTGCCAAGGGCCAGCTTGGTGCCAAAATCAGGGTAGTAACAAAACCCCTCAGGCACACATGGATGGCGTGGTGGCCATCCGGCAGGTAGGGTGAAACCCTTACCAGAGACTGAAAGGACGATTACAGTGGCATCCAGAACCTACCTCAGCACTCTGGGGCTTCAGAAGAGGGGGCTGTACAGACGTCACTGCTGTGTGAAACTGTCCAGGGATTTCAGGGAATGACTGGTCAGAGGGCAAGCAGAAAAGAAAAGGAAGCATCCAGAAATCCTGCCTGGGAAAGTTAGAAATATAAGGATCTTCTTCTTAGTCCTGTATGCAGAAGGGGAGCTGGAGGCATAAAGGGAAAATTTTTGAGTAAAAAACTCTTCCATCGAATTGCCTGAGGCAAATGAGAATAAAGAATGAAGGTGGATCCAATTCAGGGTATCTTTGTCCCACAGAAAGCTGATAGCTCAAGATGGCCCTCACTACATTGAGAGAAAAAGAAAGAAAGACAGGGAAACAACAGAGAGAGGGAGTGTGTGTGTGTATTAGTATCCTGGAGCTACTATAACAAAGGACCATAGTCTGCCATATTGGATCAGGGCCCACCCAGTGAGCTCATTTAAACTTAGTCACTTCTTAAAGACCATGCATCCAAATGAAGTCACATTCTGAGGAACTGGAGGTCAGGGTTTCAACATGAGAATCTAGGGATGTGTAGTTCAGCCATCATAGTGAAGAAGTGACAGGGAGAGGAAGGGGAGGAAAGAGGAAAGGAGAGGGAAACCTGGGGTACAAAGCTGAGGTAAAAGGCAGAGATCTAAAAATTATGCTTCAGAAGGTGTGTGGCCATGGCTGCCTGCTCAGGGCATGACTTCCTACATGGTCAGGACCTAAGAGAAGCCCAGAGCTCCTGTCCTTCTGCAGGTTGGCCATGAAAAAGAAAGAAGAGCCCCCAAACCCCGCAGTGAGGCCGACAGGAGGGCACTGGACAGGAGGGAGTCAGGGACCAGAGCAAATAGGGGGCAAGGAAGCTCTGCCCAGAAGATGGAAGCAGGGTCACTGGAAGCTCGCTCCCCACCCAGAGCTGGCCCTGACAGCATGGGGTACAAAGGTGGCTGCCAGCTCTCAATGGGGATTAACTCAGCCTCACCCCCATCTGGGGAAGCACTAGGGGGCTCCCTGTTTCCTTTTTCAGCACCGACAGCCCTTTCCTGGGCCACCACAGTCCCTCTTTGTATGAAAAGGAATAGGCAACCTCCGAACCCAAAATTCTAATGAACTACAAATTTCCTAAGAATCCACGGTTCCAAGTTGCTATTGTTCTGATATCCTGAGAGCAAGGAGCTTGGGCTTCGAGGCCCTAATTTTCTAGAATTTGGAGCCGTGTTTGTGTTTGTCTATAGCTGGAAGGCCATGAGAGGGGCCAGGCAGGGCCAGGCCAGGGAGGAGGCCGGTGGCACAGGCATCCCCAGGAGGCACGGACGTTCTTAGGACCAGCCTCCTTTAGGGAAAGTCTGGGGCAGTTCCAGCCCTGCTCCCAAGGGAAGGCAGCCAAGGCGGGCAGAACTTCAAATGCTTTGGGGTTATTCTATTTTATTTTACATAAGTGGAAGCAACAATTGGTTTCTCATGCGGTCTGATGCTTTCCAAGCAGTAACATCACTTCCAGCTCCCCCTTCTCAGGGGGAGGGCCGAGAGGCAACAGGGGCTCCAGCTCCCTTCCTCACACAGGCCACAGCAGCAGTCTCCCTTCACCCACAGGAATAGTCGCCCTGCATGCCAAACCCTCCAGACCACTAACTGGCCGTGTGACCCAGGCAGTCCTCATTCTCTTGAATATAAAATGGTCTGAGAGGTCCTTCCATGGGGTTTTGTATACATGGACCCATCTGGTAGCTGTGGGCATCCCCACAGCCCATGGAGTCTGTTAGAGTTGGATCTGGAATGTTCCCCAAAGTCTGTGCTCAGAGGCAGGGCTTCAGGGAAGTGATAGGTCATAGTGTTCTGATCTCTCCAGTGGGTTAATCCATGATGACCGAATGGCAGTCAGAGGCAGGACTAGCTGGAGGAAGCAGGTCACTGAGGAGGAGGGGAGGGTTGCCCTGGTGGGGCTTATTTTCCCCCCAAGCCCCTTCCTCTCCCTTTGCTTCCCAGGGGCTGTGAGCTGCTTCTCCCCAGCAGGCCTTCTGGCCATGATGTTCTGCCTCATCTCAGGCCCAGAGCCATGGAGTTGGCTGACAATGGACTGAGACCTCTAAAACCATGAGCCAAAATAAACATTCTTCCTCTAAGTTGTTCCTTTTAGGTATTTTGGTCACAGCGACAAAAAACCTTTTAACACAGAGCTATGCATCTCACCTGGGAAGCCCCTAGCCGGGGCTGGCTCCATCTCCCCTGGTCCTTGAGCCCCCTCCCCCCCTTAAAGTTCAAGCCACCGTGGGCAGGGGACACACTGACCCAGCTAGGGGACCTGGGGTGGACCCTTGCTGCTGAGTCTCCTTCCACAGGCCCTCCTCTCCCCACTAGCCCCATCACTCTGCTTTAGAGGATCACAGATATTGGTCCCCAGAGGGCCTGGAGAGGAGGCTATTGGAGTGAGCACCCTGTTGCTTCTGACTGGTTTCTCTGGCCCAATGCCTCAGCTGCCTAAGTGTGTTAGTCAGTTCTTCATTATTGTGACCAAATACCTGACAAGAACAACTAAGAGGAGGAAATGTTTATTTTGGGCTCATGGTTTCAGAGGTTCTGGGCCTGAGGTAAGGCAGAACATCATGGGGGAACAAATCTGCTCAGCTCACGGTAGCCAGGAAGCAGAGATAGAGTGAGGGACCACTGACAAAATATAACACCAAAGGCCACGCCCCCAGTGACCTGCTTCCTCCAGCCACATCCTACCTGCCTACAGTCACCACCCAGTACAAAAGTTCTTTCAGATTATTAATCCATCAAATAGATTAATCCACTAATTAGGTCATAGATCTCATAATCAAATCATCTCTCCTCTGAGTACTGCTCCATTTTCTCATGGGGGACACTGCATATTCAAACCTTAACACTCAGAGAGGCTTCCAAGCCCAGGTAATCACAGCCCTATCCTGTTCAAGCCTTCATGGCTCCCTGGTACACTCAAGGTAGAGCCACTCAGAGCTCCAGAAGTCCTGCCCTTGCTCATGCCTGCGGCTTCCTCCTCCCCAACTGCCACCAAGGCCCTTTCCTGTGCTCTCCTTCCTGCCTACCTGAACCCTGGGAATCCCAGCCAAACCTCCTGACCTGCCACCTGCAACCCCCACCCTCACAGGTACCTATGCTGCATTTCTCAAGCTGTGGTTGTCCACACCTGCTCATGGCAGTGAGCTCCTGCCATGCACCAAGTTACCCCACTTAGTGGCTGAAATCCACAAGTTTGGTTCATGATTCTGCCTGTTCTTTGGGTCTCCACTGATCTTGCTGGATCATGCAGGATCTGTGGTCAGCTAGCCATGTGACCCGGAACCGGCTTGTTTAAACTGGCCTCTGGATTCATTTTCTATTGCTGGGTAGTAAGTGGCCACACAATGAGCGGCTCCAAGAACCCTATCAGCTGATAGCCCTATAGCCTGAAGCCAGCAGTCCTGGCTGTTTGCCTGCTCAGGGTCTCGCAAGGCTGAACTAAGGGGCCAACCAGGCTGAGTCCTCATCTGGAGACTCTGGGGGGAAATCCACATCAAACTCATCCTTTTGAAGGCAGAATTCAGATCCTTGATTGATCTGATTGTAGGATTGAGGCCCCACTTTCTCCTAGCCCTCAGCTCCTGTGCCTCCAGGCCCATCCCCTGCTGAATGACCCCTCTGACTTCAAATCCAGCAATGGATAGTCTTCCCCATGCTGAATCCCTCTCCTACTTTCGGTTTCTGATCTCCTGTCTCTGACATCACACCTAGATTGAAGGGACTCTTCTGATTAAGTCAGGCCCACCCAGGTAATTTCTCAATTAATTAAAGTCACGTGATTTTACATGGGTAAAATCCCTTCATAGCAGCAACTGGATGTTTATTTGGACAACTAGGAGGGGTGTGTCCATGGGGAGGGAGGAATCAGGAGATGATAGATACCCCCTGCCTCATTCCATGTTGGTATCCATTGGCCATCAACTGGGATAAATGTCCCATTTTTCTTTACCCACCAGTGACCCATGACAGGCAGTTCAAAGAGAAAAACCAACTAGCAGCCAAACTCAGGGGCCAGGAACAGAGTCCCTCTGACTCTCGACTCCACCTCTGAACAGGGGGAGCTGCCAGATCCAGCAAAGGCAGGAGGCTCTGCAGGTAGGGCCTGTGTCTGTGACTGCGTCTCCTGCCATGGTCCCCACTGAGCTGCAGTGGCCTGTCTGTGTCCTCGGCCAGCCAGAGGATGCTAACTGGGAGATGAGGCTGACTGCCTTGTTGGCAACCAGTTCAGTGGATCCTTATGACCTTGGGAACCACGGCCCAGAGTAGCCATTCCTGACCGAGAGAGTACTGGGGTCATAATCTCCTCTGCCTGGGAGACAGGTCTGTGGGTAGCAGGAAGTGAAGGGCACAGCCCCAAGCCCACCTCAGTGTCCATCTGCTGCCCAGCTGATGGAGAGGGTGGGATGAAGAGGGTGGAGGGGGAGGAAAGAGCCTGGATGGGGATGTGCAGTCAGGCCCCCAGGCCTGTGCAGCAAAGCCAGTGGGTCCTGTGGGTTCTTGGAGGTCACACCTGAGTCCACCACACCTCTCCCAGCTTTACAGGGCAACTCCCTCACAAGTCAGCCCAGCTTGGGATCAGGCCAGGTGGGTCATTGGCTCTCTGGAGATCCAAGAGACCTAGATGTAAGAGAGGGGGTACTTGGTCCCCAAGTCTGAGGGGGTGGGGAGACATTCCTCAGCCAACAAAAAATACCTGAGGCCAGTGCTGAGATCCTTTCAGGAGTCTGGTCACAGAGGAAGGGAGGAAGCAGGGAAGAGGAAGGTACCAGAAGAGAGGACCAGAAGAGAATGAAAAGCCTTGGGGATAGGGGCAGGGGCCAGCAGGGAATTAACCTGTCAGGGTTCCTCGGCCTCTGGCACTTCATGGCCCAAACTCCAGGCACCTACCACATCGTGGAGAGGTAGGAACAGTGGTGGCCCTAGGCAAAGGAGGGTTCTGAGGGCTTGGCAGAACATCCTTGTGTCAGGGAAGACCTTCCATGCCCTCCACATGCAGTGGCTCCTCTCAGAGGGACCACCCTGCTCCAGCCCACTGGGTCTCTAGGCCCTTGAGGTTGGAGGAGCTTCTCTCCCCATCACAGGCCAAACTCCACCTGCTCAAGGACCCTTGTGGTTCATCTGGACTAGAGGGACAGATGTTCAGGGTACCGGTGGAATAGTCCAAAGCCCCATTCAGGCAGGGCCCCAGCTCACCTCACATAATACTGGCCACTCAGCCCCCAGGGACAAGGGCAGGGTGGTGCAGGGGGCACGCGCTCCCCTGGGTAGGGTCTGGGGTCAGGTCCCTGCCTTGCCAACTTCCTGTAGGATAGCTCAGAGGCCAGCGATCATCCTGGGACAGAGCCAGATGACTGGGTGGCCTGCGATGACAGATGCCCAGACGTCACTGCCTCTCAGGCAGCCCTTCCCACTCAGGCTCAGGGCGCCTCCGCCAGGATCCACCAGCGCAAAGGCCCTGGCAGGCCTGTCATTCAGGCCTAATCCCTGCCCATTGTCTGCCTGCCAGTGGGGATTTGGGCGGCCACCTGCCCTGCGCCCTGCACTGAGGTGTTGTCAAGGGGAAAGAATCTGGGAGGTGGGGCAGGAGAGCTGTCCTGGACAGGGACCTGCCCACCAAGGCAGGCAGAGGGCTGCCAGGGGACAACGAGCAGCCACCTCAGGTCCCTCCCCCAGCACAGGGGCAGGGGCTCCCTGAGGTCAAATATTTGAAAGTCTCAGAGAGTTCTAGAGCCCTCCTTCGGGATGCATGCTGCCTGGCTCATGGTAGCAGTGGTTACAAAGCCAGTACCTTCAGGTGCCTGAAAGGAAATTCAGCATTCCACTGATGTCCCAAAATGAGCTGCAGAGCCTGGGAAGCCAGGGAGCGACCCTGGCAAGGAGGGATTCCAGGGCTCTGTGACTGAGACCAGGCAGTGAGGGGACTCCAGTCCTGTGGGCTCAGAGCCAGAGCCAGTCCCTCCTCGGCTGCCTCAGGCCTCTCTGAGCCTCAGTTTCCCCATCTCTGAAGCAGCTGTGATCGTCTCCACTGCCCTCTAACCTGCCCTGGGATAAGATGTCCCCACCCTCAGAAAGTCCCAGGCTTCCTCCTAAATCTCCTCTGATCGTTCTCAGTGACAGGAGAAACCACAGGATCACCTATAACTCCCCACCCACTCTGGCCTGGGTTCAGACAGGGAGAGGGCAGGACTGTCCGGCATAGAGGGAGGAAGAGACAGTGGCCAGCTCCGGGGTGTCTGTGTGCCCTGCGTCTGGTGGTGTTGGAAGCTGACGCTGTCTGGTGGGTTTCCCTGGGAGTTCTGTGGAAATCTCTCTCTGTCCCCTCACCCTAAAAAGCTTTGCTTCCAGTGGCTTCCCAAGACACCTACTGTGACTCTGCTCTGTGAAGAGGCTCCAGGCATGGCCATGTCCACTCCCGGGGCACCTGGAGGGTCCCTCACCAACAGAGAGTGAGTAAGCTGCACTGAGGGCCCTCCACACCCAGGCGCTTCACCTGGGGGACCCTAGGGATGACACAGGTCCCTCTATAGCAGAGGTGTCAGTGTCACTCCACCTTGATACTGGCCACTGCCCTGGCTCTGGGGTCAGAATGTTCTCTAGGCAGGAGCATTCCTGGTGGGTGTGTGGGGTGGATGGGGCTCAGGGTGCTACCACCCCAAGATATGCCCCAACTGATGCTCTTCAAGTCTCCCCGGTTTCAGTCACAGGGCAAGCCCCACGGCCCACAGCAGCCACCCCAGTCCTGTCTGTCTGCTCCCATCACTTCTCTATCCACGTCTTCATCAATTGAAAGTGGGAGGCCAAAGAAATCTGTGTCACCAACCCATGTGAGTCCTCCTCAGCCTCGGGCCTCCATGTGGAATGGGGCATTTGGCCCCTCTTGGCCCACCCCTGACTCTGGAAACCAGGGGAAACTCAAAACAATGAAAAGACCCATTTTGATGCCCCATGGCCTACAACTCATGCTGGGCCCAGGGCCTGTCACACGGCCAGTGCTGGATGGTGGGGACAATGGGGACAGCCCCTCTCAGACTGCCCTGGAGTGCTGGAGCTGAGAGCCCGCCAGTCTAGCAAAGGCAAGGCCTCCCTTGCTAACTCAGTCCTAGGGCCTGGAGTCTGGAACCCGGAGCCAGCCACAGGTCCTGAGCCCTCTGGGCTGGGAGGGTGTAGGGAAGACAGTCCCTGTTCCCTCAGACTCCTGCCCTGCTTTGGGGGTGAGGCTGGCAGTGACTCCCCCTCAGGAGCCTCAGGTGACTCCCCCTCAGGGTGACTCCCCCTCAGGAACCTGCAGACTCCTCCCTCCATCCTGTCTGCTATCTGCCTGGCCTCCTTGAGGTTCTTAATCCTTCCTCTCTGCCTCCTGGGAGGCCCTGCATGGAATCCTCCCCAGAAACCCAGCTGATGTACAGCCAGAGTTTGCAGGACTGGTGGATGAGGCCCATCTCTGGGTCTGTCCTGGCCCTGGACTCTATCAAGTCCCTTGGTCACTGCTCACCTCCTTTCTGCAGGCCTCAATTTCCTGATTTAATGTCAAAAACACACTCAGAGATGGGTGTGGTGGACCACGCCCATCATCCCAGTGAGTCCAGAGGCTGAGGCAGGAGGATCAAAACCAGCCTTAGCAACTTAGCAAGGTCCTAAGCAACTCAGGAAGACCCTAAATAAAATATTTTTTAAAAAGAGCTGGGGATGTGGCTTGTTGGTTAAGTGCCCAACTTAACCAACCAATGGGGTTCAATCCCCATTACAAAAAAAATAACTCAGAAAGAACTTGGAAAGTGGAAGCACTCAGTACTTCACTTGGGTCCTGAGGCTGGATAGATTTGCCCACCAGCATTGGGAGGAGTCCCCCTTTTCTGTGACCCCTGCTTCCCTACCCAGCCAGTGTCTGTGGCCACAAATAGGGGCTCTTTCCTCTGTGGGACTCTGGGCAAGGCGAGAGAAACAGAGTCACCACCAATGTCCTAGGGATGGCCCCAAGGACCGCACTTCCTGCTGTGGGCCTGGCATGAGGTCTGCCTGTGAAGTCGGCCGCCCCGGCACCCACACTGCTGTCAGTGCGGGGCCTGACAAGGGTCTGGGAAGGGAGGTGACATTTACTGGGTACCTGCTGTGTGCCAGATGCTTGGGAACCCTGGAAGAGTGTGTACCCCATTCCCATTTTACAGATAAGGAAGCTGAGGCCAGAGAGGTGACTGCAGAGCGAGAGACAGGGCTGGATGGGAACCCATGCTTGTCGGATCTGCTCTCTCGGGCACTCCCTGCCTAACAGAGGTGAGAGACAGCCATCCTGTCCACTGTGCACCCTTCAATTGTCCTGCCCTGATCCACTGACTGCTGCCCACTTGGCCTCATGACTCGAGTCCCCTTGCCTCCCACTCCTGGGCAGTGCGGTTGACAGTCCCTGGGATGCCCACCTGTGTCCCTTCCTTTGAGTTCAACAGGACCAATGACTTCAATAGGACACTTCTCTAGGGCAAAGCAGCGTTTCCTCTCTTTACTCAGGAAAACACGGCCTCAGGTGTGTGACCAAGACTCACACTGATCGAATCTGAGCCTTCCTGTATCTCACCAAGGGGAAATCACAGCCAGCCCAGAGAGGGGAAGTGCGTGCCCACGACAGAACAATTGTCCCTAGGAAAACATGCAGGAGGGCTCCGAAAGAATGTTAATTGCAGTCCTGTTTTTGTAGCAAAGCCCTGGACCCACCTCGATGTGTCTCCGTCAATAGTGGGGTGACTGAATAGCTGGGGAAGTGTGCTCAGCCGTCAGGAGGAGGGAGGACTTCTGCGTGTTCAGGCAGGTAGGGCCTATGAGACCCAGGTTGGGGTGAAGACAGCCACCAGCTCAGTGGGGCCTCAAGAGGGTCCCGGTGAAGCCTCTGACAGCCCAGCAAATCCTGTGTGAAACAAACAATCCTACGATGTGCTTGAAACAAGTGGGGGCATTCGGATGTCTATCGGGCATTAGATGATCTTAAGGAATGAGTGCTAATTTTGTTAAGCGTGTTAAATGGAGATGGTGATGTCTGGGATTTGCTCTAAGTGCTCCAATGGGGGAGAAGGACAGAGAGAAGCCCAGATCAACCACAGGGGATGACAGTGGGGGTGGGGGAGCTGAGCAGATGGTGTGCCACCCCAGCCTGCAGAATAATCAGAGGTTCTATGGATCAGTTGCAGGCCCTCTGAGCTCTCCCAGCAGACATGGGGCTCTTGGGTTGGTCAGGATCCATAATACCTATTCTGGAAATAGCATCCCAGTTTTCTTTCCCAAATTCTCTGTTCCTTGGAGACAATCAGGGAGGACTTCTCCCTTACAAGAGGGAGGCAGGCAACCCAAGGCTTTGTCCTCCCCAGACATCTGACCTCAGACAGAGCTGAGGTCTGAGTCAGCTAGAGCCAGCTCCTTCCTGAGCTGTCCCTAGCTGAGGGCACTAGGAGCAGACCCAGTGGTCATGACCAGGGTCCAAGATCAGGCTGCCTAAACCTCTGTCCCACCTCCAGCCAGCTGCTCACCTCTCTGCCTCAGTTTCCATGTCTGTACATTGGGCAAACCACGGAACCTCCGGCGGTGATGTTGAGGGAGTGCACTGAGCAGATATGCACCCAGTGCGTGGCATGTGCCCAGCACCCAGCAAGCACTCAGTGAACCTGACTCAGTGTTGTTAGAATTATTGACATCATCACCATCCACTCTGCCTTTGAGGTCCCCTGAGGCTGACCCAATCACTGTCTTTTCAAACCAAACACTCAGCCTCCCCTCCACTCTTGAACTCTCCCTTTGCCCAATAAATTTATAATGAATTCCATGTCTCCCTGACTGTTGCCACTCATAGCACTGCATAGAGATGCCCAGGAGGAACCAAACAGGAGACACAGCATGGGCTGCAGCAGTCAGGGTGGCCTTGGTCCAGAACAGCACCCTTCTGCTCTAGCACCCTTCTGCTCTAACACGTGGTGGCAGGACTCCTGCCTCTCCTCCTCTGCCCAGACCAAGGCCAGAGCATCTTATGTTTCTAGGAAGTCTCGCCAAGGGAATGAGATTGGACAGAGGGTGGGAAGGACCCACACACAGCACCTGCTATGGTGCAGCCCAGGCTGGCTGGGTGCTGTCCCTGCCTGGTCACTAAAAGTCACCAAAAGTCAACAACAACAGCAGACATGACAGTCAGAGCCTTGTGTGCATGTGACACTTTGGCATTTCATGTGTGTTAACCGGCCTGGTCTACACCATGCAGGTGGGGCCCAAAGCATACCCATTTGATGGATAAGCAAAGTGCAGCACCGAGAGCATGCGTGGTGGAGTCAGCATTGGATGCAAAAGGCATCTGGAGTCTAGGCCCTAATGCGGAAGGTCAAGTCTCAGGAAAGAAACTGGCCGAGGCTGCTGGGCTGGAACAAGCCAAGCCGGGGCAGAAGCTGGGAGGGGGCGAATTGGTCTAGCCCCTTGCACACCCAGCCATCATCCCCTCTGGTCCCTCTGTGGGATGACCAGTGTCCAATGCTCCCTGCTGTAATTGGAAGGGTCAGGGGAGTTTGCAGTGAAGCCCAGGGCCATGGCCGCCGCCTGCCGGAGGCCCTCAGTGGTCACAGGATCTGTGGTCATGTAAATGATGAATGTCAGCTCTGGGAGGCCGGGGTCCACAGGAAATTGGAGTGGATGAATTTAAGAGAGAAACTCCTTGTTTAAACAGAACTACTTTAGAAAATAAACTCTGCTGAGCTTGATGGTAAATACGGATACTTGTGTGGAATGGTGGTGGAAATATGAATCTAATAAAGCTCGCAGCACGTGGCCCTGCTCCGGGGCCATCAAATGAGTGTCCCAGCAGCTCAGACACCCTGACTGGTGGCTGGTGCCAGTTCCACCACTAACCTGTTTTGTGACTTTGGCAGTTTGTGTCCCTTCCTGAGCCTCAGAGGGGACAGCAAACTCTCCAGGGAGTGACAATGGAGTTGGTGGCTCACCCTCACCCTCCACAGGCCTTCAGCCACTGCGTGGCCTCCAGCTTGCTGTCACAGTAAGAGCATGTCAGGGTCTGAGACTTTGCTCCTGCTGCGCCTCCTGCCAAAGTTCAACCAAGAGACTCAGCATGCCCCTCCTTCAGGAAATCCTCCCTGCCTTGGTCCCTCCCTGAGAGCCCGGGACCGCGTGGCCCAGCTGCCCTAGGCTGCAGACTCAGCCTCTCGACCTGTCCTGGCACAGCAGGCCTTGGGCCCGTTGTGCCACCCCTCACCAAAGATGAGACTGGGACTCCAGAAGATAGACGGTTCCCAGAGCACACAGAAAGTAAGTGGCAGAATGGGAACAGCCCAGGGCTTGGGGCCATGGCCATCTCAGGAGGACCAGGCCTAGGGACGACCACTGCCCCGCTTGCCAGAGGTGGCTGGGGAAGCCCCAAAGCAGAGGCAATGTGGAGAGCCAGCTCCACACTGCCTGTCTCCCCCTGGGTGCTTCTCACATCATTCACTGCTAGTGTGACAATGTGAGTAGTGCCATCACCTCCAGGTTGTCCCAACATAGCATACAAGGGAGTGGGTGGGCCCAGCCCAGCTGGCAACACCTCCTGGTTTTCAAAGACCATCTCACCTACACGCAGTGCTCGGGATAGCTGAGACCACCCCATAGGCACACACACGTTTGCATACACACACACACTCATGCATGCCTACAGGGACTCCCAAAAAGGAAGCAGCACTGTAGGCCATTGCCTCCCTCCTGGAAAAGCCCCCACCTCACAGAAAATACCAAAAGGCCCTGGAAGATATTCCAGCAATTTTCAGTCTGGTCAGGTGGAGAGCCCAGAGAAAGGACTGGTGGGAACGGATAGGAGCCTGGACGTTGAGGCCACATAGACCAAAAACAAGAGGCCTTGGGCAAGACCCTTCCCTCCCTGGGGTGAAGGGATAATAGACCGGAGGGTTGGCTGTCGGATGGCAAGATGGCACCCGTCAGAGTCGCTCTGCTCCCGGGTGTGCTGCACACTTGCTCCTCCTCACTGGCACCACCTCCACTCTCCAGAGAGGGAAGGAAATAGCCCAAGGCCTCACAGCATGCGACAGGTAGGCGACTGGGGTCTGTGGGGCAGGACTGCCAGAGGCCACATTCCTGTGTACCTCGCCCATCCTGACCTCACAGGACTGGACACACAGAGGGCTCTGAGTTGGAGATTGGCCCAAGCAAGTGGGCTCTGTGCACCCCTTTTTCAGATGAGAAGACTAAAAAAGTGGACCCACCCTGCCTGGTGGGTCTCAAGGTCCCCTGAGCACAGGGCAGATGCCTAGAGAGTTCCCTCACCTCAGTCCCATTGAGTCCCACTGAGGACACAGTCATAGGGAAGCACTGTCAGCATCGCCAAAGGCACCTGGCCCTGGGCAGCCACCCCATGCTGGCAGACAGGTCTCAAGAGCTGGGCTGCTGCTGTGTCAACACGTGCCGGACGGCGGGGTGATTTACACGGGCCTCCTAATCCCCTGCTGGGCATCCTGACTCATACGGCCTGGCACCCCTGCCCGCCCGCAGGTGGACGGGCACTCACCGCGACGGCTGCGCCGCTGTTATTTTTTCATAAGCCTGCCTTGAAATTTGTCAAACCACATATTGTTCCAGCACACGCCCGTCAGAAGAGCCTGCCGCCAGATGGGCTGGCTCCCCCCACACTTTGCTCCAGGCACGAAGTTATACATAGACTTCAGCTTTATGTCAAACCTTTAAAAGGGGGAAATAAAAAAAGAAGACGGGCAGAAATTTTTTAAAAAGAAAAAAAGAAATGAATTGGAGTCTGAATAGGCAGGTCTACGGCCGTGCACAAATCCCAGCCTCCCGGTGCCCGGGCTC
>JAJEJO010000831.1:860224-890086 GCA_020662805.1 Glaucomys volans
TTGGAACTACTTGCTGTGGTGTGCCTTTTTAAGGGGGTACTGTGGTGAACCCACCTTGGGGTGCCATGCCACACAGAGTCAGGTGAGCCAGAGGCTGCTGGAGCAGAGCAGGTGAGAACAACCCAGATGTCAGGGTCCAACCTCCTGGTTCGGCAGGTGCAAAAGCCAACCCAGAAAGGACAAAAATTAGGTCAAGGCTACCAGCTAAGCTGTGGCCCAGGTGGGGCTGGGACTAGGACTCCTGTCTCCAGCATCCCTGCCACAGCCCACGTTGCTCTTCCTGCTCCACCCCACCCTCCCATAAGTTTCATAATGCTGAGTTTTCCAAACAGTGCCAACCTCTTGAACTCCTGTGGCCGCAAGTACCACCTGAGAGACCTGTCACTTGCCACTGGATTAGTTAACTGTGGCCGCAAAGACAGGGCGTAACAGCCACAATAGCTCAACAGACACCCTGAGCATACACTTGGCAATACTACAAAAGCAGAGATTTGGCGCAAATACCCATTGCTAAGCTGAGCTTTGGCTGAGGCTGGGCTGATGGAGGCTGGGCTTGGTGGGACAGTGGGGCTGTCTCATCTCCTGGCCTGTTTGCTCCATGGCAATGTCAGAATACACACCCCTAAGGTCTAGTCCCCAGGATGGCCACTGGTGCCTTGGCTGCATTCCCCCTCGCCCAAGGAAAGTGTGTTTAGTACAGCACACATCCTTCTGTGGTTAGAGCTCTCTGAACATTGCAAAGTATAATGGTGAGGACAAGGTCTCCCACAAGAGCAACGGCAAAGGCATGAGAGCCCCAAGCACAAAGGTCAGGCCAAACTTGAAGGAGGTGTCTGCAGGACTGGAATTTGGAAGAATGGGCCTAATCCAGGCTTCCTCCTATTCAGGGAACATTTGTATTTTAATAGAGATCTCCAAAGAAGAAAACAAAGTCAGGCCCTATAACAGGTAGAATGAGGAGACTCCTCAGATCACTACAAAGGAAAGCAGCTTTGGAGAACCCATCGTCAGGATTAGGGGAAAAACCAGTCAGGGTCTCCAGCTGCAAGCAACAGTGAGGCTCACATCCATGATGAGGCAAGAGCACCTGTGAAAATGATCTAAGGCCTTAGTTGCCCACAAGCTAAAACAAGGACTTTGCAGACAAAAAGAGACATCATCTCAGGCCACACCAAGAGGATGAGGCTATCTCAGCAGGGAGGAGAGGTGTCACCCACATCCTAGGGAGAAAGAACACTCTCCACTTCCATCTGAAGAAGTTGTCCATTTCTGGCTCTGCATGTTGCAAAGCACATTACCCTTGTGTGGCACCTACAGTGTTCAAACACACATGCAGGGAGGGAGCAATTCAGAGACGGGACTCGGACGATGAGGAAACAAGCCACCTCAAGACCGGAGAGCACAGTTGGTATTACCCACCTGCAGTCAAGTGCCGCAGGGCCCCTCGGGTCTGTGGTCCAGATCTGCGTCCCCTCAGCATGAAGGTTCCAAGGAAGGGCCTACACCACCACTGTGAACCAGGCACACGGAGCACCGGTGTCACAGCAGGAGACTGAGGTGAGAGGGTGTGGGAGCCACAGAACTGTGCACATAGCCTGGACATGCCTCGGTGACAAGTGACAGAAACCAAATGCAAACAGGGAATAAAGTCAGGTACGAGCTGTTCAGTTAAGACCAGAGGCAGTGACGGACCCTGCAGCAGAATGGCCTCCTGCGGCTTGGTGTGTGAAGCACACAGGCCAGGACGCAGGCCAGGCTCCAGAGAGTGCTTGGGAAGGTGGTTTCATTCCAGAAAGACCAGAGGAGGCTGTTCCCCCGCTCCCCGGATACTGCAGGGGGTCCTACCTCTACTGGACCCGTTCAGCCTCAGGTCGTGGCCCATGGACAAAGTCTGCAGGAAGGAATGAATGAAGGACTGTATGACAGAAAGAAGGCTCTCTCTAAATCCGGACAAGACACAGGACATGCCCCTGACCATGCGCTCTACCTCTTATAAACCTCGTCTCCCAGAGAGCCTGTCCCCCTTCAGGTCCCACCCCCCCAGGCCACACCCACCAAGCCACACCCACACCAGGCTGCGCCCATCGCAGGCACTCCCACCTCCAGTTCCTGCCCACCCAGGCCCTCCTGCCCCACCCCTCTGCCTGCCGCTTCTCTGCACATGGCTCCCTCCAAGTCTGCTGTTCACTTCTGCTCCTCGCACCCACTGCAGCCTCCACACTTGCCTTGGCACCTCCTTCTCAAAGTCCCACCTTTGCTCCAAAGCCCTGGATTCCCAGTTGGAGTGACCTTGCATGAGACAGGCCTCCGTGATCTCCTCCACGGAATGGGGTGGCAGCATGTGCCTGGGAATTAGCTTTCCAGGTCTCCTTGCAGAGCACCAGTCACTGGGATGGGACCATAAACCAGGGACGCGGGTACATTAATGAGCCCATTCCCAGTCACAGTCCTACAACACAGTCCATGGGGGCTAGAGCTTTAGTTTGCAGGAAATTTTCTACCTGTGGTTTCACCGATTGCTCAGTGTCCCCAAGCCATGGTTCTGGTGTTTTTCCTTTCCTTTGGGACCAATCCCTCATTTTCCTGCAAGCACCTACATCCCTTCTGCATCTGTCTAGTTCTGGCAGGTCTGGCCCCACCCTGCCACAGGGATCCTGGTACATTGGCCCACCTGGCACCATGATAGGATCCTGGCCCCACACATCCTAAGTCTACCCAGACAAGAGTTCAGGTCAAAGCCTCACTGAGGTCAATGGGGAAGAGATTGCTCCTTCCTCTGACATCTCTGAGGCTTCATGGTGCCAATACCAGCTCTGGTTCTGCAAGGGGAGAGACTGCCTGATAAAGAAGGCAGCAGAGAGGGGTGCACCAGAGAACCCAACACCTCTCCAGGGCAAGCAGCAGCAGATGCTCAGCTCAGAGCACACAACACCAACCGCTGTCCTCCGCCACAGCATGGCCTCCTAGCTCCAAAGGCACCAAAAGACATGACTCGTGTGCAAGAGCGTGTGCGTGTGTGTGTGTGCATGTGTGCATGAACCAGTGTGTGCACATGTGAATAAGTATGCATGCATGCGTGTGAGTGAGCGTGTGCTCTAAGCGTCCTGAGCTCCAGCAGAGGACACAGACAGGAGCTCACTCAAAGAGAGGGTGTCCAGCAGGGAGGTCGCTTCTGGCCCCAGCATGGACCCTTCTCTGAATGTTTGGGAGCCAGAGATATAGTACTAGGCTGTGCCATAAACTCCCAGGAGCCTCTAGTCCTTGGCCCATCCACCCTGGACCCTGCTGGCCCCCATGGGTGGTCAAGGCTGACTACCCAGCACCTTGGAGAGGGCAGTGGAAGAAAGCACCATCTGCTGCAGCCTGCCACAAAAATCAGTACTTTCACCTGGTATGGAAATCAAGACCCAGGAAGGGTGGATTCCTGAAAACAGGCTCAACTAGCAGCTCCTAGAGGCTGGGAAGGCTGGCCCGGGTCTGTAGCCTGGAGTCATCCACAGACACCAACAAATGACCACTCCTTGGTCACCCCCCCATGACAGGTAACACCAAGAGGGTGGCACCAATGCTCCAGGAACAGACTTCCTACCACCACCACACCCCCCTTCCAGAAGCCTCTGTGGGCTCCATCTCTCCTTCACGCACAACCTCTGCCTCAACACCCCACGTTGACAGTGCCAAAGCCAAGATCAGATCTGCCACCCCAAAGGACACACTCCCTTGTTCCTTTTCCTTCATGAAAGGAATCTGGGGGCCTCCTCCTTCTTATCGGGTCTGCTTTTCTGAGCAGGCACCACCCCACTCCTGTTCACGACTTGTGGGAGGAACATCGGGCACAGCATGGATGTGTGCCCTGTCTGAAGTGTGACCGGATTTGGTGTCTTGACACGAGCATGGCTCCACCAACTCCACTCTCTCAAGAGCTGTGAGACCAAGGGAGGGGTGCTCAGTCTCCCCACCTGTAAGAGGGAGGCCCCGAGCCATGCCCGCCTCCCAGGGCTGCTCTGAGGGCACTGCCTAATTACCTGGACCCAGAAGGGGGACTGGCTCACCCCAGGAAGGAGAGCACTGGCCAGGGTTGTGAAGGTGGTGTGGTCGCAACTGGCCTTGCCCCTGCCCCCGACTTGAGCATCGCCATCTGGTAGCACAGTGGTTCTGTTGACACTCATGTCACCCACAACCCCCCCCAGGGCATTCTACTGGGACACCCCCAAATCACAGACAAAGGCACTCCATTATTCCTTAAGTTAGGGAACTCAGCAAAACCTCAGGACCTGCTGGAAGGGGACCCAGAGGAGCCACCCCAGTGGTGCTTAGTTTCAGACCCATATCTTTAGGTTTTAGGTGCATTTGTCAGGCCTCTGCTCCTAGCCCTGGCTGTGCACACCCCGGTGGAGGGCCCCGTCCACAGATGCCTCCCACTCTCCCAGGCCTGGGCCCAGCTCCTCACCTCCATCCCATGCCCTCCTCTTCCCCCATCCCCAGCCCTACTGAAGTCCCCAGCTCTCTGTCCAGTCGGGGCTGCCTCACTCTTCCCAGCCTACTTGGGTGGCCCCTGCACCTGGACGCTTCCACCCACCTCCTCCCCGACTTGGCCAATTTCCTCCTGGCTTTCAACATCACCCAAGAGGGAGCATCCCTCCTATTGGAGCCGCCTGTCCCGGTCCACCCTCCTCTGGGTCCATGTTCCCCCAGCCCATCTCTTATTTTGGGCCATCAGTTCTCAAACACACTGGACACTCTGAGTCCTCTTCTGATGTCATGACTCGGATTGGCATGGGAGGCTGCTCCACACCCTCAGCGCACACAGAAAATGACCCCGAACCCAGATTCAGTCACCTGAGGCTCAGACCAGGTGCGTACAGGGCGCTGCAGTGGCTGAACAGAGCGCAGGCAGAGCGCAGGGTCTGCGGCAGCCTCCCCCTCCTTACTCTTCTCCGCCCCTAATCCTGTTGCCAGAAGACAGCCAAGGAAAACACACACAAGTCCCCACTGGCCGGAGCACGCAGCCTTGAAGAATTAGGTTTCTCTGTAATTAGGCCCATCCGGTGTATGTGCAGGGGAGGTTGGGCCTCGCTGCCCCCCCGGACACAACAGGGATGGGGTGACCAGGAATGGGGTGAGGGGGACCAACACCTGAGGTAACCAGGGTGGCAAGGTGAAGGGAATTGAGAAGGAGGGAACGGTGGTCTGGGGATGATAAGGGGACTGAGCCTTGCCAAGGGCCAGAGCAGATCTGTGATGTCTTGGTGAACGACAGGTGGCTTGGACCTGGCCCCCAGGTTTTAAGGAGGATGGCTCAGAAGAGTGGAGGCCTGAGGCCCAGTGGAGCTGACCTGGCCCCCGACTCCTTCTTCCCTGCCCCCTCCCCTTATTTCCTTCCCCAGAGACCCCCTTGCCACCAGCTCCTCTCCCTAAGAGACTCTCCTCTCTCTCCCGACTCTCTCCCTTCTCTTTCTCTCTCTCTCTCTCCCTCTTCAGCCTCTCTGCCTCTCTCTCTGCCTCTGCGTCTGTCTTCCCCTCCCTGCATCCAGCTGCCTTGGTCTCTCTCTCCCCCTGCTCCACTCCCCTGGTCCTGCACCCATTTCTCCTCCACCCACTCCTCTCTGCCTCTCATTCCCACCTGCTGGAGCCTGAGGTCTAGGTGGACTGTGGCACCTCCTCATGGCCAGCACCTATGGAGCCGTGGTGGTGCTTAGGCAGTTCCAGATCTGGGTTCTGACTGTGATTTGTACCTCTCTGTTTTGTTCTAAATATGAAGTGTCCCCCGGAAAGCTCATGTGTGAGACAATACAAACAGGTTCAGAGATGAAATGATTAGATGATGAGAAATGAGAATTGTGACCAGATCAGTGGATTAATCCCCTGATTAATCTGGATTAATTGGGTGGTAATTGTAGGCAGGTAGGGTGTGGCTGGAGGATGTAGTTCCCTGGGGATGTGCCTTTGGGGTACATATTTTGTCCCCAGGTGAGCCTGGATTAGACCCTCTCTGCCTCCTGATTATCAAGTCCTGAGCTGCTTTCCTCCTCCACACCTTTTGGCTGTGATGTTCTGCCTCACCTCAGGCCCAGAGCAAAAAGAGCCAGACATCTATGGACTGAGACCTCTGAAACTGTGAGCCCCAAATAAACTTGTTATCCTTTAAAATTGTTCTCGTCAAGTCTTTTGACCACAGCAACAAATGTTGAGCAAAACAAGGTCTTTGGCGTGCACACCAACTCCTGGTGTGCATGATCAAGAGCAACCATGTCTCTGGGCTCCATCACCCTCTCTGCCAACAGGAATACAAGAGCAGCCTCAGAGGGTCCCTGTGCACCGCAGCAGGTAACAGGTAGTGACAGGGAGGTCTGGTGTGCTCCACCTGCACCCAGAGCTCCAGCAGAGTCTGGTGAACATGGAACAAAGGTCTGTGTCTAGACTTCACTTGTCTGACAGGGGTTGTGGCTCAGGGGCAGAGTGCCCGCCTCACTCGCATGAGCCCCTGGGCTTTCTTCCCAGCACTGCATCCAAAAGAAAACCTACTTTACTCATCCATAATTTGAAAGGCTTCTTTGCCAAATCAAATCCTGGAAGGATATTGCCTTGATTTTGGTGTGATTCACAAAGTAACGCTACAGATCTTTCACTAACTTGAACCTGTATTACTAACATTTTCTCCATTACGTTCTTAAATTTAGACCAGGGCTCAGTATGCTAAGGCCGGCTGATCAGATGCAGTGTACGGCCTGGTTATACACAGCACATGAGCTAAGATTGGTTTTAACCTTTGAAAGGGCTACAGAAGAGGAGGAAGAAAAAAACAGAAGAAAGTGGGAGGGGCAGAGAGGGGGAGGGACAAGTGCCTCAGCCACCCGGAGGCCTGCACTTCCATTAGACAAGCTATAAAATAACACAGTGGGGCTTGACTCGTGGCATTCGCGGCCTTCCACAGCACCCACAGCCAACTGCAAACCACTAACACGTGGTCACCGAGCGTGCCCTGCGGGGAGAGGCCCAGGAGCAGCATAGAACTCGCCCTGGTAGATCTCGTGCTGAACGGCCTCAGAGCAGGGATGACAGTAGCACAGGACCTATTTGCTTCTAATACTTAACATGCTATATTTCATTGTTCATCTATACAATTTGCTTTGCTCAATGAGTGTTAGCGCCTGGCTCACACATCCTTGCAGTGCTGCAGATTACTGGGAACCATCTCCTGACTGGTGCCTAGCTCATGAGGGACCCTCGTCTGCTGAGTGTAGGGTACCAGGCAAGGGTCAGGGCTACAGGTGGCAGATCCGTGACCACATTTCACCACTGGAGGAACTTCTGTGGGTGAATGCTGCTCCAGCCTTGTTTAAATGTTCCATCGTTTTCTAGACTAGGCCACATGGTGGTGGAGAAGATTGTCCATCTGCACTTGGAACACTGATAGGGAATGGCCCTGGGGCCAGGAAGGTGACAGCAGTGAGAATGGGAGACCCCAACATGGGAAACGGGTTTCAGTACAGAGCAGGCCTTGTATGCTTCCATCTTGAGAGAATGTCTCCAAGTGGCATGCCCTGCAAGATCCGGGTATGCTGCCTAGCATTTATCAGCGCTTGGTAAAGATGTGCTGGTTGAATTTACATAGGCTTGGTGATGCTCCGCCTGGAGCCCAAGTTCAAATCCTGGGCAGCCACTGTGAGCAGCTATTTGTGGACACTGGTTAGTGCTCTCCTCCCAGAGACTCCCTGCTGGATATGCAGAAGCTGATTTTCCTGGGAAACCCTCACTCTGGGTCTACAGAGTTTGTGAAGGGCTATGCCCAGCCCTACTCCCACCCATTGTGATCATTGGGCTCCAATCAGATCCTGTCCCAGGTCTTTCTTGCGCTTTTGGAGAAAGAAGTTCCTTCCCTTAAGGAGACCATGGGCCCAGAGGCAGCCTGGAGTGGTGACATCTTGCCCCTAGCAGACTGGGGCCTGCATGGAGGAGGGGTGATGCCAGTCAGGGCAACGGTTCCCTTCCCTGGATCTGCCTGAGCTCCAGTTCTAGGAGCCGAGGAGTTCCCGCCTAAGCTTAAACCAGCTCAGTCGGTTTATGTCACTGGCACCCAGCAGTCTGGCTAATATGGCAGGTGTCTTCTCAGCTTCCCATCCATATAGCAGGGGCCATCCCAATATCTCCAAGACTGGCAATGAGGACACACCATGTCCAAGCTCCAATGCCAGAGTAGCCTCATTGACGTCCAAGATCAGAGCCGTGGCCGGGGAACCAGGCAGCCCAGAGAAAACTTCAGCAGAGGCCAAAGGAGGCCAAACGAGACAATGGGATCCAGAGGTGCTAGGAGGGAGCAAAGAAGAAAGAACAGCCCAGATGCACCTGGATTGCTCCATTCCATGCTCAGTTACTGGCACAGAGTCCAGCCCATACGCTGCAGAAGGGGCAGAGAAACAGGGAGTAGAGGGAGGAAGGTGAACTGCAGCCATGGAGCTAAGACAGGCATTGTCCATAGTTGGTAACAGGTGGTGGTCGGGACATGGCCTCACTCATTCAGCTCACTCCCAGGCATGGCCCATCCTGTGCCCCGCCACATGCCTCAGAGCCCCCTGCCCTCTCAGTCCTGCTCTGGACACACCAGGCCTCCCTGTCTTCAGTGATTTCCTGCTTCACCCTCAAGGCCCAGATCCCATGTGGCCTCCTCTGGAAGACTTCCTGGACATTCCCACTGGACTCAGGCTCCACAGACCCCCACAGCCCCCCACAGACCCCCAGAGACCCCCAGAGACCTGACCTCGGCACTTGTCATGCCTGTACCACAGCGAGGCCACCATCTGAACCACACTGTGGCTGATCCCAGGGCTGGTCCCTGAGGGTAGAGGGAGGCACAATCCCACCCGAAACGCAGCCTGTGCTTCATCTGACCATCGCCTGAGAACCGCAGCCAGCTCCCCAAGCAGGGCCAATTCACCGAGGCATTTCTTTCATTAAAAAGCCAACAGAGGAAAGAATGAACAAACACCGGAAAATCAGAGTTTTTGGAAGTAGGCCGCGCGCCGGCCCCGGCTGAACAGGCGGCTCTTCCCTCGTCTCTGATTTTCTCGTCCCGCTCCATCTTGCTCAGATATTCAATACTTCCTTTTGGAGAACACATACATTTGTTTGACTTGCAATATTGAATTTGGAGGCCGTTCAGCAATTTCAAATTTCAGGAGTGGGGCAGTGGGGAGACACTGTAAATTAAAAAATTCTTTCCTCTTCGGTTTCTACCCAAGATTGTATATTTTTTGATGGCAAAATTAGGGATTAACTATAAACATCTGTTTGTTCGATACTGACATGGTTGTGAGAACAATTACCAAAGCCATGGACGTGGGGGGAGGGTTTAGAAGCCTCAAGTCCACAGGAGAAAACTCTGGGTCTCCTACAGAATCAAAGGACTCTGGAAGGTTGGAAAGGGAGAAGCAGGGTTCAAGGGAGAGGGAACTGGAGGGTGAGACCCAGAAGAAAGCCACTGGGAGAGCTCTCTCCCCTGAATGCACATGAGCAGACCTTAGGCCATCACCCATCCTTCACCCTACCCAAGCACGAGGATCCTCTCCCCACCCTCCTGGTCCTGCTCAGTCCCCATCCTTCCTTCATTCATTCAGCAGCCTCCCATGGGGCTTTCCTGAGCACCTATTATGCGTCTGGCCCTGTGCTGGGCTCAGAATACTTCCATAGACAGGATAGAAGGGTGGCTGCCTCTTCCAGTATGAATGAGCAGCCACAAGCTGCTCAGGTCATGATGAGTGGGTTCATGACAATGACGACAGGCAAGTGCTGCACTGGAAATGGACCTGGAGAGCCATGAATGACAAGAGGTAGCAGGACCTGGGCTCAGGAAAAGCTCTGTATCGTCGGGTAGGGCTGAAGGATAAAAGGAATGAACTAAACAGGGAAATGGGGAGGGCCTTCTGGGTAAAAGGAGAGGCCTGCGCAAAGGCCCTGGGTTGGGAGAACATGTAGATTTGGGGCTAAAACAATTGGTGAGTGCAGAGTGTGTAGATGTGAAGAATGTGGTTGAGACAAAACACCAAGAGGCCTCTGAAGGTGTCTAAGCCCTGTCAGGGAACAAGATCAGACCCTGCTTCAAGGAGATTCCATCAACAGTAATCAACAGAGAGGGAAAAGCAGAGCCATGGGAGACTCAGTAGGAGGGGTGAGCTCCTCAGAGGTAACAGGGCTCAGTGACGGCAGAGGCGACCGGCAATGATCCAAGGAGGCACAAGGGTAGCAGTGCCATTTGCTGCAGCAGGGACAAAAAGGAGGAGCCTGAGGGGAGATGGCCAGCGTGGTTCTACATACAGTGAGCGTGAGGTGGTCTTCCAGGGCATCAAGGAAGAAGCTGTGTCTCCCGCCTGGGCCAGGAGTCCATGCCCAGAGTTAGCAGCAAAGTGCAATTTGCAATAGGAGGCGGAGCAGGGACTGACGGCAGACTCCAGGGAGCCTTGGAGTAAACCATCAGGAAACAGAAAAGAGGTTCTAAAAGAAGAGGGTCCAGGCGCCAAGCAAGTAGAGCTCATGTAGAGGTTGTGGGTCAGGTACCATGTCAGGAGGCGGCAACAGTGGCCATCTAAGCAAGGCGTCGGGTGTTCACGTTGATTTACTCCAGGTAACAACCCTGGGAAATTGTTGTACTATTGGGCACTCAAGGTGAAAGGACCTTATCCAATGCTTTGAGAAGCAGCAGCAGCAGCAGGCTGGGTCAGGAACAGTTCTAGCAGCAGCAGGATCTGAACCAGGCGGGCTGGACCCAGAGCCTGCACTGACCACTGCCCCACCCTGTCTCTTCATCCCAACACGTTGAGAAGTGAGCTCTGGGTTTGCCGAAGGTTCAGGTGGAGCAGGCACTGGGCACACTGACAGGTGACTGTACTAGGCAGCTGTCTGCCATAGCAAAATAACAGGTTGCCAGGTGTAAACTTCAGACATTTGTTGTTTCAGTTCTGGAGACTGGAAGTTGGATCAAGGGTCAGCAGAGTTGGTTTCCCCTGAGGCCTCTCTCCTTGCCCTGCACATAACCATCTTCTCCCTGTGTCCTCAAGTCTGCCCCTCTGTGTGCTGTGTTCTGATTTCCTCTTCTTATAAGGACACCAGTCAGATTGGTTAACAGCCCACTCTAAGGACCTCATTTTAACATAACCACCTCTTGAAAGGCCTTGTCTCCAAATTGAGTCCCAATCTGAGGTCCTGGGATTAGAGCTTCAATGCAGGAATTTGGGGGCATGTGGTTCAGCCATCATGGTGACCTTATTGAGAGCAGCCTTAGTGGGGAAAGCCTGCCGAAGGACATAGAGGCTGTGAGAGGAGGCCGTCTGGAGGCAGGGAGGAGGGCGGCTCCTTGCCAAAGGCCAGCTGGGGTGTGCAGCTTATATCTATGGCTGGCTAACTAATCATGCCAAGACTTAGTGACTTAAATTGATCTTGGGTGTGGCTGGCCTCCTGGAGAGGCTAGCAGGACCAACTATGGCCCCATGCACAAGGCCAGCAATTAGTTAAATTAACTAAAGCTCCCTGGCTTGTTCTTTCCACATGGCTGCCTAGGCTTGGCTTAGCTGCAGCATGGTTGTTGGATCAAGACCCAGCACTCCCAGGGGACAGGCACAGGGGACACGTTCCTATTAAACCTCAGCTTATACCATGCTTGCCAACTTCTTATGGCCATGGCTACTCCAATGGCCAAGCCCAGAGTCAATGTGGGAGGCATGGCTCATTGGTGACCACCAGGGTCAGAATGCTGTAGAGTCAGGACAGGGCAGGTGTGGGAGGGGCTTACGGTAGAGGCAGGGTGTGCTTTACAGATAGATGGTAATGACCAGCTCATGTTTTAGAGCTGAGCAGAGTCAGTAGAGAGGGAAGAGGCTGAAGGTAGTAGAAAGAGAGTGACGTTTAAAACACAGAGAGCTCTACTGAACACTTACTGCATGCATGCACCATTCTAAGAGCTTTGAATGCCCATTTTACAAATTAAACTTAGTGTTCTGGGACTAAGTTCTCAGATCAAGAAGTCTCCTGTTCTCCCTAGCCTCAAGGTCATTGTCCCTAACAACTGTGCTTCACTGCCTCCCAACAGTAAGTGTGATGAGCTGAGTGCTCCCCCATTCACATGTGGGTGGAAGTCCTAACCCCCAGTACCTCAGAATGTGACCTTATTTGGAAATAAGGTAGTTGCACATGTAATTGGTTAAGATGAAGCCTTGCTGAGTGCTAATCCAATAAGCCTGGTGTCCTTATTAAAAGGGGAAATTTAGACACAGAGACACGCATCCCCATATACCATGCAAAGATGAAGGCAGATATTTCGGGACATATCTCAGTAGTCAAGTGCTTACCTCTCGTCCGTGTGAGGCCCTGGGTCCCATCCCCAGCACAGCAAAATAAAGTAATCAATTAATTAATTAATAAACCCAGGATGAAGGCAAAGAGAAGGTAATGCTTCTGCAAGCCAGGGAACACCAAAAACTTGCCAGCAAACCCCCAGAAGTTTGGGGAGAAGTGGGGACAGATTCTCCTTCACAGACTCAGAAGGAACCAACCCTGCCCACACCTTGATCTCAGACTTCTGGCCTCCAGAACTCTGAAGCAATAAACATCTGTAGTTCAGGCCACTAGTCTGTGGGGTTCTGTTACAGCAGCTCCAGAAAGCTAATGCCCTGGGGAAAGAGCAAGATGAGGCCCAGAGCTCAGGGTGGAGATGGCTCCTGCAGGAAGAGGTGCCATCTTCCTTCGTAAGCGGAAGCAAGACGGGTTCCCTTTGTAGGCACAGGAAAGGGTGGTAAGCCTGATGTTCTGACTTAAGTAGAAAGCCAGGGTTTTCCCCCATAGAGTTGGGGGTGACTGGAAGCCTGAATGGTGGTATATCATAGCTATTGCTGTGGAAGAAACCACCCCTTTCCCACTATCACACGTCTATGGATGAGCAGGCCCTCTCCTGTGGTTGACAGTGGCTTGGCCGTAGACAGACTGGTCCTGCCTGTCTCTGCTCCACAGCCTCTCAGCCTCCAGGAGACTAGACCAGCCCTGTCCACATAGGCAGAGACTGAGCAATTGGGGTGGCCAGGATTCAAGTCTGAGTTCAGAATATTCATGACTTAGTTCCAGTACATTTCCTGGCTGAATCAGAGATTCAGAGAGGGGTGCAAAGTAAGTCGATCACCCTTGAAATCATCACTGAAGAAAACAGGAAAAAGGACTGACCAGAACCCCAGAAGAATCTCCACATGGTACCCACCCCTCAGCTGAGGTGGAAACCCTGTGTGTATCCTGAATTCAGCCTGGACACTTGTGTTTGAGTCCTCTTGGAGTCTGGCTTCAGAGGTGGTTGCAGGAGGCCTGGTCCATCTATTGCTGACTTGTCCTGTGTTTGGGACAAGGCCTACAGGCAGAAATGCCACAAGAACTCCTTAGCCTGCTGTGATTCCCAGCTTCATCACCCACACACTGCTGGGCAAGTTATTCCCCTTCTTGACATCCGTGAAATGGAGAAAAGAAAGACACAGTCCCTAGTTCGAAAGTCCAGAGAACACTGAAAATGGTATTGTTTTTGAGGTTTGTGGAAAACCAGTTCAGTGGCCTCCCCTGACCTTTTGTAAAGCCATCAATGGCTCTTGGAATTCTCACCCTCACACTCCATTCCTTCCAATCTCTGGAGAACTTGAAGCCCAAATCACCCAGTACCAAAGTTTGGTGCAAGATGGTAGGGATCTGAGCTGCCTTTTCAGCTGCCGAGGACCTGGTGTGTGGGCATTTAAAGCACCAGAGTGGTTCCTGGTATGTGATGGAGTGTCCCGCTCTTACAGTGGGAGGGACTGGTGGAGTGAAGAATCTGACTAGTTACGCCACGACCTGATGTGTTCCTTGATTCTTCAAGAGCCTATATTTATCAAATGAATGAATAAATGAATGGGTATCCTAGCTCCCTGGACTCTCCAAGTTCAAGGGCAAGGTCACCTCTGTACCTGTGATGCCCTCCACAGAAGCCAGCATTAATGGATAGGGAACGGACAGGGACTTGTTTTGCATGTCAGTATGAGTTCCTCAAGGCCAAATCGAGTCCTGAGAATTCTGTGACCCATATGCAGGGCTCAGGGTTGCATGGAGTGTGTCTGCTACAGAATTAACCAATGTGCCATTGGATCTGAGGCTCTAAGCTTATTTTGTTTTTTTCCAAAAACGCTAAGAGAATTTTAAAAGTTCTTAACCTTGATATACCTGATAGACTGAATTAGCTTGTCTACCCTAACAAAGTACCACAAGCTGTCATTTATCCCTCAGGGCTCTGGAGACTGAAAGTCCAAGGTCAGGGTGTTGGCAGGGTGGGTTTCCCCTTAGGCCTCTCTCCTTGGCTTGTGGCTGATCATCCTGTGTCCTCACATGTTGTCCCTCTGTAGGCACAGATCTGTGATGACCTCTGAAAGACCCTGTTTCCAAATAAGGTCACATTTTGAGGTTCTAGGGGTTGGGACTTTGACATAGGGACTTGGGATTGGGGGACACAATTCAGCCCTTAACGAGGCTCTCTTCTACGGTCTGACAATAGCAACGTCTGCTGAGTTAAACGTAAAAGATCACAGAAGCTCACAGTCTCCCCCAGAACCGAAGGTTCACAGAAGCTCACAGTCTCCCCCAGAACCGAAGGTTCACAGAAGCTCACAGTCTCCCCCAGAACCGAAGGTTCACAGAAGCTCACAGTCTCCCCCAGAACAGAAGGTTCACAGAAGCTCACAGTCTCCCCCAGAACAGAAGGCTCTTTGAAACTATGATTGGTTGGTGGAGGGGACCAAGGATCAGGTGCTCATCTGCCCCTGGCTGTCCCTTCCCCAATCTGGGTCTCCAGTTCCCAGTTGTAAAATGGCGCACTGAGCACTGTCCTACCTGACTTCTGGCTTGATGGAGGCAGAAGCCAGCACTGGTCAGCCAAGGTCAGCCAAGGGACCCCTTTTTTATGCTCAGTCAGAATATGAGAGCAGGGCCCTGCTCTTGGCTGGACCAAGCCCGACGTGGACTCACCAGCTGAGCAGTAGTGGTCTTTCAGCAGCTCTCAGGTCAAGGGGACCTGGTGTCCCTAGGCAGTGTTAGGAGGGGGCTAAGACTCAGAGCAAAACTGGCCCTGCATCCCGGGGGAGCTACCTACAGTCCTTGTCTGGGTCCCAGGTGGAGGGACAGAGAGTATGAGTGAGAAGATGAGAGAGAGGGGGAAGGAGGGAGGGAGAGGAAAGGACCAGGCCCAGAGACCTGGCGCAGGGCCACTGGGGAAGGTCCTTCTTACATGATTCCTACTTGACCACTGTCTCTGGGCTCCAGGAGCAGGGTCTCAGGATCCCAAATGTAACCACCTCCCCTGCTCGCCCCTCTAGCCTCATTCTGGCTCTGGAGGGAGCTTCTGAAGCAGGCCTGGATGGATACATTCAGACTTTCCAGAAAGCACTTCCAGGAAAGGTAGGAATGTGTGTGCCCAGGCCTGCACCTCTGTCCCTCATTGCCAAGCCCCCATAGTAAGCAGCTCCCCTGAACATCAGGCTCCTGGGAAACCAGACCCCAATCCCTGCGTGGGGGTATTTCCTGCAGATTTGACAGTAAGGGGCTACCCAGCATGGCTGGCCTGCCCAAGCCAGAGAAGGGGGGCTAAGAGCATTACAAAAGGAACAAAAGGTCTGTGTCCTCATAAACCACACCCACAGTTCTCACCTGAATCTACCTGCCACAGCACCCTTCTGTAGCTCAGGAGCAGCCTGCTTGTGTTGAGGGTGGAGGAGAGAGTCACAGGCAGTTCTGCGGTCACCACTGGGAGACCATGGTGGGCACACCCTGCCCGCTGTCAAGAGCAATGGGCTGGATGGTTCCCAGCAACACAGACAGAGCTCAGAACATCATAAGGCAGAGTGGGAAGCAAGATGTAGAGTGAGGCATAGAAACAGCATAATTCTGATTATTAAAAAAAACTCATTTTGTTTATTCATTTCATTAGACAGATACGTACAGAGTGCCTCTATTTGCCAGGCACCATCTGAGATTTCAACGCAGTGATACACATTTCATTAGAACATGTCAGAATTGTCCTCTTGGGGGTGGTGGGGAAGGAGAGGTACAGGGGCCAGTACTGTACTTGAGGAGATTGGCACTGTGGGCTGCAAGGTTGAGGCGGGGTGTGCTCCTGGGTGGGGTGGGGGTAGGCAGGGCCAGCTCCCTGCACCTCCCACCACCCCCACCGAACCTGACCCCTGACCCAGGACCCAGGACCCAGGCCTTCCAGTTGCATGCAGCCCCTCAGGAGCACAGGAAGTGCTTGGCACACCTTTCTACCACCTTCTCACACCCCTTCAAATAAAGACTAAGCAGCCCTTGGGCTCCCAGGCTTCCAGCTCTGTAGGGTCATGGTCCAGTCAGAAATTACAGGATCTTTTTCTTTCATTATATTTATTTTTAAACTTGTCTTCCATTTATGGGAAAATGATACTGGCTTTCCACTTATGATAGGGCATTTTCTTTTTTAAAGAAGTGCTTTGTTCCATCTTTAAGAAGTGAATGGACTTAAATCACAGCCTCACCATACAGTCCAGCACTGTGTCCTTGGTATCCACTCACAGGAGCTTGAAAATTGTGTCCCCACAAAAACCTGCACACGGAGCAGCTTTAGTCATAACTTCCAAGACTCGGAAGCAACCGAGATGCCCTTCAGTAGGTGTAGGGGTGAATAAAATGTGGTACATCCCGACAACAAAGCATTCAGAGCGAAAAAGAAATGAGCTATCAAGCCATGAGGAGTCATGGAATGTGTGTTGTGTGTTAGTAGGTGCAAGAAGCCAGTCTGGAAAGTGTGTGTGATTCCAACCGCATGACGTTCTAGAAAAGGCGAAAGTGAGACAGTGGAAAGCTGAGTGGTCGCCTGGAGGTGAGGGAAGAGGACTGAACCAGAGGGGCACGGGGGTTTTAGGGCAGTGAAGCACTACTCTGTGATACTCAGTGGTGGGGATGTGTGGTACACCCGTCCACACTTCCAGAGTGTACAACACCCAGAGCGAACCCAGTGTCACTTAGGGACCTGGGTGTTACTGATGGGCCCATGTAGGTTCTCCGACTGTAACACATGTCCCACTTTGGGAGGCTGTTGATCATGGGGGAGGCTGTGCATGTCAGAGGGCAGGGGCCATCTGGGGCTCTCTATTCTCTGTCAATATAGCTATAAACTTAAAACTGCTCTAAAAATAAAATGTTTTTTTGAAAGATGTTGGAAAATTCAAAAACATGAAAACATTATGATTATTATTTTTAAATAAATTAGAAGATCCTCCAACAATTTTTTTTAGAGTGAAGGGGTTTAAAGAGAAATGTGAGGTGCCTCACAGCCCGCAGGTGGGGAAGGCATGAGGCAGGACTGGCTGACCAGTGTGGAGCATGGGACATGGTGACCAGCAAGCCCCAATGTCAAAGTCCTCACTCTGCATCCCTTCCCAACGGGAGAACACAGCTCCAAGGCAGAGTGGGCTTCTTTGAGAGCGCACACTCAGCACCTACTGCATGGTGGGCCTACAGTGTATGGCGGTCAGTCCTCAGTACCCAGAGAGGCTCTGGCCAGCCTCCCAGGTCTGTCAGCTGGGGAAACAGATTCTTAGACAGCAGAGACTCAAACACAGAGGAGGCCTGGGGAGAGCAGGGAGGCAGCTTCTAAACTGAATGTTGAAGTGGAAGCAGGAATTCACGGAGCAGCGGGGTGCAGGGCAGGCAGGTATTCCAGTAAGGATGTGGCTGGCCAGGTGGGGTGGGGGAGCCCTGGGGCATAACCACATCCTGCACAGGGTCTGCTTCTGAGGCAGACACCTAGAGCCAAAGCCTCAAACTGCCAGCCCAGCTCAGGCTGATTTTATTCCAGCTTGGAAACAGACCCTTCGGTTGAGCACCAGCTGGATTAGCCGCAGGTGAGTGTTTCTCAGGATAAGAACAGAACTGCAGAAAACAGAGTTGCATGCTCACATCCAGCTCCAGACAGATGTGCAGGGAAGGAGGACTGGGTCACAATTGTGATGCTTGCTGTGACAGGGATTTATGCAGGGGGAAAAAAAAGAAGAGGCAGCCCAATAGGAAAGCAGGCAAAAGTTTTGAATAGCCATTTCACAAAAGGGAATATCCACGTGGCAATAAACTTATGAAAGATGCTAATGCAAATTAAAATCTCAGCCAGCCAGCCTACACACCTACAGAAAAGGTAACGTTAAAGAGGTGGACCATGCCGTGTCCAGGAGGATGTGAGACAACTAGAATTTGCATGCAAGGAGTTTCAGTGTGGTGACTTTGGAGAACTGTGTGGAAGTTTCCAGAAGAGTTGAAGCTATGCGTGTTCTGTGACCTAGCAATTCCACTCCTGGGCACATACTGAAATTTGTCCGACAGATTCATCAAGAAATGCGGCTCAGAAAATCAACATAGCCATCCACCCATTCCATAAGTGTTTATTGTACACCCTGTGTGTCAGGCACTGTCCTGGGAACTGAGGACACAAGTGATGACAGACAAAGGTGCTTGGAAATTTCATTATGGAGGAAGAAAGATGTAGACAAGAAAAAATAAGGACACTGTGCAGCATGCTCCGTGGGGATACAAGCTAAGGGCACACTGGGCAGGGAGGAGGACAGGAACCAAGCTGGGGTTGTTACATGAGCATCTGGGGCAAGGACTCACTAAAAAGATAGGGTCTGAGTGACTGTGAGAAACTGGAGGGAGTTGACTGGAGGACAGCCTAGGCAGAGAGACTAGCATCTGCAAAGGCACTGGGGCAGGTGCTGAAGGAGCAGCCAGGAGGCCAGCATGGCTGAGGGACTGGATCAGAAGGGAAGGTGACACAGCTAGAGAAGAGACAGGGGACTCAAGGAAAGAAGAGAGAAGGCAGGGTCCACTGGCCTGTTCACCTCCTTGCAGACAGGAACTGATGCAAGCAGGGTTAGCTCTCACCCACTTGTGGGTTCCCCCTGCACCTAACCCTGCAGATTTTCAAAAAAGTACATCAAGTCAGCCCCGCCAGGACAGGACCTGGGCTGCCTGGGGCCCCACTGTGTCCACCCCTGTCTAGACTAGGACCCAGCAGTATTTTCTTCTGACCAGCCCCTTCTCTGGGTCCTTGGAAATGACCACCACCTAGACAAGTCCCCAAGTCTCCCCAGGGGCATCTCATGCTGCTGTGTACAGGGAGTCCAGGTTGGGGAGTCTGCTCTGCCCTAGAATGGGGGTAAGCCGGGGGCACTGGCAGGACCACTGTGTGATCCCATGGCCTGAGCTGCCCTCCATGCTGCCAACCAGTCTGTGACCCCATAAATTCCCTGGCCTTGGTGGAGACCTTCCTGGTCTTATTATGAGCAGCCTAAACAAAACACCTTTAATAAAAAGAAACACACAGCCCCATTTATACAGAGTGTAAAATAGATTAAAATAATTTTAAATGCATGAGTCACTCACAGGGACTGTGTTTAGGAAAAAAAATCACAAATAGCACTTTGTGATGAGGACAGCCATGAACAGGGACTTGTCCTGCGGGGGACCCCGGTGGGGCTAGGGCTCAACCCTCTGTGGGACATGGATGTGCACCCCTGCAGACCAGCCTTTCTGGAAGGGGACATTGTGTCAGACTTCCACCAGGAGTAGGTGGCGGAGCAGGTGCCAGCACCACAGGCTCTTGGCTCTGCCCACCAGTAGGGCACCACAGGAGGCAGTGGAGACCCCGCACAGGGGGGCAGGCAGACGTGAGGCTGTAGACCTCACCTGCTCATCCTGGGCTTCAGTCTCTTCATTTACAAAATTACTCTTTGCACTGGAGGCAAAGAATTTGCCCTGGAGTCTGTGAATTGCATGTCTCCTGGATGGGGAGGTCACCTGACGGGCGTCCCTGGCAGCCGACCCTGGGAGAAAGCTCCTCTGTTCCCGCACCCACGTCCTGAAGGACAGCAGTCCCACAGGCAGTTTCCCAGAGCTCCAGGCAAACAAAGCCCCTGGCCTATCCCAGCTCCTCTCCAGACCCAGGACACCCTCTGTGCAGCCCCCCAGCCCTTCCTGCTGACTCCTTCCTCCTGGGTAGAGTAAGCTGCTCCTCTTCTCTGTGAGTCTCCCAACCTGTTCCTTATCACAGACACCAAGTCCCAGCTGCTCAGAGGACTGCTCACTGGGGAACTGCAATCACCAGCACCATCTTGCACTGATGTGCCAGGTACATCATGGGCCTTCTGCTTCCCTGTGACCCTCCTGCCCACCCATAGCTCAGGCCACAATGATGGACCCTTTCCTCATGGGCCAGCAAGCCTGTGCTCTCTCCTCTTGGTGCACACTGAATTTGGTGCTCTGCTCACCTCTGCACACCCAGGTCCCAGCCCCGCCACCTCCCTCCTGCACTGTGCCCCGCCCCACAGCCTACTGCCTGGCCCTCAACCCACCCCCCAGACACAGCAAAAAGGGACCCCTCAGACCTCCATCAGACCCTCTCTCAGACAGAAGCCGGGCCTGACTGTGCCTTGTGGCCTCTTGCCACCCAACCCTCCTGTCCCTTCCCTCTCCCCTCTTGCTTTGCACCAGTGCCACCTTGGTGGTGCCTGTTTAACTCTGTACCCATCCTCCTTCCTTATTTTATTTTTGCCAAAGCCCTTTACATTTTGTGACATATTACATACTTCACTTATTTGTCTTGCTCATTGTCTGTCCCTGAAGCTGGAGAAGGCTCCCGGGGGGGGGGGGGGTCTTGCCTGTCCTGCTCATGCTGTGTCTAGATCCCAGACAGCGTCCCCACTGTGGGTGGTCAGCAGTGTTCACTGGAGGCATTAGCAGATGACTGCTGTAATCAAGGCCGAATGAACCAGGCAGTAGATGCAAGAAAGAATGTTCTCTGAAGGGACAGGGGAACCCCAGAACTTTGTGCAATGTAGGCACAATACGTTTTTTAAAGTTATGGTAAAATATGCATAATATAAAATCCATCATCTTAACCATTTTTAAGTATGCTAGTCAGTTGTTTTAAACACATGCATATTGTTTTTGGGGTTTTATTTTGTTTTTGTAATTTTTTGGTACCAGGGATTGAACCCAGGGCACTTAACCCCTGAGCCACATCCCCAGCCCTTTTTATATTTTATTTAGAGACAGGGCCTCATTAACTTGCTGAGGCTGGCTTTGAACTCTCAATCCGCCTTAGCCTCCTGAGTTGCTGCGCCACGGGGCCCAGCTACAGGCACATTGTTTTGTAGCTGTAACCACCTTCCATCTTCTGAACTCATCATCTTCAAAGCCAAAACTGTCCCCTTCAAACACTGACTCCGCATCCCCCTTGCCTAGCCTCTGAAAGAAGCAGATTCACCAAGCAGTGCCTGGCCCTTGTCTGAGTCCCGTAAGAGAAAATCTGCCCCCCCACCCCCCACCCCGGCCCCCAAGCTGCATGAAGCAGGCTTGCTATCTACAGGTCTCAGCAAGGACAAGAGAAGCCCAGGATCCACTGTGAGCAGTTCCTGGGGGCTCAGGAACTCTGCCTCGGTCCCCTGGGGTCTTGTCTACATCTGCCCCACTTACACTAAGCTGAGGGACTCTGGAAAGTCATCCGCCATGGGCTTTATACTCTGTGGTAAAGTGATTTTCTGGACCAAAGCACTGAAGGCCTTTGTGTTTCCTGTGTGCTGTTCCACCCAGCACCCCCAGTGCAGGGCCTTACCTCCCAGCACACTCCAGCGTTACTCTTGAGAACTCCAAACAAGAGAAGGGAGAGAGCTGAGTTGGTCCCAGTCCACTCCAGCCCTGGAAACCACCCTGCTACTTTCTTTCTCTATTTTGACTGCTCTAGGAACCTCGAATGAGTGGGATCTTGTAGTATTTGTCTTTCTGTGACTAGTTTATTGTACTGAGCATGATGTTCTCCAGGTCCATCCCTGTTTTAGCATATAATTTCCTTATTTTAAGACTGAGTACTAGTCCATTATACATATATGCCATAGTTTATTTGCCCATTTATCTGCCAATGGACACTCAAGATGCTCTCACCTCTTGGCCATTGGGAAGAGTGTTGCTATGAACACGAGTGTACAGATAAGGCATGAAGCTCTGGTTGCAAAATCAAAGGAGGGAATCGAGAAAAGGATGCATGAAAGAATGAATGAATGAGGCGTTCGGAAGGACATCCAGGCTTGTGCTTCCCTCACAGGCCTCATGGCCCTGGTTCCAGCTGCCTCCTCCCCTTCCTTCTCCTCCTCCCCCTCCTCCTCCTCCTCCAGTGTGCCACATCCCTCATCAGCAGGAGCTCCACATGGACTGGGCCTCCAGGATCCCGCCAGGCTGCTGGGCACAGACCCACCACAAAGAAACATGCTGTCCCTTCTTCAAAAGAGCTCCTACTAGTTTATTTTCATACAACATCCAAGGTCTCCTTGAGCAAGAAATGTGGGCCAGCATCCAGGCGTCTCTGAACAGCCGCTGTTGGCATCACGCAGACCAGGCAGCAGGCAGCCCTCTGTCCTCCTTGCTTCTTCCTCTTTCTCAGCCTTCTCTCCTCCTGCTCTCCCCCAACCCCTGCACCCACCAGGGCAGCCACTGCTGGGTGGAAGCAAAACCAGCGGCTGCTTGAAGGGGAAAGTGCAGCAGTGGAAGGTTGCAAAGCTCTGAGCTGGGGAGGGTGCTCAGAAAGCATCTACTCATTGAATGGTCTGAAACCTACTCTGCTGTGCAAATCAGATCTCCCTCAAAGGCCAGAGGCCAACAACTCAGAGACCTGAGTGGAGCTGCTTTGGTGGTTTTCTGTAGCTGCTCTCTGCACTGCTTACTCCCCAGCCCCTCTCCCTGCCTGTGCATTTGACAGAAGTCAAGGCCCAGGGGGAGAAGCACCAGAGCACCAGAGCCATGCCACACAGTTGACAAATGTGGTGTCCTTTAAATTCCCACTGGGGCAGCAGGAGTTTGGCCCTTCATGGGGGCTCTGGGAGCCAGTGTGGATGGTACTACCTGGGGGTGAAGGGTCAGATGTTTATCCACCAACTCCCGCCAGCCCCTGGTTGGGACTGCTTGTTGGGGTGAGGGAGTGTGAATTCCTGGGAATTCCCAGGGTGCTTCAAGGGCATTCTCTGATGCTGATGGTAGCAGAAGCCCTCAGAAGGAAAAGCCAATGCTTACAGGTGAAAGTCAGCTGGGCCATCATCCATCCATCCATCCATCCATCCATCCATCCATCCATCCATCAACTGCAGGGCCTGAGAAGTGTAAGCAGAGCAACAACCTGACCTGACCTAGAAGACCCTGAACAACCACTCAGAGTGGAGCTCCCCCAGGCTACACCCAGGCTGCCCAGGTCCTACCAATCATCTGCATCTGCTCGATTTACCACCAGCAGGCCCTGGAGGAGGGGATGTTGCAACGCAAACTTGCAAACTCCATGAGAGCAAAGGCCAGGCTAACGATTGTCATATGAGATCTGCACAAATATATTGTAACCAGACCAGGAATCCTAGGGTGTAGGTGGCTTGGCATTCATTCAGTGGTCCACAGATGACTGTTGTGTATTCTCCTGGTTCTGGTAGCATCTAGGAACTGGGGTGCAAGACAGACAGGTTCTCTGCTCTTCCAAAGCAGACACCAGTGGGAGAGACACACAGGAGTCCACCCACTGATAAGCTCCCAGAGGTTTGCACACAATGTAAGTTCCATGAAAAGGAAGCATGGGTGAGAACTGCCTGGGAAAGAAGCTACTGTCTCCAAAGCCCAGGATCCTCCCTGCTGACTCTCCATCTATCAGCCTCCAGAAAGAGGAGCAGCAATAGTCAGCCCTGTCCCCCTGACCCAGAAGGGAATGAGGCCTGCAGCTGATGGATGGTTTGTCCAAGTAGCTCCCATCAGCACCAGGGACACTCCCAAAAATCCTTTGTGAGGAATGAATCTCACTTACTATATGTCCATTCACCTCAATTAGGCCATGAGATGTTTTTACTGGTTTTTATTTTAAGGAAGAGGAAACTGAGACAGAGAGGAGAGGCAAGTGACCAGGGTCCTATGGCTGAAAGATAATGAAATCAGGATCTGAACCTAAGGCAGCCTGGGTGGAATGTGGCCCTTAGCCAGGGAGCAGGGAGCCTCTGTTGCTCCATGGCTGTGGCACTCAGGCTTTGTGCTGCCTGGTCTCAGAATAACTGTATGCTGGGGCTGGGCTGGGACTCTGTGGTAGAATGCTTGCCTAAGACCCTGGGTCATCCTTAGCACTGGTTGGGAATGGGGTGGGGGGCTAAGGAAGAGGGAGAAAGGAAGGAAGAAAAAGAAAAAACACAGCCATGTTTTGGGACAAAGCTCGGCCAGCTACACTGTCACTAGGTATCTGCTTGGGGATACAGGAACTAAGCAAGAAATTATTTTGGCCTGAATTTATAACCTAGCTCTGGCTTCCATTCACTATCTGAGCCCCCTTTCCTGAAGTTCAGTTTCCTCATCTGAGAAATGGACTTGGTAGTCTCCTAAGAGACTCAGCTTTAAAGAAGAATGAAATTATGACATTTACTGGTAAATGGATGGAGTTGGAGAATAAGTGAAATAAGCCAAAGCAAAGGCTGAATGTTTTCTCTCATATACGGAAAGCTAATTCACAATAAAGGGGGGTGGGACACTAGGGAAGAATAGAGTTACCCTATATTAGGTAAAAGGGAGTGAATGGAGGGGAAGGGGTATGGGGATAGGAATGATAGTACAGTGCAACAGATATTCATTACCTCATGTACATGCTGACTGCAAGGCCAAGGTGTCCTACAACAGGTGCAATCAGAAAAATGAGAAATTACAATCCATTTATGTGTGATTTATCAAAATGCAAAAACTAAAAGGGCTTAAGGAAAAAATGGTAGTAGCCAAAAGGTGCCACCACCCACTGGAACTCACAGCTGGTCCCTGCTACAAACTGGCTCCTATCCCTGCCTCTGCTCCGGGAGGGTGCTGGGTTCCAAGCTCCAAAGCAGAGGAAAATGCTACTTACAGGTCCCGCACCCTGTCTCCACAGGGCCCCAAACCTCTCCAGACCTTCCCCCTGTCCATGCCCATCCACCAGCAACCATTCAGACAGGGAAAGGAACACTACAGCCATCTCCTGGGAAGGGAACAGAGCCATCTAGCTAGGTGTCCTCCTGGCTCCGGAAAGTTCTGAGCATTTCCAGCAGGAACCAGACCCACCAAGAGCCGGGTCTGTAACCACAAAGGGTGTGTTCTCCTCCTGCAAGAGAATGCTGCCTCAGCACCTTGGCCTGCACGGGCTGCCTGGGGGACTAAAAAGACACCAAGCAGGGACCCCAAGCAGATGTACAGAGCATCTGAGGATCGTGAGTACTAGAGAGCAAGCACTCATGGGGGTTTCAGGGTCGGAGCTCCTAGGGGACCACGTCTGGAGGAGGTCCAGAAAGGAGGGAGCTGAGCATTCAAATGCAGCAAGAAAGTTTTCCATCCCTTTCTTTCCATTTTCTCCACTGTCTATCCAGCAAGGACCCCCCACGTTTCTGTGCCCAAGATCACACCCGGCCTGGTGGGTAGTCTGACCGCGGGCTCTTTCATTTTCTCGCTTTCTGTAACCCTTCCACTTCTGCACCCTTTCTCCACCTTCCGCTCCTTTCTGCTCCTCTTCTTTCTCCAATCTGTCTCTCCAGCGGTGCCAGCTCCCTTTTCTGTTTTTAATCTCTACTTTCCTCCCCACGCCACATTCTCCCTTCCCGTCCCGCCTCCCTTTTTCTCTTTCTCTGACATTCTCTGCCCTTGTCTCATTTCACCTCTCTCTCCTCTCCACCTCCCCTGCCCCGCCCACCCGTGTTTCTCCTGCCTCGCTCCTTCCTCGCGTCTGGTCTCTGCGCTCGCCCGCCTCCGACCAGGCAGGTCCCCTTCCCCGGGGCGTGCTCCGCCTCCACCTGCCCCTTCCTGTGCTCAGCGCCCGCTGCGCGAGCCCAGTTAATGCGTTTCGCATGGCGCGTCAGTCAAACGCCCTTCTAATGTCCTTAAAGCACGCAGAAAATTGCATCCTTATGAAAAAGAAAGGGGGGGAAATAGAGCAAATTGCCTGGCGGAGGAGGAGCCGCCGCGGGGCTGCAGCAGCCAGGCGCGCGCGGACAGTGTTGAATTGGAGAGGCAGAGCAGGCTGGAGGCGTCTGCCCCGGACTCGCCCTCCCGGGAAGCTGGGCTGGAGCCAGGACAACGCCGCCTCCTTGCGGCCGCCTTCCGGGCAGTTCCTGAGTCCACCACCTCGGTCACAACCCTAACCCCCCACTACTTACTTGTTCCTCTTCCTCACCTTTAGGCCAAGCTCATAACTGCCTCAGGACCTTTGCGCTTGCTAGGCCTGCTATCCGATGCCAGCAATCCATTTCCTTCTTGTCATTCAGGTCTACTCTCAGATGACCTCCTCTGACCACCCTAAGTCAAGGCCAACCCCACTCATTTTCTGTGACCTGCTTCATTTTTCCACATCACATCCATCACTCCATGAAATCACCAAATCATCATTTGTAACTTCTGCATCTTTCCACCTTGCTGGCCACCTCCTGCCCCCAGGATAAGCTCCCTCGCCCCCATCAGCCCCTCCCCGGCAGAGGATGTAGGCATCAAACCTAACACTCCTGGCACTTAGCAGGTACTTAGGAAGTAATTCGTGAAAAAATGGTGAGACTATTATTGGCTTTGGTCTTCAAGGCATCTGGAGCACACACAGTGGTCCAGGAGACTGCGGGACAAGGAGTAGTGGAGACTCAGCTAAAATCAGACTCGAATTCTGCTGCTGATATCCGGTGATCCTGGGTAAGTTACCTAAGATCTCTCAGTTTTATCTTCATTGGAAAAATGAGAATAGGCACACCTCATTCATTGGGTTGCATTGGATCAAGGAGATAATTCAGGTTTATACTGTGGACAGTGTCCCCAGTGCTGGAAACTGCCTCTGCACTTCAATAAATGCCTGCTAGGTGAATGAAGGGCTTACAATGTAAGCACTTAATAAATATTAGGGGGCCCATGTTGCCACTGGTATCAAACACAATTATTTCCTGAAGCACTAAGGAAAGAATTTAAATGTTGCCAATGAAGCCATGACCCATTGCTTTTATGTCACCTGGGATTGTTTAATATTTACCCAAAAATCTCTTTTAGATTTATTAGGACATACATTTTTAATCACAGATCACTACTAAGTCTACATTAAAAAAAAAAAAAAAGAGCCGGGCATGGTGGCGCATACCTGTAATCCCAGTGGCTCAGGAGACTGAGGCAGGAGGATCGCAAGTTCCAATCTAGCCTCAGCAACTTTGCGAGGCCCTAAGCAACTCAGTGAGACCCTGTCTCTAAATAAAATACAAAATAGGGCTAGGGATGTGGCTCAGGACCGGAATGTAGGTCAGTGATAAAGCACTTGCCTAGCATGCGTGCACAAAGCCCTGAGTTCAATCCCCAGCTCTGAAAAAAAAAAAATACACACACACACATATACACATGTGTATATAAATTAATATTTAAAAAAAGAAAACTATCAGGGAAATCAATAAGTTCAGGTGTTCCTAAAATTTGTTCAAGGTCGGAGCCACCTCCCTGAATTGATATCCTCCTTCCACCCCCAGGTGAGCAGATCATTGTTCCCTCTAAGCGAACCCCACCCCATACCCCATGAATGCCCACACCTCTTGGAGGGCATGTGCTCTCTGCCACCTCTCCTTAGGCTTCCTGGCTTTACCCACCCAGTGTTTGTGCCTGAGAGGCCAGGCATCATCACAGTCTATACCAACTCCCCAGAATGGCCTCCTCAGCAGTACACTTGGGTTGGGGGGGGGGGTAGAATGAAGCAGACGGTCTGATACCCTCATCCCCCACTGTCATAGGAACCCAGAGTTCAGAAGTGGCTGATGCTATCTCAACAGTGAGAACTAGGATAAATTAAACTTTCGGAGTCATACAAGTGAGCCACCTCCAGAAGGCAGGGAGGGTACCGCAGGGAAGGTCGATTAGGGGCCTCCGCCTGGCCTTACGGCAAATAAGGCTGGGAGTGAGGAGTCACCAGGGTGCCCGGCAGGGGAGTCTCAGCATGCAGCCTCAGGTGTACTGGCCCTGTGGTTTTGTCACCATTTTGCCTCACCCACTGACTGGGAATGAGGAGTCCCAGCTCCTTACCTGATTAAGTGGGGCTGGGACATGTTGAAGAACTTTCCTTTAGCTCTAAGATCCACTCCTGCACAGGCTGAGCTGGGGCTGGGGGCAGCAACTGGTTTTCTTGGGACAGGACTTGGGGCAGAGGTTCCCAGCAGGGGTTATCTCTTGACTTCCTTCTCCCGCGGAGTTGCTTCTGGGGAAGGGACTCCCTGGTTTGTGGAAACGAAATCAGGCCTCAGGGCAAAGGTAGAGAGAGGACGTGCCTGATTTCTGCTGGGATCCTGGAGGTTGGGGACCGTGGCAAGACAAAGGTGCTTGTTTGGAATTGAGGGGTCAGCATTTTGGTCACTCCCAGCTGGCCCGACTCTGGGCCTCAGTTCCCCGTAAACACAGTAAGAGGGTGCCCTCCTGCTCCGGGAGACCTAAAACTCGGACCCCACGGCCGGTAAGGTCGCCCGGGGCCGCCTCCCTCACCCCTTTCCTTCCCCCTTATAAAGTTCCCTCGGGGGAATCCAGAACAGGGAAAGGGAGAACGCCAGAGTAACTTTATTTTTTTAAAAGTGGAGCCGTAGAGGGAGGGAGGGACGGGGTGCCCTGCTCCTGCCCGCGCCTGTGACGGCCCTGGCGGTGCAACCCTTCACTGGGACTTTGCATGGAACCTGCAGCGAGTCGGAAGCTGCGCGACCGCCGAAGACCAGGTCCGCGGAACCGGCCGTCGCTGGGCTGAGCTGAGTGCCACCTAAAGCTCCGGGACTCGGCTTTCCTCACCTTCTGCGGACCAGGGAAACGACTTGCTTTGGGCCAGGGGTACAGAAAGTCGGGATGTGATCCCACACCCGCAGCCTGGATCCTTCAGCCAACTTGTCCTCAAAGTCTCCCTTGCTGTCCAAACCACCTCGAATGCAACGCACTGGGGGCGCGCTTCGCGGTGTTGTGGAGCGCCTCCACCGCCCCCGGGCCCTTCCTTGCCGAAGGGTCCGCTAGGGGGCAAGTGCTAGCTCATTGCCCCAGGGCCTCCGCTAGCGGAGACACCAGATCCCGCCCCTCCCCCCATCGCGTGCCCTGGGACTCCGGGAAGCACAGCCGCGGCTTTGACCGCCGGTGCTGTCTCGGCGTTTTGTTTCCCAGGACCTTGGGGCGGAGAAGAGACTTGTGTGGCAAGAATCCAGAAGGAACCGGAGCGAAGGGACGTTCTTTCCCCGAACCCCTGTGCGCAGGAAGGGGGTCTCAGCACTGGGGGCCAGGACGGGTAGCAAGCAGACCGGTGCCTGGGAGCTCGGGGAGATGGGATGAGGCCCTTCATCCAGAGACTGGGTTTTGCGTCTGCTTCTCGCCTACGCTTCTCCTGGGAGGGGCCTGAAGCTCCTGTCGGGTCTCAGGAATTCTCCCAAGCAAGACAGCCCCCAGCCGTCCAGACTGGACAGGCGTTCGGCCCACTCTTCCCCGCCTCCGGGGCTAGTTCTTCGCTTTCCGTCTCTGATCCGAGAACGAAGGAGCACAGGGGCGCGGGCTCTTCCCACTCCCGCCTGCCCTAGAATCCGAACCCCCTTTTTTGAGGCCCAGCTTCCCCACAGACCGGCTGGTGACCTCAAGATGAAGTTCGGGAGTCAGGTTCCCCATCTGTGCCTGGAAGGAGCTGTACTCATTGAAATGTTGGGGTCCTAGTGTTCTGCAGCCGGATTCCCCTTCTCCACCTCAGAGCTCCGGTGGGAGGAGGACTGACTGCCTGACTCAGGCCAGCCAGGGGCTGCCCGG